>OU963912.1:3000000-3502747 GCA_902850365.2 Chilo suppressalis | reverse complement strand
ATACCCATTATGATCTCCTCAGTAATGGCAACGGCACTGCCCGATAGGTCCCTGTCACTGAAGCAGCGCTGCTTCCAAGGGACGGACGCAAAGTAATCACGCATACCGTCCCAATCTGCCGACCCATAATGCCAGATACGGCGCTTGACCACTGCTGGACGCGGAGGCTTGGCCTGTGGTGCTTTGGCAGATATCAGGCAGTGGTCGGACGAGCCCAGGGGGGCTCTTACCACAACCTGATAGCCCTGTGGATGGGTCGTGAGCAGAAGGTCCAGTAAAGAAGGCGCTTGACTTGGAATATCTGGGATCCTGGTGGGCTGATCAACCAGTTGCTTCAAGTCATGCGTGAGGGCGAATGTGTGAGCAGAGATCCCTGCATGGTCAGTTTTGGAAGAACTTAACCACAAATTGTGGTGAGCATTAAATTCCCCCAAAAACACCAATTCTGCATTTTGAAATCGCTCCTGCGCGTCATCTGCTGCCCGACTAAGGTGTTCAAAAAGTCGAGTTGTCTCAACATCGCCGGTGTGGGATCTGTAGAGGCACACGTAGACTCTGGCCCGGGGGCCAGAGTCGACGTGTACCCCCAGCATGGAGAAGGAGGGATCTTCCAAGCAGCGGAGACGGCGACAACAAACATCCGCCCGAACATACAGGCATACACCGGCTTTCGCTTTGAAGGACTCTTCAAGCACGTAGCCGGGATAATTAAGGTAGCCTGTGTCAGCAGGCGGAAGTATTTGTGTCTCCGTCAGGAACAACAATGCTGGCCGTGCTGTCTCGAGATGGTGGTGGACAGCGTTGAGGTTAGAGTGGAGTTCGCGTATGTTGCAGAACTCGACCTCAAACAGCGTTGAAGGCGTGGGGGTGTGCACCGCTGTACGTCCAAACTTTGTTATTGAGGCTGCCATGGTGGAAGTGAAAAAAAAGAGACGCGAAAACGAGCGGACGCCGTCGCGAAGAGTCCGGGCAAATAAGGGGGGTTTGTCTTCCCGATTGACTGCCTGCAGTGGAGATGCGCCGACCCGCCGGACGGAAGGGCCCCCGCACCCCCCCGGAAGTGGCCGCCGGGACCCCACGCCCCGGTCACCAACCGGCACGACTGTCCACCCCGAGATTATGCGTGACATGATGGGGCAGCCTCGCGAACTGGTTAGGAACGCTTGGGCCCCTGTACTGTGCCACGGGCGGCCAGCGGGACAGCCGTTTCTACGGGTCTCCCTGGCCGACGGGTCGATGCAGTCCTCCCGGCATCGGTTCCACGGATGCCTCCCCTGGACCGAATCCTTCGCGACAACTTCCACTCGAGCTCTTAGCGATAAGACCACCTGTATATGTACATTATTTCTGGATGGTTTTATATTTTTTTCGGTGTAAAATAAAGAGTTTTGTTATTATTACTTACAGTCAGCAATCCTAATTTTATTAATATTACGTCACTTCATCAAGACGCACTCGAAAGTATACACTTTCGCGTTATGCGAGGCCTTACTTCACACCTCATGAATACTTTTCGTCTTTATTATGCACGGGATTGCCGTGCCGCCCGCACACAATGTACATTTCCATACAAAGGTTTGTTTACATTAAAAAAAGTACCGTTTTGTCGTCGAAGAGTGCAATTTACACATGCCGATCATAAACAACTTATTTAAGCAAGTCGTTTTGCATAATTAAGGGCATTCTACCGACTAAACTACGGCGTTTTGAGGAGTTATTCTCCCTTATCCCTCATCGCCTTTTCCCACGTTGCCGCCGACTTACTGTGTCCACTATTCTTACACGAACAAAGAAATTTGGTGACTTCATTTCTTTGTCGTACTGTTCGTAAGTGGAATTCTTTGCCCGCGCACCTGTTCCCTCCATCCTACAAACTTGGATCCTTTAAGAAAGGCGTGAAAAAGCATTTAGTAGGGCGAATGCACCATGCGCCATTCATGCTACCGCAGCCCTGATGGCCGGATGGATGGCGAAGAGATGGCGCAGCTTAAGGATAGGAAAAATTCGACGCGGCCATTAGGGCCGCGGTAGTCATAATAAGTCAGTGCATTCGCCCGGATTGCGAAGGGTGCGGGTTCGAGTCCTTCTGCCTGGACCGCGTGGATTTTTTTTTCTATTAAAACTTTTCTTAAGATTAAAAGATCTGGCAGTTAAATGCTTAAAAAATAAAACATACCATTTCATTTTATTAACGTTTTAATTATAGATTTCAATTAAATTATTCACACGGGATTTTAGTGATATTAAATCGGAAGTCGCCGGTATCTGCAATACAGTTTTGTAAACTAGTGCAGATATCAATGCTCCAACCTAATACCTATTTAAATCTAAAGAAAAGTTTACTAGAAAAAAATCCACGCGGACCAGGCAGCGGACGGGACTCGAACCCGCATCCTTCGCTATCCGGGCGAATGCACTGACCATTATGCTACCACGGCCCTATTAGCCGCGTCGAAATTGACCTACCCTTAAGCTGCAAGGCAGCGCCATCTCTTCGCATTGTAGGTAACCCACAATGTCAAATGAATACTTTTTCAAGTATTAAACATTTGAAAGAAGAAATAGCAATTATAGTTATGATTTTATTTATTTTTTAAGCATTTAACTGCTAGATGTTTAAATGTAAAGAAAATTTTACTAGAACATCTAGCAGTTAAATGCTTAAACAATAAATAAAATCATAACTAATACCTATTGTTAATAATTACAACACTGCTAAAATAATGTGTCAACTAAAATGTGTAACAATTTAAAAGAAATAAACGTTTATTTATTTATTTATACTATTATAGACTTAAAATGTACATTGTATTTGCAAAACACCCACATATGAAACACACTTACTCAAGAATGGAAAAAAAGGAAAAAATATAATATGACATTCCCGTGTACCTTTCTACGGTATAATCGTAAAGCAAAAAAGGAATCTTTTCATATAAAATGCAGCATCCGCGAGGCAGTAAAGCAAAAGCAGACATCTCCGCCGGTTAGTCCGTAAATTTTTTATAGTCACTCATTTATACGGGAAAAACAAAAGCCCCTTTACAATATCGAACGTTCTCGGAGGCTAAACAATGGTTAGCAGAATGGGGATGCATCAGTATTGAATAATACTGAAAATATTTGACCTAAATGGTATGGCATGTAAAAAATTATCGCCTTGGTTTCCATAATAGAGATGATGATGAGGTAAATAATAATAAGTATAAGAAAAAACTTTTCTAGTTCTTTTCTAACTTTTCTTTAGATTTAAACATCTAGCAGTTAAATGCTTAAAAAATAAATAAAATCATAACTATAATTGCTATTTCTTCTTTCAAATGTTTAATACTTGAAAAAGTATTCATTTGACATTGTGGGTTACCTACAATGCGAAGAGATGGCGCTGCCTTGCAGCTTAAGGCTAGGAAAATTTCGACGCGGCTAATAGGGCCGTGGTAGCATAATGGTCAGTGCATTCGACCGGATAGCGAAGGATGCGGGTTCGAGTCCCGTCCGCTGCCTGGTCCGCGTGGATTTTTTTCTAGTAAACTTTTCTTTAGATTTAAACATCTAGCAGTTAAATGCTTAGAAAATAAATAAAATCATAAGTATAAGTAATCTAAAAATCAGTGCATTCGCCCGGATAGCGAATGCACTGACCATTATAGTACTACTCAGAGGGTGCGGGTTCGAGTCCCGTCTGCTGCTGGTCCGCATGGACTTTTTTGTTAAATGCTACAAAACTAAAAATATTACAATAATTAACCCTTATTTTACATTTGTCAATTAACCGAAAATTGACAAAACTAAAACGTGTCAAAAGGAGATTGCTCAATTTGGCCCAAATGTACAAAAAAGGTTGACATATACAATGGGTAATTCTTGGCGTAATTTATCCTTTATTTTACAGTCATTAGATTTTAACGGACACCTTTGTATAAAATATTCATTTTAAAAAGGACTTTTATTTTTATTACGGTTTGGAAAACATACAAATCGTTTTTAATTGCTATGGGTGTAGTAACATTCAGCCAAAGACTGATCGAAGTTGTTTATATAACATCAAAACAAATCTATTTTGTAAAGATTTTTTTCATTACACTGTGGTATTAATATCCACAACTATATTATAATTTGCATGCAAATGTGCTAAGACAATTTATATAGATGGTAGGCGACATCATAAAGTCTATTGCCATACATCTACTTAAAATCTAAAATATGGTTATAATATAAACATAACAAAAATAATGAAGCTACTGAAGCTATGACTGTATAACCTAAATCTCTTAGCTTTCTTTGGTCAACGAGAGTTTCTGTCACAGAGATCCTTATTATAACCGGAAATGGATAGATGATACCTGATTTTAAAAGTTACTCTTGTGCATTAACTTTAAAAACAGGCAACTATCTGTTAATCTACATGCTCTAGATACCTGAATCTAATACACAATTTTGGTACTTGGCTTGATTTCCCTAGTATACTATATAACTTATTTGTTTTTTATTATTTTAATACCTATGCAAATATAACCTCAAAATCATTCAGTGTATATGGTTTATAGAAGTTCTCAGGGGTGTCCGTCAATAATATTTGTTTCTTCAGTAATTTACATATAATATCGAATCTAGGAAACAATTTTTCATTCAACAACAATTGATTGGTCTTTAGGCCAAACATGTATGGAAGTTGAGCAATCTCCTTTCTGACGTTCGTTCGTGTCGTTATGACGTCGCTTCTAAGTAAAAAATGTACCAAGTTCAAATCAATATACCCCTGTAAAGTTTGATTAAAAGTGAATAAAGAGACAAAACGCGTCCAATACTTTTTGATTATCTACCTAATAGACGAAGATTTGAAGAAAAAAAGTTAGCCATGATCGCTATTATTTTACAACATATTAACTGTATACTGTGAGAAACCGCCCTCCCCTATATGCTCGCATTTTTTTTTATTTATTCATGACCATGGATACAATTCCTTCAGTCGTATACATAAATACAAGCCTCAATCTTTTTTTTTTGTACATTAGAATGTCGGTGTGACGCATTTTATCGTTTCTCGGAGTGCTTGGCACGAAATGTATCGAGTTGGCTTTATCGATAAGCTTCTGTGAGGTAGTCAGCACTACAATAAAGTTCTCACGACCATGTGACCGGAATAGCGTATATTTTAAAGATTCCACTAATTCTTCAGCTGCGCAGACTGTTGTATCATAAAATCACACCAATTTTATTTCACAATAGCCACTATGAACTAATTTAAGAATAATTAAAATAAGACGCCAGCCGCACTTGATGAAATCCCGCAAAAATAACTATATGCTCGCAACTTGAGCAGTGTGAACCTCAAGCCCGTCACAGACGTAGCTATAATAATATATTAATATGAATCACAGCAAGACATAATTACAACATATTTAAAATATAAATTTACGAGTGACCGCACACGCAGCTATAATATATATTTCCATGACGTCACCAAAATATGTCGACAGATATATTTCGGTATATTACGGTACAGTACGACCGCAGACCGAGTGAGGGCAAAATATATATTATAGTATAGCTCCCGTCTGTGGTAGTTTGCTATAATATAATATATATTTCGATATATTAATTTAAATTATAGCCATTTCTGTGACGGGCTTTAAGAATAATAAAAATACCCTACAGAAACTTGGACCAACAATTCAATTGCGCAGCAGTTCTTTCATTTAAACTCTCACAGAATATTGATAAAATGCATTCCAGTTCCAGGTAAAATATTATCTGTATGTGCCCTCTGAGGTGTCGGCGCTTGAACGGGCGCCCTCAGAGGGGGGATGTCCGAGTAACCTTGGCCGCTTGGACCCCCCACGAATGCTGTCGCCTAGGAGAAGGGGCGAGGAGACGTGGGCGACCGGGGAAGGGGAGAAGGACGGGGAGAACTATTCTCCCCCCGCTCCCCTCCCCCCTTGCAGTTTTGCCCTATAAAGGGAGGGCGGCGGAGGGCTACATGGGTACGCTCGAGTAGCCCTCCGCAGCGGACGGCGGGCGGTACGGTGGGCATTAGGCTGCGTATTCAGCCCCCAAGCGCGGGCCTAACTGCGCACGTCTGCGGGGTCTCTGCAATCTCGGGAGACCCCTGCCGTGGAGCCCCGACGAGGCCGGGAAGCTGCTGGGTGCGGGGATGCGGAGAAATCCCTCACCAGGGGATACCGCGGCTCCGCATCAAGCAGTGTTGATGATATTCGCAAGACTTTTTTATCGGATATTATGTCGGAAAGCGCTCGTAAGAGTCGCGGGGTCCTCGGTGGTCAGCCACTGCCGGGAGCCAGGTGTGAGGTCCGTTCGGCGGTTTGCCTCTTAAAGGCGCCGTCGTCTGTAAAAAGATTTTTTACCTGCGTTATAAAAAAAAGGGTAAAATACTATGTGTGGGCCTTTTTTTTAATTCCATAATCGACGTTTCTAAGTCCGTATTGTTTGAAACCCTCTCAAAATTTCATAACGAATAACTTCTTCATTTGGGCGGATTATCAAGAAAGAGATCTCCTAGGAATGACATTACTGTTGATCTTTAGAACCATTTGAAGGCAGCACTTCTATTCATGAGGAGCTCGATGGCGCAAGTGGTAAGCGCATTCGGCTGCGATCGTTCAACTTTAACAACTTTCGCAGTGGTCCGTCATTGGATTGGTGACCAAAAATTACTATCTCGAGCTCTTCCGTGCTTCGGAAAGCACGTTAAGCCGTTGGTCCCGGCTGCATCTGCAGTCGTTAGCACCCACCAATCCGCACTGGGCCCGCGTGGTGGGTCATGGATCAATCTCCCTATTCCATCCATAGAGAAGGCCTGTGCCCCAGCAGTGGGGACATTAATAGGCTGATGATGATGATGATGACTTTTATTCATAACTCATTAATTGCAATCTATAATGTTTTCAACATGTGTTAAAAATGTTCACAGATCAGATTATGGGCACTATCGGGCACAGCAACTAAGAAATATAATTTTAATAATATTATAACTAGCGACCGCCCATGACTTCGTCCGCGTATAACATATTTTAAGAATCCCAATCCTAGTTAAAAAAATATTTTTTAAGCATGTAACTGCTCGATGTTTAAATCTAAAGAAAATTTTACTTAAAAAAATATGTATTCATTTCACATTGTGGGTTTCGTATGATGCGAACAGATGCCGCTAACTTGCAGCTTAAGAAAGGCTAGAAAGAATTCAACACAGCCGTCACGACATAATAAATAAATAAATATGGGTAGCATAATAAATAAATAAATATTTCCAACACACACACCAATTAGCTTAGCCCCAAAGTAAGCACTATAAGGCTTGTGTTATGGGATACTAGGGTAACGGATAGAATACAATTATAGTGTACATATATAAGTCATATTTATATAGAAATACGTATTAAACATTCATGACTGGAGTACAAATGCACGTATTCATCACACAAACATCTGCCCCCACCGGGACTTCTCGAGTCCGCGACACCATGAAACCCGGCGTACAAACCACTCGGCCACGGAAGTCGTCAAAAATGTGGTCGTCAAAAGTACTTCGTTTCCGAATCTCGCTCGGATTGCTATCCGGGCGAATGCACTGATTATTATGCGAAGGGTGCGAGGTCCAGTCCCGTCTGCTGCCTGGTCCGCGTGGAATCCCAATCCTGTCTCAAACCAGGAACGGAATATTTGCGAACTGAATTATCTATACTTATAATAAATCTGTAGAGAGGTCAATTCTGTACATGAAATATATTTTCAAAATAACTATCAGGGGGTGATAAGTGATCGATACTGATGCCAAAAATGCAATCAGTAAAATTTTTGTCTGTCTGTCTGTGTGTATGTTCCTTATAGAAACAAAAACTACTCGACGGATTTTAACGAAACTTGGTACAATTATTCTTCATACTCCTGGGCAGGTTATAGTATACTTTTCATCACGCTACAATCAATAGAAGCAGAGTAATGAAGGGAAATGTTGGGAAAACGGGAGAAGTTACTCCATTTTTTAAGCTTCCGTCGCGTGTGCAGCCTTAATGGTTAAAGTTACATAGAAATCATGTATGACGGAAATATTCTACATAAAATTGTCTAAAAATATTCCGCAACAGCATATGTCTATCTTTTATGGTTGACTCACAATAACACGTGTAATTATATAAATAAAGTCATTGTTTATAGCACAAGCCTGAGAACAAAAACTATAGTTTACACTACAGCTCTATACCGAAGCGAAGCGAGGGCGGGCCACTAGTATTATATAAAACCGTTTAGTAGTTCTTACGTAATTGAGTTCATCATTATCATCATTATCAGCCTATTAATGTCCCCACTCCTGGGGTACAGGCCTTCCCTATGGATGGAATAGGGAGTTTGGACCATGACCCACCACGCGGGCCCAGTGCGGATTGGCGGGTGCTAACGACTGCAGATGCAGCCGGGACCAACGGCTTACCGTGCCTTCCGAGGCAGGAGGAGGAGCTCGAGATAGTAAATTTTTGGTCACCCATCCAATGACCGACCACTGTGAAAGTTGCTTAACTTCAATGATCGCAGCCGAACGTGCTAACCACTTGCGCCATCGAGCTCCTCAAATTGAATTATAAACATACAAACATATAACTTTCACATTTACACTAGTTGGATATTGCTTCAAAGCCACTACCCAACTATGTTGTACGAGTACAAAAAATATCATAGATTTTTACCCTATTGGCTGTAAATCGCCATATCTTCCGAATTTGCTCATAACCTTCTACTGTTTATACGGAAAAGTTAGGAATCGGCCTATCCTTTATTTCCCTTGCGCTCCCAGCCTATCCTCACTCTTTGCACTTCAACGCGTGCAAACTAAACAATATTTGGCGACCTCCGTGGCCGAGTGGTTTGTACGCCGGATTTCATGGCTGTCACCGACTCGAGAGGTCCCGGGTTCGAATCCCGATATGGGCAGATGTTTGTGTGATCAATACGAGCATTTGTACTCCAGTCATGGATGTTTAATATGTATTTATATAAATATACTTATATATGTACAGTATATGTATTCTATCCGTTACCCTAGCATCCCATAACATAAGCCTTATAGTGCTTACTTTGGGGCTAGGCTAATTGGTGTGAGTGTCTGAAATATTTATTTATTATTATTATTATCTTCGCTATAACGTCCGCAGTTTTAACAAATGATATCTCGTCAATAAATTCCCGAAATAGAAATACAAACAAAACCTTTAAGCGTTGCCCGTCGGCTATACGCATCTTATTGTCCCCTAAAGGTTCCCAGGGCCATTATTTAAAAATCCACATTTTTCTTTCAGGGGAAAATCTCCCATCAAAAGCTGCGCCGATTGGCTCAAAACACACTAGCGCCGTTTCTCGTTCCCCCCGCAGTAGAAAGCTTGACGCGTGCCGAGAAGCACGTGCGCTGCGCTCCCGGGACGAACGTGATTAAAATCGTTTAACATCGATTATGAAACTGTGCAACTGTGTTTGTGTCAGTGTGGTGCTGTGCTAATGTTTGTGCTCATGTGTGGATTGAAACATGTAAGTTTGTTGTATGTTTTCATTATCGTGTGTGCCAATATTTGTTCCACATCTGCGAGAGTGTAGGCACTCGAAAGTTTTTTAATTAAATTATAGATTTATTATAGCCTGCGAGGTGCGATCCTAATCCGGTATGTTTCGGAAACGAAGTAGTTTTCTGATTATCAAATCATGGAGTGTTCGCAGAACGAAACACACAGAATTGATCTCATTAATAGTACTAAATGTAGTAGACAAGATTTATTTTTTAAGTTTCATCAATGTTTTAGTTCTAACTTGAGTTGTAGTAACAGCGACAGAATTCTTAAGTTTCTTTCACTGTCCTTATCGAATTGTGATTTATAGCCGGCTTAACCTTTAAGGTGTATAGCTTAATAAAGAATAAAAAAAAAGGTTGGATTTATTTTCTCCTTGATACAGTCTAGGGATAATTATGCCGGTACTTATTGTTAAATGTTTCCGATAAACGAATTTGATAGATTTTCGATCGAACAATAATGAATTAATTGACATAGTAATGTTCTTTTCATATGTAGTCGTTTTCTCTTATTATTATTAAATGTGAAAGCTAAAAATTTCATTTATGCTCTATTTAGTTACGTTTTATTACAACCAGAAGTCTCGTAGCTCAAAACAAAAAATCGGTGACATTTTTAGGCCATACTGTTAAAGTTATCTGTTTTTTTTTTATAAAATATTCAAAGCTTTTTAATTTCTTTAACTAATAAGACGAAAAGGAATGTCATAAAAGGGTATTTATTATTGAATAGATTTGAATCGTTACGTATAATTTCTATACAAATTACAAACAAATGCACTTTGCCTAATAATTGCCACAGATAATCGTGAATTACGTAATGTTTTCTAGGATCGACTAGGTTTTCGATTTTTTTAAATCATTAATTTTACAACTAAATAACTGAACTACCAACATATTCTGACTTCTACTGGCTTATTTATATAAGATATTTAATATCATTCAACTTTTTCTATCGACTTGAAAACTAACTTGAAAGTGTTTTTTTCTCATTTTTGTTGTTCAGTTGTATTATAATAATGGTAAATTTCTTTTTACCATATATCAATATTTTTTAAACAACCTGTGATATTTGTTACCCTACAAGGTACTCATATGATTTTGTTATAAAGTATGCTCATGTGTTTATAATTTCCTGCTTTTCTTTGGTGATTTGGCAGAAAATTAAACGAGCAGTTTAGGATTTAAAATATATATATATATATATATATATATATATATATATCTATAAACTAGCGGTCGCCCGCGGCTTAGTCCGCGTTAACTTTCGTTTTTTAGAATCACTCAGAGACCTAAGAACTTTTCGGGATAAAAAGTATCATTTGTCTCAATACAATTAATAACCTATGTGTGTGCCAAATTTCATTCAAATCCATGTAGTAGTTTTTGCATGCATGAATGACAAACATACAAACTTTCACTTTCTTAATATAAGTAGGATTAGTAGATGGATGCTTATACTGCCTACACGAAAAAGTAAGGAGTAGGCTCATTCTATATTTTCCTTGCGCTCCCAGTCTATCACGGAAAGGGCAGATAAATGTTATATATTGTGTACTATATATCTCATTTCTGCAGCCGCAATTCAATGACGTCAACTTGGCATTGCTTGGACGCTGTCCAGCAACATATAGGTATACTATCTTTTGCTCGCGGCAAAAGCAAGGCAATTTCAAGCTTTCAACCTTTTTAAGACTCCTTTTTTTAAAAACCTTGAAACTTTTCTTTCTTATCTAGTTATATGATTAACCTCGCGATCTTGGTGCTCCATATAAACTTAGAACCTGCGTTTCATCCCTTTAGGGGGTGAGTTTTGAAATATCCTCTCTAACGCACGCCTATCCTGTACTACAGGCCTTTAATACCTACTTCAGGCACCAGCTTCTCACACTTCAAATACGTAGCTTTTGAAATATTTATGAATGATGGCTGATTGTATTTGTATAAATTACCTATAAGTTTTTGTAAATTTCAGTGTATGAGAAGAGAACAAATAAATATTATTATAATTATTATTATACCATAACAGCTATATGTGCGCCACATTTCAGCGCAACCCAAAGTAAATAAAAAGCCATTATTCTGACGATGCAGAACTGAAAAGGCTGCGAAACTTCAATAAATAAATAAAGTTCGTGCATTAACCCGTTAAAACTGATTTTATTTCACCCATTTAGTTGTTTGAGCTGTGCATGGACAGATCACTCAGTCAGTACCGATTGCCTTTTATTTATACAGATTTGAGTGCCGCGACTGCGCTTGTCTAAAAATTGGGTTTCCATACAAATTTCATCCCCAATTATGGAACAAATGGTGGATGTAATTTGTATGGAAACCATTTTCTCGCTGATCAGCTTTTAATTATTTTTTTCTATCTAGGAAAGTAATGTCTACGTTATAGAAGATCACAGTGAATTAATAACACTACCCACCTTTTGGTGGTGTTGTTCAAGGGTTCACGGGGTGGGGGATTCATAATCATAATCATATTTATTACTTTTTCATGTACTTAGGTGAACAGAGGTGTTACAAAGCATTAATTGAGATCTTACAATAACCCGGCTAGGGCATAGAGATGTGCTTTAAAGAACTTGTTTATTTTTTTATAAATAAATATAAATTAAAAACACATCAAAAATCTTACTTATCAATAAATTAATAAAATTCTTTGTCATAAAAATTGTATTAAATATATAACATTAAATTACTAAAAATCATCATTTTAATTCCTTGTCATTAAAATACTCTTGCAGTGTATAGTAGCCCTTTGAACAAAGGAGCTTTAAATAAAACTGGCTTTTACGGGTTAATGCACGAAACTTTATTTATTTATTGAAGTTTCGCAGTCTTTTCAGATCTGCATCGTCAGAATAATGGCTTTTTATTTACTTTGTCGAGCTACCTTCGAAAGACTTTTATTGAGCGTTTGGTTATTTCATTGTTCGATTTTTAAGTTTTATTGTCTATGTATGAATTCATTATTTAATTTACTCAATAAAGTATTTTATTTAAATTTTTTTTTGTAATTTTGAGTTTATTTATTTGACCTTATGGAGCTTTTTCAATTTGTTTTTAAACCCAGTCAGACAACTCTCATTTTTAAAGATAATGGCAATCTGTTGTATATTTTGTGATACATTGCAAAAGGGCTACTTTGGACCAATTTGAGTTTAGATATTGGTAGGGCCAATTTGATATGGGGACATAAGTTACGCGATAAGATTGGGTCATGGTAGGCAACGTGCGAGCGATTTTTGGTATCGCTCTCTTCGCCTTTAGGCTGTGGTGGCATTAGGCGGACCTTTTATTTGTTTGCCATCCTTTCAGCATAAAAAAGTTCCCAGTGGTCTCGGGGCAAGGTAAGGGGTTAGAGTAGGCATCGTGCTAGTGACACTTTGGTAGCGCTCTAATAGACGCTCGGGACATCAAAATGAAACTTGGCTGGAATTTACTAAAGTGTACTTACTATATACTTTGAATAGCCTTTAGACTACAGTGCCGCTCAAGATGAGACAGGGCGATTTTAGATTTAAAAAATTTAATGGTAGCGCTCTAGTAGACGCTCGGGACACTAAAATGAAACTTGGCTGGAATTTACTAAAGTGTACTTACTATATACTTTGAATAGCCTTTAGACTACAGTGCTGCTTAAGATCAGACAGGGCGATTTAGATTTAAAAAAAATAATGGTAGCGCTCTAATAGACGCTCGGGACACTAAAATGAAACTTGGCTGGAATTTACTAAAGTGTACTTACTGTATACTTTGAATAGCCTTTAGACTACAGTGCCGCTTAAGATAAGACAGGGCGATTTTAGATTTAAAAAATTTAATGGTAGCGCTCTAATAGACGCTCGGGACACTAAAATGAAACTTGGCTGGAATTTACTAAAGTGTACTTACTATATACTTTGAATAGCCTTTAGACTACAGTGCTGCTTAAGAGCAGACAAGTCGATTGTAGATTTAAATTTTGAACTTATTAAAACAACGATTTTACCGTCGAAAAAAAAAACAGGTAAATATAAATTTAATAACCATTAACGTGTATTTCTATGGCGTATTAGCGAAATTTAAAAAGGGGTTAATTAATTGCCAGGTCTTTTCCCAATATTATCCAATTACAGCCATCCCATGAATTTATATTTTTAAAAAAAAAACAAATGGAGTTGGATTTATATGGTAACTATTATATTGTATTATACGCAAGTGATTAGCGCGTTCGGCTGCGATCGTTGAAGTTAAGCAACTTTTGCAGTGGCCGGTCATTGGATGTGTGACCAAAAGTTTACTATCTCGAGCTCCTGCGTGCTTCGGAAGGCACGTTAAGCCGTTGGTCCCGGCTGCATCTGCAGTCGTTAGCACCCGCCAATCGTGGGTCATGGCCTAATCTCCCTATTCCATCCATAGGGAAGGCCTCAGCAGTGGGGATATTAATAGGCTGATGATGATGATAATTGCAATATTGAAGTTATTTTTATCATCTCCCTGCCAAAGTATAGGCGGGTAATGCAACGTGTCTCATGATTATAATAGGTATTTGTTTAAATTACAATTACCTTTAGATTTGAGGTTTTTTTACATTATCCTTTTTTATTTTTATTTAAAAATATATATTGTAGTTACTGATTTGTAGTACAAAATATTATGCTTTACAGTACAAAAATGAGTCACTTGAGCTTGCAATTATGGGATTTATGAATAATCGGAAAATAAATCGTCTGCGATAATCTTTTCCAGTGATTTTTATGATATTTGATTAGTTAGTCTACTATTCAGGATGTGGAAAAACAAAGCTTTGGTTCAGCCGTTCTTGAGCTATAGGTGTTGTAACATTTATGACTTGTTATATAAATATACTAGTGGCCCGACCTCGCTTCGCTTCGGTGTAGAGCTGTGGACTATAGTTTTTGTTCTCAGACTTGTATTATATGTACACAATGACATTCTTTTAATACCTAATTATAACAGGCACGCGCCACCAAGTTCCCCCGCCCGGTAGCGTCGGGTAGCGATTTTAAATCTGTAATATCTTCGAAAATAATCATTTGAATTACATGCGTCAAAGGGCCAAATTGGTCTATATTAAATGCACAATGTATTTAAGGTACTTAATTGGATAAGGATGAATGTTATATTGCTGAAAATCGCTTCGTAAATAATCTATTATTTCTCGTAAAAAGTACAGGATAAAAAATGGTTATTGTGGGCTCTCCCTAAGAGATAGACATGTACCGTCGCGGACTTTTATGTAGACCTTTTTAAGGTGTACAATACTGTGGTACAATATTTTGATCTACGTAGGGTTCAGCCAGCGTTTGTAAGCGCAAAAAATATGTTTATTCACGACCTTACATTAAAAACCTCTAAAATTATCAGTGTTTTTCTACTATAATAAGCATGTATTATACATATGAACCTTCCTCTTGAATCACTCTATCTATTGAAAAAACCGCATCAAAATCCGTAGCGTAGTTTTAAAAATCTATGCATACATAGGGACATAGGGGCAGACAGCGGGAAGCGACTTTGCTTTATACTATGTAGTGATGGAGAAACATATCTAAAAATGGGCTTGTAACATCTTCCCGATACCTATTAATTCGGACTCGACTTTGAAATTAAAATATAGATAAAAATTAATCCCTATAATATTCCCTTGGCAACGCCATAACTCGAGAAGGACTTTGGCGATGTCATCAAACTTTCTCTAAGTTGTCTTAAACTTTGTAGAAGGTTCTTACGGTAAAAATAAAATAAAAATAACGCGTAGAAAATTTAAAAATATAAGAAAACTTCTGTTCACAAATCTTCCTGGAAGGTGGCGCAGCAAAATTTTATATTTATTTTTGCAATGTACAAATACAGACATCAGTAAGTATCAAACATACATTTTAAGAACTTATGTCCAAACCTTGAATTAATCTCTACTCAAAATTGTACACACGTTTACCAGTGATAAGTGACACTAGATGCAAGCTGTAATACAAATAATAACGTAGTATCTTAAGTGTAAAGAATTAAACAATGGATTAACTGTTCTGGCATCATTCCAATAAAAAAATGATGGCTTAGCAAGATATTAAGTGTAAACAATGCAAAATTAAGGAGGAGCTCGATTGCTCGTTGGCGTGTTCGTGGGTCATGGCCCAATCCCTATTCCATACATAGGGAAGGCCTGTGCCCCAGCAGTGGGGAGATTAATAGGCTGGTGATGTAAATGCTAAATTCAGCCGGGCTGTGGCGCCTGGTGACATGTAAAATGGGTTCTAACCTTAATTCAAGCACCAGTCTCCATAGACAAATATTGCTAATAATATCATGTTATTCCCTTGTTAAGTACAAAATGGTTATGGAGAAAAAAAAGCTCATTTATTACGAAATTTTTGTAAGTAATCGTTATCCACGGGAACTCTGCCGATAAACTATTATAATAGTTTGGCAGATATTTTCATGTCTAAACAATGTATGTACTTAGAAAAATAAATTAAAAAAAAAATCAAGTTTCAACGGTGTTTTTTTTTTATTTATTTGTATTCAAAAAAAAAAGTTACAAATTTTATGCTAAGTCTGCCAAACTGCAACACAGTTTGTCGGCAGCAGTTCCTTAACTTAAAAAATAAAATAACCTATATATATATTTATTTTCTAACACTAAGCTAGTAGTTGATTATACTGTAATATGCAATTATGCAACACATACATTGCGTTCTATATTGCGACTGTGACTGCATTGCACTGCACACATTATATATGTTATTATATAAAAGATACATACCACAATAAACTATAACATAATATAAGCTATTGTAAACGGAAACGAGGTGGGTATCCAGCCCACCTCACCTCCGCTCACAACATCACAAGGATCATGGACAGAGGGACAGATAGTGTTTTTTTAGTCTACACTTTAAACTATTTTTAGACAAAACATCTTTTAATAAATTCTGCGGCAATTCGTTAATTAGAGTGGGAACCATATAGCGCAACTCACGTTTTCCATAATAATTCTTTATTTTAGGAACAACCAAGGTAACCTTTCGCGATAAGCGAGTTGTAGATGCACTGATTTATTTATTTATGACGTTTCGCATTCTTTACAGGCTGCGTCGTTAGAATTATTATAATAATAATAATATTTATAATGGAGTGGTGTGCGAGAAAACCTAAGAAACAAATATGATTTACTAGTGGCCCGCCCTCGCTTCGCTTCGGTGTAGAGCTGAAGTGTAGACTATAGTTTTTGTTCCCAGGCTTGTATTATACACAATGACATTCTTCTTATACCTAATTACAATAGGCAAACGCCGCCAGGCCGCCCGCCTGGTAGCGTCGGAACCGCTATGTCCCTTCACTTTATAATCTGTAAGATCTTCGAAAATACTCATTTAAATAACATGCTTTAAAGGGCCAAATTGATCTGTATTAAATACACAATGTATTTAAGGTACTTAATTGGTTAAGGATGAATGTTATATTGCTGAAAGTCGCTTCGTAAATAGGCTATTATTTCTCGTAAAAAGTATAGAATAAAAAATTGTTACTGTGGGTTATCCCTAAGAGATAGACATATACCATCGCGGACTTTTTTGTAGACCTTTTTAAGGTGTACAGTACTGTAGTACATTATTTTGATCTATCTAGTGTTTGCAAGCTCAAAAAAGTGTTTATATACAACCTTACATTAAAAACCTCTAAAATTATCAGCGTTTCTCTACAATATTATGAATGTATTATACAGATGAACCTTCCTCTTGAATCACTCTATCTATTAAAAAAACCGCATCAAAATCCGTTGCGTAGTTTTAAAGATCTAAGCATACATAGGGACATAGGGACAGACAGCGGGAAGCGACTTTGCTTTATACTATGTAGTGATTATATTATTTATTATTATTTTACGGTTTTTGTATTCTTTTTATCGGACAGGAAAACGTCTTTCGGGTCCGCTGATAAAATAATGAACAATTATGCAATGTTTGGTGGTCGTTGTAGCTTAATTGAATAAATAAACGTTTTATTGTGTGCTTCGCACGAGTAAAAGCCCGCAAGGAATACTTCGAGACACCAATGCGTCAGGGGACACCTTTGTGATTAACTGTTTAATTTATTTATCCTTGCTTAAATTCAGTCGCGTATTTACTTGAAATCCCTATAGGGCGTTGGGAGAACATCATAAGTAGGTACTGCACAACAGCGCCAATTGTCGTCGTCATCAGTCTATTAATGTCCCCACTGCTAGGGCACAGGCCTTCCCTATGGATGGAATAGGGAGATTGGGCCATGACCCACCACGCGGGTCCAGTGCGGATTGGCGGGTGCTAACGACTGCAGATGCAGCCGGGACCAACGGAGTAACCCGATATAGAAGATTTTTGGTCACCCATCCAATGACCGACCACTGCGAAAGTTGCTTAACTTCAACGATTGCAGCCGAACGCGCTAACCACCTGCGCCATCGAGCTCCTCCGAGAATAGTTAACGTCAATTGTACTTTCCGAGTGTTATTCTTCTTAGTCACTATCTTCATTGCTGAAGGTCGTGTCTAACTTGAAATGTTGACTACCTGCTGTACTATGCTTCTCCACGTATTCCTGTCCTCGGCAGTCTTTATAGCCTTGGTTATAGATAGGCCAGTGAGCGACTTTACTAGGTTTGATCAGCGCAGCGGCTAGGTGACCGACCGATTGATCTTCTCCCGTCGACCTGGCTAACCACCATCAACTTCTCTAGGCTATCTAGGCAAGCGATGTGTCTGAAATATTTTAGTATGCGCTGGTAACAGACAGTGGACAACCTTGTGGTGATGCCGAATATAAAGGACTAGCGGCCCGCCCTCGCTTCGCTTCGGTGTAGAGCTGAAGTGTAGACTACAGTTTTTGTTCTCAGGCTTGTATTATATACAATAAAATTCATCTATGATTCTTCTTATATCTGCATGCAAAGTCTCAGCCCGTCTCAAGTTTAAAATTGACAAAGTTTTATACAAACTTTCATTCCCTATTTTATCCCCTTGGGGGTAGAATTGATCAAAATCCTTTCTCAGCGGATGCCTACGTCATAACATCTACCGGCATGCCAAATTTCAGCCCGATCCGTCCAGTGGTTTGGGCTGTGCGTTGATAGATCACTATGTCAGTCAGTCACCTTTGAGTTTTATATATATAGATTAAGTACTGAAAAAAGTATTCTAAACGCATTTATACTTGTTAAAAACATGTTTCATGTAATAAACTAGTTTAGTCTACAGGCTGAAACGTCATTATGACTGAGGCTGAAATATGATACGCATATTTATAACAATATTATTAATTAGGTTGTTATTACTGACCCCTCATCGATCCTTGTCATATCGCGACCTTTTACGAGATGTCTGACCATTAAGTGACCGCTCATTTTTCTGGCAGTCCATTTTATAGGCATTGATACCGCGGGACGTTCTTGTATTATTATTTTTTATTAGCTTGGAAAAGTACCGCTCGATTTAGGTCATGTGATTCTCGAACAAGACCGGCGAAATGGTTGGTGTCAATAAATATATTGGTACGTTCTGTTTGGGTTTAAAGAATTAGGGACGGTGAAGGATAAGCATCTTTTTAAAGGTCCATAGATGAACAGTTTATAGTCAACAACAACATAGGAATAGATCAATGAAATGAAATGAAAGTTTATTTGCATGAAACATAGTTTGTTACAGCTGGTTAATAATATAAAAAGTTCCATATGTTTTGCCCTTGGAAGAGCATACAAAATACTCATAAATTATCTAAAAATTCAAATTTAAATTGAGTAATAGTTGCATTCCAAATGTCAAATTTAATATATATTTTATTTTTTATTTATTCAATTAATGCATGTCAAATTTTCTAATTCAATAGCCATTTCTTCATTATGTCAACACATTTACAATAATTAATAAATATAATAACTGTACATTATATTACACATAATATTCATACAATACATGTCATTTTTTTTAAGTCAATAACCATTTCTTTATTATGTCCACAAAATTACAATTATTAATTCATAATAAAAAATCATTTGTACTATAAAAACATTTAGTTATTAACCAGTTTGAATTGATTTGGAATTCTATTATATACCTTAATGCACATGTTATAAGAGCTTTTCTGGTACACCGAGGTTTTTGGTGTAAAGTTCAAAACAAATCTATCACCATCTCTAGTGTTTCGAGGGTATTTAATATCTTTAGCCTTATGAAATAACCCCGGGTTTTGGCTGACAAATTTAAATATTTCTAATATATACCTAGCAGGGACTGCGAGCAAACCTAAACTTACAAAAAGTGGTCGACAATTATCAAAGGGACCTTTGCCACATATAGCTCTCACGCATTTCTTTTGGGCAATTAAACACGTGGGCCCCACAGAAGAATCCCGTAATTTATAACAGACGCTACATAACCGTGGTAAGCAGACAGGGTCACTTTCAGAGACATTTTTTAGAACGTATCTCAAAATACTACTCGTATCTAAAAACTGTTTGTTCGCAAACAACCAACATATTTTACATTCAATAAAAATCCGCGATATAAAAAGTGCCAAAACTAGAAATGTTTAAAAAAAAGTCGTCTATACCGTTCAATTCTAATAGATAATAAAATTCCGATAGAAATTAAAAGAGAAAGCAACATAAATAAATACATTTAAAATGAAACTCAAACAACATCTTATCAAGAAAGCATACTGAATTTATGAATGATAAGTGAAACCGCCATGGAAAGCTCACTAACTTGTTTGAAACTGAAACTGTTTAGTAGTTGTGTTGATATAGTTATTGTACTTGCAACACCCTGACAGGGTCATGTACCATGCTAAAATAATTTTAAGATCCTATATATACTGTACATGTGCAATTAAATTAATTAAATTAATAATTAAATACTAAAATAGGAATACTTAGGATTCTTTACTGGATTTTTTTTGAATTTGAAAATTTGAAATTTTCTACAACTGCATACATGAAGAAGCTACATGTAGGCCGGCAAGGTGAGTATGGCTAGTGTGGTAGGTAGAACTGCGGTACCAGCTAACTTCACGTCTTGACTTCACCGTCACTGAACATCAGGTGGGGTGAAGTCATTTGTCGGACCTATCTTTAAAAAAAAGTAGTAGTATTTAGTAGAGATAAATTAATATCTATGTGTACATAATTTGTTCAATTGCAGGAAAAAAATACATATTATTGGACACTGTAAAATCGGACACTGATGTAGGCAAAGGCCGGAATTCTGTCACTATTTATTTAGGATAATGTCTTAGGATGAGGAGCTCGATGGCGCAAGTGGTTAGTGCGTTCGGCTGCGATCGTTGAATTTTACTATCTCGAGCTCCTCCGTGCTTCGGAAGGCACGTTAAGACGTTGGTCCCGGCTGCAAATGCAGTCGTTAGCACCCACCAATCCGCACTGGGCCCGCGTGGTGGGTCATGGCCCAATCTCCCTATTTCATCCATTGGAAAGGCCTGTGCCCCAGCAGTGGGGACATTAATAGGCTGATGATGATGATGAATAATGTCTTAGGCAAAACCAATTCCAAATTTAGTATATAAGGAACAGTTAACGAATGTACACAGACCCTGCGTCGCTCCCCCCCCCCTGGGGGACGATCGCTTCCGATGAAGCCTTAGAGGCCTTCCCGGCCAGAGGCAGCCCCTACGGGTGTTTTTTAGTCAGTACGAGTCTGACATAACCTTGCAGCCGGCTGTAGGGTATCCATGAGGATTTTTCAACCGCTCCCCCGCCTGGGAGGAAACAAAAAAAAATGTACACAGATGTGGAAAACGGTTTTATTTTTAACTATGCATTATAGAACAGCGGCCCATATGTTTGTTAACCACCCCTTTTCACATACTAAAAGTACGCATTTCCATCACAGATGTGTTTACTAGCCAATGTTGAGATATATTTTCTTTGAGTATCTAAATCTCTGAGGGAATCCCTTGCCCGTAAATGTATGGAGAGGGCTGTTCGTACCAGGAATACAAAAATAGTAAATAAATTCTATGTTATCGGCAGCTGTGCCCCGCAAAAACACTAGGGGCCCTACTCTCAAAGTACTCAAACGAAGTTTCCAACAGTTTGTTCGGTAATATTGTGGCTCCGACCAAAGAAAGCCTCTCTGCCATAATATATTATGTTTGGATACTAAAGTGGTGGCAACTATATTTCAGCGTTGCTAGAACTTTTTTTGCCAAATTGTAACAAATTTGTTCACATTTGACCTTATTACTTTATTCTCATGTTACGTAACTCGAAACGATGGTTTTTCGTTACTTTTTGGTCGAAATAGAATATTTATTATATGTTTATCTTTAATGATCGGAATATTCAAAGTTGAATGTAGATCGGAGAGTTTTTGCAATTTAGTAAAGTTTGAAAATGAAGAAATATCCGCTGCCGCGGCACGCTCGCTTTGCTAGCGCGTTATGGTCACCACACTAACCTAACCTAATCTAACCTAGTGTGAAGTATCACCACTTGGGCCCTGGAAGTACAGTTTAGCCGAATTTAGTGTCTTTTTTAACTTTCATTAAAGAGCCAGTATCTAGTTTAAAAAAAATAATGATAATTTTTTTAGCTCAGACTTTTTGTACATTCATGTGATACTTTTTCTCATTGGATCTTGGCAACACTATTATTTTTATAGGTTTTGTAGAACGCAAAAAAAAAAAATATTCAGTGTTAACACGCAGTCACAAAAATTTATGTTTTGACGCTGCGGGATTTACTTGTAAATACTGTTTCTCTAATAAATATGGAGCCGTATGTAGACAACATAAGCGTTTAGAATTGGAAACAATGTGATCGCCCTTTGAGATAGCGCGGAGAGAAATATACGGGCGTTTTAGAGATATCACACTTTGTCTCGGCGCTCGGCGACGCAGTATTTTATTCGGGGATGTTATTTAGTTAAGTAACAGTTTGTTTCTTAGGTTTTCACGCACATCACTCATTAAATAAAACTAGTTTTTACGGGTTAATGCACGAAACTTTATTTATTTATTGACGTTTCAATAAAAGTCTTTCGAAGGTAGCTCGATAAATTAAATAAAGGTTTGATTCTGACGACGTAGCCTGTAAAGGCTACGAAACGTCAATAAATAAATAAAGTTTCGTGCATTAACCCGTAAAAACTAGTTTTATTAATAAGTAACAGTTGTACAGAAACAAAAGAATATCTGAGATATTAACAAATTCAAGTAAGACCGTAAGTGATAATAGACTTTTTGGCGGGATCGGGTAGCGCCACTTTAGCAGTTTTATTTTTCTTGTTAAAAATTATGTAGAGGCGGATGTTAGTGTCTAATAATGGTGGATTATTAACCACTAAGTGTTCGGGAACATGCACAAGTGTTGGCAAGTAAAACAAAATAGCGTTAAGTGTCTTTCGACGTTCCCTCAAGAAGTCCACGGGGAGGTTCCAGTAAATCCCCACACATTTACTGAAACATAGGGAAAGGGGGTTTGACTTGACTGCCACTCACTTTGACTTGATTTATTACTTTGAACACCAGTGCTACAGAATTTGTAAACATTTTAACACTTGACATTGGCTGAATGCACAAGTCGTGCGAAGCCCTTTAGAAAAAAAAAGTCCGTAAATGAGGAGCTCGATAGCGCAGGTGGCTAGCGCGTTCGGCTGCGATCGTTGAAGTTAAGCAACTTTCGCAGTGGTCGGTCATTGGATGGGTCATTAGCACCCGCCAATCCGCACTGGGCCCGCGTGGTGGGTCATGGCCCAATCTCCCTATTCCATCCATAGGGAAGGCCTGTGCACCAGCAGTGGGGACATTAATAGGCTGATGATGATAATATATATAAATACATGCAGATGGAGTTAAAGAAGTTTCACTTCAGTCGTGTGGATATAAGCACACTCGTTTTTGTTACATTTCTCTACGTGTCGGTTTCGTTCTCTACAAAGAACGGTGCCTTTTTTTTATACGCAGGCAAAGAATACTGTTCACATACGACGGCGCCTTTAAGAGGCACACCGCCGAACGGACCTCACACCTGGCTCCCACAAGCCTTACAAGCCCCAGCAGTGGCTACCCACCGAGGACCCCGTAACTCTTACGGGCGCTTTACGGCATAATATACGCTAAAAAACCCAGCGAATACCCTCTAAGCTGCTTAGCGCGAAGCCGCGGGATCCCCGTTTAGGGATTCTTCCTCGTCTTTGCACCTAGCAGCCTCAGGGCCTAGCCGGGGCTCCACGGCAGGGGTCACCCGGGGTATCGCGGGGACCCCGCAGTCAAAGAACGGTGCCTGTAAAGGAAATGGAAAATACGTCATCATCATCATCAGCCTATTAATGTCCCCACTGCTGGGGCACAGGCCTTCCCTATAGATGGAATAGGGAGATTGGGCCATGACCCACCACGCGGGCCCAGTGTAGATTGGTGGGTGCTAACGACTGCAGATGCAACCGGGACCAACGGCTTAACGTGCCTTCCGAAGCACGGAGGAGCTCGAGATAGAAAATTTTTGGTCACCCATCCAATCACCGACCACTGCGAAAGTTGCTTAACTTCAACGATCGCAGCCGAACACGCTAACCAGTTGCGCCATCGACCTTCTCTTATACGTAAAAGTAGTAAAAAGCATGTTTGAAACCACTTAAAAAAGTGCTTTATTTAAACTCTGTGTAATTCATTACTTTCACTATTTATTACAATTATAATTATCCCCCGCAGTGTTTGGTTACAGTAATAAAACAAGCGCTACATTTTCATAACATTTCATTTTAACCATACCATAACATAATTATCTTCCTCATTACCTTTCCAACGAAAGCTTAATCGTTGAGAGTAACGAATCACCAGACGATTAAATAACTAATAGTCATTAAATAGTTTAACCAACCATCCATCAGAAATAATCAACGGCCGACGACGACTGGGCCACGCAAACTCCGCATTAACCTATTTGGTGCGTTTCCACTGACAGAATTCCGCACGAACAGGAAATGTAAGAAAAAATACAATTAATTGCTAATAAAGAATATATGAAGAAAAGGCTTCAACGAATATAGGACCATCATCTCGAAAAGATACGCAAACAACAATAAAAAATATGAAAAATGAAGAATAGTACGTTAAAATACATAGGTAACCGTTATTCACTTACTATCGCCGCACACGGGCCACCGACCACAACCACAAAACGCCGCCACCGACATATTTCTTGTAGTGGAATGTGGAAGTGGAAGAAACTGTGGAATTCCTTGCCTGAGCCCTTGTTCCCCGAGCACTACAATCTAGCGGTCTTCAAAGCAAGAGTGAACCGGTTTTTATTAGGTAAGCGCGCTCCATCGTAGACCATAATATTGCTTTCCATCAGGCGAATTATGGTCAAGCGCTTACCTATTACCGAATAAAAAAAAAAAGTTTTCATACATTTTATATGGACTCGCCACACACGGTACGCCGGTGGCCGCCACACGCTACAAATCGTCGTTGCTCGCTTCTTGTGGCCCGCACCGGCCACTTAATGCGCCGATAAAAAACGCCGACACACGTCATTCGCGCGATTTCCCACCCCTCTCTCCCTTACCTTAGTCGGCCGCTGTCGCGCGCTTCAGCCACTTTAGTTGCCGCTTCTCGTGGCGGCGCTTGTGGCTGTGGCGTGTGGCCCGTGTGCGGCGACACTTCGCGATTACAAGATTTGGTCGAATCGCCGGAATACTAGTGCCAGTGGTATCCGGGTGAACGACTAAGTGTAAATGAACCGAGTCGAGTACACCCATATTCGGGTAGATTTCCTTTTGTTTACCCGACACCGTCTTCGAGCCCGTATTCCAGTGTAAATGTTGCTGCGGGTGCCCGAATACGGAAGGTGCATATATCATATTTATGAAAATTTTATGATTAAAATGTTAAAAAAATATAAAAGAAATGCCACTGCAACGTTTTTATTTTACAAACTGTTGTTTTTTAACAATTATTACGAATTAAAAATACTTGAAACGGAACGTATTTTAAAACACCAATCAGCGTTTAGTGACGTCACTCCTGTTATGACAACTTCTTTGAGGTTATGGTTGTTAAAGGAAATATTATTTTATGGGAATATTTATTGCGTTTTTTTACATTTAATAAAAATGGAAGTTGCGTTCATCAAAGCAGACTCCAGGAATTTACCAAGAGTTAGCGTTGACATGTTTATAACTTTTTTTGTCCTAAGTGCTGAGTTTTTAAGTGTAGAAATGAAAGGGACTAAATTATTACGGTATGTAAAAATCGTAGTTGTTAAACTTCGTATTTTATTCAGCGGCTTCTACAAATCTTACGGCGATAATGCAATCGGCTATGTCCAAATTAAAAGAGTTTCCATCTCTTTATGTACAGTAAAAGGTCGAGTTCTCCGGAGCATAAAGTACGTAAAGAAGGTTATCGTGTTACAGTTATTTTAAATGAAACGCAAAGCTTGGTTCAGTCCTGCCAATGTGAAGATTGTGCCACACATTTTAAACTTTATCTAATTTTCGACGTCATTCTCCAACTGTAAAATTAAAAATATGTTATAGACAGGTTTTGTAAGTATTAGGTAGGTTACTAATGCGTTTTTACGTACAAGCAGATTAATTAAGCATTATTATAACAAGTATATTCGCCGACTTACGTCGAAGTGATCTTCACAGCATCGAATAATGGTCTTTGGAGAATAATTATCATTTCTCTTCGCAGCTTGAAACCACTTTTTTCAGTTTTGAGTCAGAAGTTCCAGTCAAAAACAATTTATTTGGGAACATTGTTGAAGTAGATTGGCACAAAACATGAGTCACATGATAGTCCATTTTAAATTTTTCAAAAAATGTTTCAAAAAAAAAAAGTCGAAAAAATATGCAAAAGTATGAAAATTTAAAGCCAGCAACGAACAATTACGACCAGTGACAGACAGGAGTGACGCCATCGCAACCATAGGTTCGTTTTCGCGCGAAAATTTAAATTGCCAATTTAAAACCGCCTTTTTTCCGATAAATCACAATGTTTTAATTTTTTAATATATCTGTGGTTTATTCTACATGAAATTCTTTAAAATGAAAACAAAAATAAAAATATTGCATCTTCCCTATTCAAGTAAGTTCTTCCGTGTACCCGGATACGGGCTGAAGACCACATATAATTGCGGCATAAGTATTCCCCCAATAGGGTATTTGACAGTATTAAAAATAAAGTGACAATTGTTAGCATCTGTGTTTAGAATGAATATTGGCAGGGGATTTTAGTATTTTTACAAAAAAAAATTCATAATTTTACTAAAAACCCACGAAAAAGATAATAGTTTTCTTATCTATTGTCACGTGACACAAAACGCTTGGGATTGGCGGAGCCTAAAACGACGTCACACGCAAGTAAACTTCCGGTTAAACTGACATTGCATTGTATCGTTTGACGTTTTAATAACAGTCGTGTGACGTCACACACTAGTAAGACGCCATATTGTCCAGAGAAACGTTTTCGCGGTAACTTGAAAATGGAGTTTTTGATTGGCTTAAATACACAACAGAATGATGAATATCCACTTTTTACGGACTCCATAAACATTAGTCAATAACGTGAGATCGTTTTCTTAAACTTGTCAAATCCTATTGTGATATTTCTTGATTTTTTCCGAATCAGTTTTCGAGCCTCATGATAAGAGACCTCTGTCGTATGACCTATTTCTTCGTTTAGGGCGTTAATTAAAGGCGATTCTATCCGGTTTCTACCAGGGCCGGTGACGGCTAAGCTCGTTCACGAGCACGGTTTGTACGTGTGTACCGACCCCAAGCCGTCGCTAGCGCTGGTGTCGTTAACAAACCTACATAGTGTTCCATACTTAACTGATGACCTAACGCAGATTAATAGCCGTACCCAGACCCAGGTAGAAATCGTCTCGTTAACAAGCGCCCTTACGCTACCATCAGATAGGCTTGACATATTTGGAGGGCTATTTCTAATATTACCTAATTTTATGCCTAAGCACGGCATTCCTAAGCATTCCTAAGCTTTGTTAAATCAGTTTTTTATATTGTACTAGCGCCCCGTTCTCTTTTCGCTTCGGTGTAGAGCTGAAGTGTAGACTACAGTTTTTGTTCTCAGGCTTGTTATATACACAATGACATTCATCTATGATTCTACTTATACCTGCATGCAAAGTCTCAGCCCGATCAGTTTAAAATTAACATAGTTTCATACAAACTTTCATTCCCTATTTTATCCCCTTGGGGGTAGAATTGATCAAAATCCTTTATTAGCGGATGCCTACGTCATAACATCTACCTGCATGCCAAATTTTAGCCCGATCCGTCTAGTGGTTTGGGCTGTGTGTTGATAGATCACTATGTCAGTCAGTCAGTTACCTTTGAGTTTTATATATATAGATAGACATCATTTTTTATATCATTTACATTTCTGTATTAAATGAAAGTGTATTCATGAGTTTTCTCATATTGAAGTCATTTTTCAACGACTCTGTATATAATACAGGGAGATAAAACAGCCCTTGCTGAGATTCTTGTCGGTTCTTCTCAGTAGAAGGTTTCGCGCCGTAGATTTGTGAACCGATGGCGTAGCTTTTAGACATTCACAAGTGCTTGTAACAGTCTAGACTAAATGTACGATATTGATTTCTTTTTAATTTTACCCCGTTCATTACACAACGGGGCTTATAAAGATATCATAACCAGTCTATCACTGCCATTATTGCTAACGGGTAAAGGATGAAAAAAGGGTGAACAGCGGTAGCTGTGCGTACGAGGTCCTAAGACTCCAACGCGAGAGTTAAATTAGTATATAAGTTGCATCGATTTTTTAAAATTTATTTATTTATTTACTTATTTTTAAACTTTATTGACCAAAATATTTAACATTGGTGCAAAAGGCGGACTTAATGCTAAAAGCATTCTCTCCCAGTCAACCTTTGGGAGAAATGAAAAACACCAACGGCGGTATAAAGCTAAATACGAATATATATACAAATTAACATAGATACATATATAAATACATACTATAAAAAGAATATAATACATGCAAGCATAACACACTAATATTTAAATATATACAGTATATATATATATATATACACATATATACACAAAGTCACTTTGCAACATATGAGCGTGAACATTCCTTTTAAATATAAGTTTACAAGGAGATCTTCTGATGGAGTCGGGAAGGTCATCCCACAGTCGTATGGCTTGAAGAGTATTTATATTGAGAAATAAAGATCTGTTATTTTATTATTGACTGCAGATTCGGTTGCGGCAGACGACTGAAATTACCTCCTGATACATAACGCCAAAACATATACATATTAAGAGACCTTTCACATGTTTTGCGAAAAAGCGTAATTTTTGAGCGCCTCGTTTACCCCCTTAGAAAAGATTTTGACTATTTCCAATAGAAGTAAGCAGTAGATTTATTCTTCCTTTTGTAAGGCAATGTAGAATATTTGCAAAAACTACTTTCCTTTTTTTGTACTGATCGTCCTACTGCAGCTAGTTTACGGAAAAAACGATAATATGCACAACTTCAAACGTCTCAATCTCGCAATAATGTTCAATAAATTAGATCAAATTAATTACTACTACATTAGAAATATGTTTTTGTTGTAACTTAATTTATTAGAATTTGATTTTTCTTCTCATTAATTATCAAAAAAAAACATCGAACCTCCGTGAGTTTTCTCAAAAAATAATATAGGTTTACCTCGTATTTTGATATTGAATTAAATAGAATTACTATCAAAACCTTTCATAAAACTAATCTACCATCATTGAACTACTAAAATATGTATAAAATTTTAAAATTAGTTCATTAATAATTATTTTATTAGACTGGAAACATCACCCGTAAAATCTATATATATAAAACTTAAAGGTGACAGACTGACATAGTGATCTATCAACGCACAGCCCAAACCACTGGACAGATCAGGCTGAAATTTGGCATGCAGGTAGATGTTATGACGTAGGCATCCGCTAAGAAAGGGTTTTGATCAATTCTACCCCCCAGGTGATAAAATAGGAAATGAAAGATTGTATGAAACTTTGTCAATTATAAACCGATCGGGCTGAGACTTTGCATGCAGGTATAAGAAGAATCATAGATGAATGTCATCGTATATAATACAAGCCTGAGAACAAAAACTGTAGTCTACACTTCAGCTCTGCACCGAAGCGAAGCGAGGGCGGGCGGCCGCTAGTGCAATATATACTAGTGCAAATCTACCTACGCGCCGATTAGTACGGCAGCAGTTACAACAGAAATCTATATAATTTAAGACGTGTCGTTAAAGCGAATGGAAATGCGACCTTTTAGCAAACCAATTTGACTGCTATAGTAGTTGAGTGACATAATTAATTGGTTTTTAATCCGGTCACTTGTATGTGTTTCCATGTTCACGCTACGGGCTGCGTATTAACATGGTTTCGTGTTTAATATAAAAAAACGATTGCATATTGTAGGACTTGTAGAAAAACACTTTGGATTCCGACAATTATTTTAATTACTAGTGGCCCGCCTTCGCTTCGCTTCGGTGTAGAGCTGTAGTGTAGACTATAGTTTTTGTTCTCACGGAATATTTCCGTCATAAATGATTTCTATGTAACACGCGACGGAAGCTTAAAAAATGGAGTAACTTCTCCCGTTTTCCCAACATTTCCCTTTACTACTCTGCTCCTATTGATTGTACCGTGATGAAAAGTATACTATAACCTGCCCAGGAGTATGTAAAATAATTGTACCAAGTTTCGTTAAAATCCGTTGAGTAGTTTTTGTTTCTATAAGGAACATACACACAGACAAACAGACAGACAGACAGACAAAAATGTTATTGATTGCATTTTTGGCATCAGTATCGATCACTAATCACCCCCTGATAGTTATTTTGAAAATATATTTCATGTACAGAATTGACCTCTCTACAGATTTATTATAAGTATAGATAATCACAGTCACTACTACTAGCATAGTAGTTATCGACACTTTTCAACTTTATATTACCGAAGACACTTTAACACTGCCTGTCGCTCGCAGGCGAACCGCGAGGAAAAGTATATTCCATTTAATAATCTCTATAATCATTTCATACTTTATTATATTGTAAGTCATTCTGAAAATCGTATTATATTAATTGTAGCAGTAACAAAGGAAATATATAAGACTAATAATTTATATTAAAGTGGTTATCAACTAACCTACTCTTTATCAGTAGAAATACATCACGATCTTTACAATCAACCGACTTACTTATTTGTAGTAACACAATTGTTATACATATTTACAATAGTATCCCAAGTACGAACATCTAGCGAGAAAGTATTCGTATCGTCGTTTCAATTCAATTCAATTTATTTGCATTAAATAGGGTACAAATAATGGTGTTACATTTCATCTAAGTTGTCTCTTAACCTATTTAGTCATATAAAGATAACATGCAATTTTTTCTATTTAATTACCTATATAAATGTCAATAATTCTTATTATAATATTTTAATTATTCGATGTCGACAATTTATCACGTCCATAATTATGTGAATGTCATAATTAGAATGGTCTTGTAAAGAATCAGAATTAAATGTTATATTTAAAGCCATTAAGCATGTCTTTATCCCATGCATCAAATCCTACCATAATTCATGAACTCAACCATACTGTAAAACGTGTTTTCATTTAACCACTTACCAAGTTTTGACTTGAACTTATTAAAGGTTTGGCTTTTAATTTCTTCTGGAATTTGATTATATATTTTAATTGCCATCGCCGGTGCTTTTGTTTGGAATCGCTTTGTTTTCGGAACTATGTCCATTTTTATTTTATTAGGATACCTCAGACTTCGATCTGTTACATCTTTTGCGACTGTATACAAATGGTAGTGCTGCTTTACAAAAGTTTCTTTGGAAAAACCTAGTTTATTCTCATGTCCGGTAGGGGCGCTGCTGAGTTTACTTATGGCTTCCGTAGAAACTTTGACATTGGCGATACGCAATCGGATATGTCAGAGTTAGTTGTTGGGATACTGATCGGGCAGAAACTATTAAACTTTTATTCCCATTAGAACGGCTAACTAGAGCCGAGGTCCGTTTCTCAGAGACGCCCTCTAGTTGAGCCGACCCCCTCAGGTTCGAGTGGTCTAGTGGCTCCAGACGGAGAGGAGACTCCCTTCGTGGAGAGATGCCATCCGCCTGGAACACCTCTAGAAGCACTCGCCAATTCTCGCCTTGAGGTCCCTTTAGGATTTCGCCGTCCCCAAACCCGGTGACGCTGTAAAGGTCAACCGCAACCAACAGCATACACACTCAAAAAAAAATTACCATGGGTGACGGTGACCACTTAACATCAGGTAGCCTCCGAAGGCAATAAAAAAACCGGCACATTTGTCGATCAAAGTCTTGATATACCTATTTCAGTACAATATATCACCCTCGTAGATACGACGCAAAAAAATACATATTGTAACGCAAATAAGTTTCACCTGAGAAACAATTTGCCACTAAAATCAAAGGTGAGCGAGAAATGAAATTTCTTCACTTCGCTCCGTTTTATTAAATACGAAACTGGTACGCCAAATGCAGATATTAAATTTCTCGTAGCCCGGTTGTGTGCGATAGGTTGAGCATTATGATATATAATATTAAATGGAGATAAATATTTAAAGCGAATGTGTTAAACTATTTCTGAAGGAGAGCGCAATCGCTTAAGGGCCTGTTCAGATGATCCGCGTTGTGTCCCTACGGCTAGCGCATTCAACATGGAGTTTCGGTATTTCAAGACAGTCAAAAGTTGTTCTTTAACAGTGACACAGTGACTTTACGTAAAAAAAAATTGACATAAGTAGTTTGGTGAATATGCCAGGCAAAGTTACCCAGAATACTCACTACATAGCACGAAAACAGAAGAAAAAAGGTTGTTCTGATTTCGCTATTTCGCTAGTGCCGGAAAAAGTGCTCTCAATCATCCTTTAAATATACAAGCAAACTTCTACAAAACGTTTTTTTATTGACTTCTGATCACCCGAACTCTAGGCGAAGCGCGGTTGCAACTCGTATGCTTTGCGTGTACGTAACGTATGAGAGCGATCGTGGTTAGATATTGATAAGTATCATGTCATAACAGAATGATTTCAAAGCGTTTAAACTCGTGCGCTGTCAGCGCGTGTCGTCTGAACAAGGCCCTGGGTAGGGAATGCAATTGGATTGGGATTGTCAAGGTAATGAGGACTGAAGCAGCACACATCTTTAAAATTCTTAACGTTAGATGGGGTGAGGTAATTTGTATCGGAAGGTTGAGGCTACTCAAGCGGAATATCCACTTACTCTATGTCCCTTTACCACACAAGCAATATTGCCAGATTCAATTATTCCTTTGTCCATTACTATGACAATCTCTGTGGTAGAGTGATATGTTTTTGAAGACGTCGCTTACTCTGATTCGAATCTCGGTAGGGATAAATGTTTATGTATGGTGAATACGAGCACTTGTACGTAGCTGTCATGGCTGTTTAATAATATAAATATACCTGTTCTATTTGAAGGTTTCAAATCTTGATACTATGCTTTTATTTTTGTTTTGTAACAAGCTAAACATTGTGTTTATTTCGAGCTGTAAAGTCTGTTACGAGTACAAGGCTCGTCTACGTCACTCATACGTCACGCGTACATTATGTGTTTCCCAAGTGCAGGTGGCTCGATTGAGCAATCGTGTTGAAAAGTGCTTATTAGACAGATTTAGTTCATGTAAATCCTTCGGACAGTTTTGGGAGTTGCTTGAGCTTCAATCGTGGCAGCATCTTGACGTATAGTTTGTAAGACCTGATCATCGGGATCAATTAGTATAAGTAATTTTGTAAAACATTTAAATAAATAAAGTTATAATTTAAATCCAAAGAAAATATAACTAGAAAAAATTCCACGCGGACCAGGCAGCAGACGGGACTCGAACCCGCACCCTTCGCAATCCGGGCGAATGCACTGACCAATTATGCTACCGCGGCCCTCACGGACCGCGTCGAAATTCTTTCTAGCTATTCTTAAGCTGCAAGGCAGCGCCATCTCTTCGCATTATAGGTAAACCCACCCACATTATAGGTTCTTTGGATTTAAACATCAAGCAGTTACATGCTTTAAAAATAATAAAAATTATAATTATAATTTAAAGTTTATTTTTTTTTAATTTTCCGTAATTAGTCAAATAATAATAAATTAACATGTTTCCTATTACATTTGTAAATTTACGTAATATGATTAACACAGTGTATTTTCAATGTTTGAATAATATAAGCAGGGGCTTTGCATAGTCTATTAATATCGATCACTATTGCGTTTTAATGTAATTGTGTTATACATTATGTTTAATTATGAAACTAAAGAAATTTCAAAATGCAAAGAAAAAAAATCATAAAATGGCTGTATGTATATATATTTTTTACCAATATATACTTATTAATATTAACATAAATTTCTATAGTGTTTAAAACAATATCATCATCATCAACAGCCTGTCTTAGTCCACTGCTGGACATAGGCCTCTCCAATTGCACGCCACTCAGATCGATCTTGGGCTACTCGCATCCAGCTCCTGCCAGCTACCTTTCGCAAATCGACACTCCACCATGCCTGAGGACGTCCTACACTATATGAAACAATATGTTATTATATAATGTTTCTATCTGGTATCCTAGTAAATCAAAGTGCAACCCTTTCTGTACTTACATTGGGGCTACGGTGGGCTGATTCATTGGTGTGAGTGTAAGATATACTTTAAAGCTATATTTATTCCAGAAGGAGTTTGAGAAATCCTGAATCACCCAATCGTTCACCGAACATACTTTTCAAACGCCACTCTAACCCCCTTATTTTTCACAACATGTAACTTTCGAGAGTTTCAAACTTTCCAAGATTGAAGTAAGCAAATCTGAATGATAAAGGTCGTAGAGTGCTCTAATCAGAGGCCCGTCATGGGGACCTTATTATGAAGCAAATTGGAAATGACAGTTCGAGAACGAAGTGGCGGCCGACCCTAGCAAAAGAGAGCGCTGTCAGAGTTGGAAATACTTTTTCAATTACGAGATAACGATAATGATCCTTTGTATATTAATGAAATATTATCTCTGTTTTGTTTTCTTTTGTGACGCTTACTGTTTTTCATTTGTCAGAAAAATATTGACGGATCAATATTGAGCTGTGTTATGCTCGTGACATACCTATCCACATTATTACATTATGTGATGGAAGTTGACCTCAACACATGTTTGCAAGTTTGATGTCAACTTTCAATTGGACGACACTGTATGAAATAAAACAGGGAGAAAAAAGCAGCCCTTGCTGAGTTTCTTGCCGGTTCTTCTCAGTACAAGGTCTCCCGCCGTAGATTTGCGAACCGATGGCGTGGCTTTTCGACATTCAGAAGTGCTTGTAACAGCCTAGACTGAATAAACAATATTGAATTTTGAATTCCTTTTTTTTTAATTTCACATATAACCTTTATAGCCATATAAAGAGGGGTGGGACATAACGGATTTCCCGCTCGAATTGGAGCACCCGTCTTGAGGAGTAACCTTCACCTTACTGATCACAGTATAACACTGCCTTTTGGTGGTATTGTGCTTCTGTCGGTAAGTTAAATTCCAGGGCTCGACGGGGTGGGGCATTGGTTCAGGATAGGCAACATCATTAACCCATGTTCGTCCACTGCTGGACATAGGTCTCCCCTAATGCACGCCACTGCTCCTGATTTTGTGCTACTCTCATCCAGCCCACTCCAGCCAGCCTACAAATATCATCATCCCATCTTGTCTCAGGGCGTCCTACACTACGTTTACCGAGTCGTGGTCTCCACTCAAGAACTTTCCGGCTCCAACGGCCATCAGTTCTGCGGCTAATGTGACCAGCCCACTGCCACTTCAGTTTGCTAATTCGGTGGGCTATGTCGGTGAATTTGGTTCTCTGTCGGATTACATCATTTCTGATGCGGTCCTTCAGGGATACTCCGAGCATAGCCCTTTCCATAGCTCTCTGAGCGACTTTGAACTGGTGGACTCGTCCAGCCGTGAGTGTCCACGTCTCGGCGCCGTATGTCATAACTGGGAGGACGCACTGGTCGAAGACTTTCGACTTGAGACATAGAGGGATGGGTGACGAGAAAACTTGATAGGCAACGCTGCGAGTGTTTTTTTGGTATCGCAAGCGTCTATTGGCTGTGATGACCAATTAACAACAGGCGGGTCATACGTTCGTTTGCCATCCTTTTAACTAAAAAAACGCACATATTATACCTAATTAGGAGCTCGATGGCGCAGGTGGATAGCGCATTCGGCTGCGATCGTTGAAGTTAAGCAACTTTCGCAGTGTTCGGTCATTGGATGGGTGACCAAAAATCTTCAATCTCGAGTTCCTCCGTGCTTCGGAAGGCACGTTAAGCCGTTGGTCCCGGTTGCATCTGCAGTCGTTAGCACCCGCCAATTCGCACTGGGCCCGCGTGGTGGGTCATGGCCCAATCACCCTATTCCATCCATAGGAAAGGCCTGTGCCCCAGCAGTGGGGACATTAATAGGCTGATGATGATGATTATACCTAATTAATGACAATAGGGATGGTGACTATTTTTTTTTCTTCGTTTATCAGGTAGATTATCAAAAAGTATTGGACACGTATTTTTTCTTTTTTCACATAATGTAATCATTGCAGAGATATATTGATTTAAAAAGTCGCCTGACGTCACGTTTTGGTACAATTTTCACTTAAAAGTGACGTCACGAGCCCCTACTCCCAAACTTTGACGCGCTATGACTTTGACATTTTTTGGTTGATTGCCCAGAGAAAAAAATACGTGTCCATTATTTTTTGATCATCTAACTATGAACTAAATAGAATTTCGTTTATTGTATCCCGTCATCACCCCTGTTATGATGATGTTAAGACGAAATTTAAAGATATGTTAATATTATTTACTTTACTAGTGACTTTTCAGTTTAGAGCTTAAGTAATGAAAAAATTCATCATCAAAATCATTTATTCAGTTATGGCTGTTACAAGAACATATGAATGTCTAGAAGCTACGCCATCGGTTCGTAAATCTACGGCCGGAGACCTTGTACTGAGAAGAACCGGCAAGAAACTCAGCAAGGGCTGTATTTTTCTCTCTGTTTTATCATTTTCAGAGTCGTCAAGTTGAAAAATGATTTCAGAGATGATTCATGAAGTCACCTTTCATTACGTAATGTGAAATTATACATTTATTGTTTACCTGCATTTTGATTGCTGCGTCATACAGTATAAATACAAATAGTGTTATTTATATTAGGTTAGGTGTAGACATTTACATCTTAAATATCAAAGTAGTAAGGCTCATCGCCGCTGGCAGCACCCGTTCACGAGCATGACGCATGAACCAGCCATCGCTTCGCTCAACCATATTTTAGGGAACGTAACGACCCGCCTCACACGACACCTAATATAGCACCTATAGTAAAGACTATAGTTTTGTTCTCAGGCTTGTATTATACACAATTACTTTTTCTATATAAGTACATCACGTTACGACCAGTAGGAGCGGTACATCGTTAAAAAATGTTGCAAAAACGGGTAAAAATATTCCATTTGTGAACTTCCATTGCGTGTGTTGCGTAAACGGTTAAAGTTACATAAAAATTATGTATGACATTAAAGTTTCCTTTTAAAAGTTCTGTAAAAAAGTCTGCGACAGCATATGTCCATCTTTTAAGTTTGGCTCACTATAACCTTTTCCTAAAATTTACGCGTGTGAAACCGCAGAGGACCTCTAATTGTGACATACATAACTGAGATAGTTAGTAATATAGTATCGTGGACTTTTTTGTAGGTATTAATGTCCTCTAAAAAACTTTAGTAAACTACTTTGCTCTGTTGTCAATACTTCCGCAGCGTAAGCGATATAAGTTCACATAATCGAGTTTTTCATACGGAACCCTAACTTTTTTGAAAACACTCTATATTCAATGTTCATTAAGAATAATGTAGGATTCTAAATGTGAATGATTTTTTACAAATCGGTTCAGTAGTTTCGTAGCCTATTCAATACAAACAAACAAACAAATCTTTCCTGTTTATAATAAAAGTTTCGACAAAAGGTAACTAGCCTGCTGTGCCCTACCTATATTAAAAAAAATTGTAATGCATATTTATTTCTCAGGTCACTTCTTGTTTATTCTTCTGCCAAACTCAATTATTTATTACATCAATCTCCTAAACTAATTATATTACGTGACTTGTTTTTTTAACGATAACAAAACATGCTTCTTCTTCTTCCACAACATCGGCAATCGGCAACTGTTAATTCTATCACCATTACGGCAGACGCTAAGTACCTATTGATGTTTTTGATTGAATTTTATTTATCTTAATTTTTTGTTACTTGAAAGCAAAGGATGTTAAGTCCATACATCCTTTCAAGTAATACATTTTTATTACATTGGGTATGGAATACTATATTCCTCATTCTGATCTCATCAGTAAGGGCACGCGTAACCTCTGGTTCAATCACGACTGTGCTGAAGCTGCTTCGCGTAAGCAAGCGGCATATCGTGCTTGGATCAGAGGGCGCGCTCTCAAGGATCCCGAGGTCGATTTACTCAAAGCAGCCTACAATTTTGCTTCCAAGGCCTGTAAGAAGGCTTACATTAGAGCGGATGCCCAGCGCGTTGCACGTGTTGGCCAGGAACTTATGACGCATCCTACGGGCTCCCGTAGCTACTGGCGTCTGGCCAAGGCCGTGCAAAAAAACTTCTGCGAGCCCTCGCTGCCACCTCTGAGATGCCCAGACGGAACACTAGCCCATAAGCCGCAGGAGAAAGCCGATTTACTGGCAAAACTCTTTGCGGCTAACTCCCGAATCGATGATTGCAATGCACTGCCACCATCATTACCTCACTGTGGCACAACGATGCCTGATATTAAAATCAGGCAGCGCGAGGTTCGTGCCGAATTGCAATCACTCGACGTCCGGAAAGCTAGTGGACCTGATGGCATCCCAGCAGTAGTACTCAAAAAATGTGCAGCGGAGTTGTCTCCCGTGCTCACGCGCTTGTACCAATGCTCGTATTCTTTGGGGCGTGTGCCGGAGACTTGGAGAGATGCCAATGTGCAACCGGTGCCCAAAAAAGGGGATCGCTCAGACCCGGCAAACTACCGGCCAATAGCAGTCACCTCAGTTTTATGTAAAGTTTTAGAAAAGGTCCTTAATAACCATCTGACCCGCTACCTAGAGGATCACTCCTTGATTAATGATCGTCAATATGGTTTTAGACCGAAACGATCGACGGGTGATCTTCTAGCGTACTTAACTCATATCTGGGGTGAGGCTATCGACAAGCGTGGCGAGTCGTTGGCTATCAGCCTTGACATTGCCAAGGCGTTTGACAGGGTCTGGCACAAAAGTCTTCTCTCCAAGCTTCCGGCATACGGTCTGCCAGCCCAGTTCTGTTCTTGGGTAGCTGACTTCCTGCATGAGCGTAGAATTCGTGTCCTTACGGATGGTAGCAGTTCGCGGTTCATGTCAGTGAATGCCGGCGTTCCCCAGGGCTCCGTCCTATCCCCCACTCTCTTTCTGCTGCATATCAATGACTTAATTCCTCTTGGGAATATTCATTGCTATGCAGACGATAGTACAGTGCATGCGGGGTATCTCGGACAAGCAGCGGCTGGGCTGGCGGTAACCAAGGAGAAACGCGAGAATCTTGTCATTGAACTCAATCAGGCTTTGGACCACATTTCCGAATGGGGTACCAGGAACTTGGTTGAGTTCAATGCCAAAAAAACTCAGGCTTGCGCTTTCACGGCAAAAACATCGTCATTCCTTCCTCTTCCATCTCTTCAGGGCACAACACTACCGCTGCAGAGCAACATTTCCATGCTCGGTATGGAAGTTCGCTCAGACCTGAATCCAAAGAACTACATCGAAACCGTGATCAAAACAGCTTCACGCAAACTCGGAGTCCTGAACAAGGTGCGGCGTTTTTTCACGCCCGATCAACTGTGCTTGTTGTACAAAACGCAAGTGCGGTCCTGCGTGGAATATTGCTCGCACCTCTGGGATGGCTCCGCCAAGTACTTGCTCGATGCTTTGGATAGGTTACAGCGACGCGCGATCCGCATCATAGGCGATGAGGAGGTGACTAAACACCTTGAGCCTCTTCAATTACGCCGTGACGTGGCGTCACTAAGCGCGTTCTATCGTCTGTACCACGGCGAGCGTTCTGAGGAGTTATTCTCTCTTATCCCACCTTCTCCTTTCCTTCAGAGGACCACGCGCGCTGGCCTACGTTGTCATCGTCTAACTGTGACCACAATTCCAACGCGTACAAAGAAATTTGGTGACTCATTTCTGTGTCGCACTATCCGTAAATGGAATGCTCTGCCCGCTCACGTGTTCCCTCCCTCTTACAACCTGGGATCCTTTAAAAGAGGCGTGAAGAAGCAACATGCAGGCCGGCAGGGTGAAGATGGCTGGTGTGGCAGGTAAAACTGCTGTATCAGCTATCGTCACGTCTGGACTTCACCTTCACTTAACATCAGGTGGGGTGGAGTCATTTGCCGGACCTATGTATAAAAAAAAAAAAAAAAAAAATGTCTTTTTTTGTGTCACTAAACAGGCCCTGCCAGAATAACAGCGCTGGTGTGACACAATGTCGCATCAGCTAATGCTGAGGCAGTGTCCTGGTAAACCCTGAGTTTTTTTTTAATTTGTATATCTGTAAATGTGTAATATCTGTCATATGAAGGTTAATAAAAATTTATTCTATTCTATTCACTTTGAAGTGTTTGGAAGGAGGGGAGGAGAGGGGGGGCTTGCGACAGTATTTATTTATGGAATGGAAATTGATTATCTTCGCGCTGATCTCGAAGCGACAGAGAATCATTTCAATCAACGTGTCAGCTGCAGGTTTTTTTTTTCTTATATTTTTTTTATAAACTTCGCCAACGGGAGAGATGGGTTTTGTGAAGCCGCTACAGAGGCGCTGCGAGTGACAAGAGAATTTGTTTTTTCAGTAATATCGGTTACAAACTGGAACAGGGGTAGGGACACAGTATTTTAACTGTACCTTAAGTTGGCATTGTATTTCTATCGGCAAGATGTCTTGAATATTACAGGGTTGTATAGACGGTAGGCATCCCGCGAATGCTTTTTGGTACATCACAAGCGGCTACAGACTATGATAGGTGCTAATATTATTCAAGTATCTTCTATTTACAATCTTAGAAAATATGATCATGTGTCCGCATACCGATATCTTCTAAAATGGATGCCTATTTAGGCAGCGCAGAAGTATGCGGGCTCTGACCACTCTGTTCTCCTTGCTGGAATCTCCAAATGCCCCTTTCTATCTCACTTCCCAATTTCAGTACTTATGTACCGCTCATTCTAGAAATCTTCGATCTTCTTCTAATCGCTTACTTATTGTTCCATCTCATCGCTCAGATACGATTCACTCATCCTTCTTCGTCAAAACCATACTTCTGTGTAACGAATTCCCTCTAGATATTAGAATGTCCAAGCTTTTTACAGGAACAAGCTAGACTGCCAAGCTAGACTGCTTGTTCCTGTAAAAAGCTTCGTAGCTTGGTTTTGAAGCTAATTTTGTTGGTGGACATTCTAATATCTAGAGGGAGTTCGTTACACAGAAGTATGGTTTTGACGTTAGTCGTCATTATTATGTATTTATTTAGTATGTATGTTTATATATCTATACTAATATTATAAAGCTGCAGAGTTTGTTTGTTTGTTTGAACGCGCTGATCTCTGGAACTACTGGTCCGATTTGAATGATTCTTTCAATGTTGGGTAGTCCATTTATCGAGGAAGACTATAGGTTATATTATTTTTTTCAAAATTAGGGATCCGTAATAAAATTGCTATTTTGTAACACAAGGTGTAAAATCGAAAATCTATTTTTGCGTGCGCTGCAAAAACTATTAACAATAGAACAAAATGATGTACTAAGGGTTTGTAGATCCCATTAAGACCTACAAAAAAGTCCGCGAGAACATATATCTAGCTATCATGGTTTAATCACAATAACCCATTTTGTGTTCAAAATAATTATTAAATCGTCTGAAGAAAAAATAACTACGTTAAATATGTATCGTAATATTAAAAACACAAGCAACCCTTAATTTCCACACCTCTACCACCCATATTTTTATGGCGATACGAAGTTCGCTGGGTCAGCTAGTGTATGTATATGTGTGAATTTATATGTAAGTACTTATTTATGTATGTGTAATTATGTATATGACTACTTCGTATTTATATATGTTCGTCTTTTTCTTCATCTAATTTGTGCACCCTACCACTATTTATCCACAACACCCTATGGTTGACTGGTAGAGAATGCCTATGGCATTAAGTCCGCCTTTGTACACTTGTGCATTAAGTATAAATAAATAAATAAAAAATAAATATACGCGTACTATCAGGCGGCTCATATACACAGAATGATAGGTACTGTATAGCCCGTAGCGTAATGGCCTCTTTGTATGTATGTAATGCCTACGACTGGCAGTTATATTAAAAAGTAAATGTCGTTATTTCAAAGATTTGAATATAGGGGAATCTTTTGTCTCATATCGAACTTTCCAGCAGATAAAATTCAGGCACGAAACGTTCGGTCGACCGTTATTTGAAGATAATTTGTATTACTGAGGTCTCATTTATTAATCATAGCTGCGCTCCCAGGCCTATCCTTTCAAGATAAAGTACTACAATACCTACACTGGACGCCGATAATAATTTGATAACAACCCTTATGAGTAGTTTGACAATGAGATAAAAAGCGAAATGAGGAGCTCGAAGGCGCAGGTGGTTAGCGTGTTCGGCTGCGATCGTTAAAGTTAAGCAACTTTCGCAATGGTCGATCTTTGGACGGGTGACTGAAAATATTATATCTAGAGTTCCTCCGTGCTTCGGAAGGCACTTTAAGACGTTGGTCGCGGCTGCATCTTCAGTCATAAGCACCCACCAGTCCGCACTGGGCCCGTGGGTCATGGCCCAATTCCGTATTCCATCCATAGGGAAGGCCTGATACCCAGCAGTGGGTGACATTAATAGACTGATGATGAAAAAGCGAAATTATAAGTCAAAGTCGATTTCTCAGCATTTTAGCCGACAAATTCAAAATCGGTTATAAATATAGTTATACCCACAACATATGTGCAACACTTCATAATGGGTAGTTTCTTACCTTATTTAAACAGATGCAATAAATAGCCTCCCCGAAATACCTAATTATTTGATTGAAATCTAACTTGCACTGCAGACCGAGTGGAATGATTTGATAGGCTAAGGAAGAGTAGCCATTCTGCATTGAAAAAATGTCAGCGCGAAAGGAAACAAATAAAAACGTCATAAGGTTTAAACTTGGTGCCGTTTTTACGATTAAAGTCCGGAACCTGAAAAATGCTCGGAAATTTCCTCACCGTTTTTCGTGTTTATTGGTTCAGTCGTTTTTCCATGCGATTGGGTCGTTGGATAAGTGCCCAATGGCGACGTTTGAATCGACGATGTCTGGGCATTGAGGATTGCCCACTATGATAGCGAATAGCGGAGCGGAGCGAAGAACTTGAAACACGGCGTTTTTGAAAAATAAATATTCAATTCAACATATTTATTGCAAAAAAACATAATGTATACAAAAGATGGAAATGGATGCATAACCTTTAAAATCCTATAAAATATATAATTTAAAAAGTAATGCAACCATTAACTACGTCATGTAATAGATGAATCGAAACGCTTGAGTTTCTTAGTTAAAAAATCAATTAAGCATTGTACAATGATTAATTATCAAATGTTATAAACTTGTATAAAAAGTTTGTAAAAGCTCTTTGCGGTTGGGAGATAAAGTAGGGGTAATTCTTGAGTGTTGCCATCATTATTCACATTTATTTAAATGTTGGCACTAACCATAACGCAGGCTTTACCTTTGTTTGCTTTGAATTTTTACAAAGAAGAATGTATAATAATTTGTAACTAGTAATAAACATCTATCTTTAAGAATTATAGCCGAAATTTTGGAGCTTAAAGCCTTTTCCTCATAGGACGTTATTAACGGTCGATAATATCGGATGCGTTTTCGCGATATATGTTTTAAGCACATTATGTATAAGAACACACGCACTGCTGAGATATTAGCGATGCAATAGCAGTAGGGTGCATTATCGCAATAACGCATGCGGTATTATCGACCGATAAAAACTATCCTATTGGGCTGAGGCCTCGAGGTTTTATTTCACCGCTTCCGCTTCGCTTATAGCTGTCAAAGAGGACGCACCTTTACAGATTAATCGTATCTTATAGCAACGTGACGTCACGTAGTCGGTGAAGGATTTGCTAGAAATGTCTAGTTTAGATACTAACAATCAGATTTTATTGGAAACATATTTTTGAGTTTGATGACACACACACACATGACAACGTTAAAATATTTATTTAATATTTTGTGTCAGCTAGGTTAAACAGTCAGCAATTTTTTAGTTGCGTATGACACAAGTACTGAAGAGCTCGATGGCGCAGGTGGTTTGCGCGTTTGGCTGCGATCGTTGAAGTTAAGCAACTTTCGCAGTGGTCGGTCATTGGATGGGTGACCAAAAATCTTCTATCTCGAGTTCCTCCGTGCTTCGGATGGCACGTTAAGCCGCACTGGGCCTGCGTGGTGGGTCTTGGCTCAATCTCCCTATCCCATCCATAGGGAAGGCCTGTGCCCCAGCAGTAGGGACATTGAATAGGCTGATGATGATAATTCTAAAACTGATTAGTTGGATGAAATGTTACATAAGTAAACAAATAAAAAATATTTTATGCTATACAATATCCACATACAAATAACTCACATATTCAGTACCCCTAGCACGAACCAAAATCGAATTCGTATCGTTTGCGAGTCCAAAATGTCATTGTAATTTGTGCCGCTGCTGTTCAAGTTTCCATACAAAAATTTGACATTGACATTTCGGTTTGCAAACTATTCAAATTCGATAATGGTTCGTGCTAGGGGTACAGTAATTGTTCAGTGTCGTCATAAGTGTGTACAAGTAAGATTTTTTTAAGTTTACATTCAATTTTATGGCTATACATGTCAATAATATGTAGGTTCGACACCCTCTAAAAACGAAACTTTTATAATGTAGTTATTTTACAAACTTTGCGATACCTCCGTGTATCAGGTTCAATTTGATATTAAGGGGAAATATAACGATGTTGACGAAGCATTCTCACTGCTGGAGTGCCAGCTCTCTCTATGGATGGTATAGGCATAACAGTCCAAGACCCTACAATTGAGCCCAGTGCAGTTCTGTGGGTATTAACGACTGAAGATGCGGCCGGAACAAATGACCTAACATGTCTTCAGAAGCACGGAATAGCTAGAGATAAATAAATTTTGGTCACCCATCCTATGATTAACCATTGCAAAAGATGCTTAACTTCCACGGTCGCAGAATTAATCCCCCCGCCCTTCCTCAATAACAGGGTTCAGACCAGCTTGCAATGAGTACCGTATTGTGCCAAGAACCAAGATACTTGCTTGATCTACTTAATTTACTTAGCGTGCTTACTTTAAGCGTTACGGTCAACTTAGTGACTTAGAAAGTTCTTAGTTAGTCTCGAAAGCTTGACACCTAATTGTCGTAGACTTAGCCTAAGCACAACACAATAGAAATAAAAACAAAATGGCTGCTCGCAAAGAACTTCTAATAGGTGGAAAGTCTGGCAATAAATATACTTTGTATTTTTCCCTGATTTTAATCCCTTGATTTTTATCAATAAAGAATTGATTTTCATACATAAAATATAATTTCACTCATTCTATGCTCCTCTATGTCTTCCTTTTTTCGATAACTTGTGTTTCAAAGAAACTAGAAACCCCCGAAAAAGGTCGAAAATAATCAAATTTTATGACCTCTAAAGACGCCGAGAGCCAAACCTCGAATATTGCAATTTTTAATATATAATTTCTATGATCGAAATCACATTAGAAACGTCTGACACGACGCAATGCGCAAACACATAGAAAATACGCATCGCGTTTCAAAAATCTGTTTCGGCCATAACGCTTCAGGGTTCCACAGGGAGGTCACTTGTGATGATGACAAGATTCTAAAGAAAGCCTTACGTCCAAATCTGTTCAGACATTTAGAAATTATGGTGTAATAAACGCACATAGAAAAATAAAATATATACATTCAGAAGCCCCTTAAATATTACACTTCTTTGTGTGCTTACCCACACAGGCATAGACAAGAAAAGAACATTCTTTCCTTCAATAAATTATTCAAGTTTCGAAATCTCCAAATGCAACAAGAATTTTGCAGATTTTCAACAAATATCCTACGCTCGAATAACGAAAATGCTCAAATTCGTTCGTACTCCTATCTCTCTCGGAATATTGAATTAATGCTCCACCGACCATCTTGCAAACTGAACTTTGCAAATTCAACCGTAGCACAAAAGTGATATTAAGACGTCTATTAAGAGAAGCGAGGACTCGCTATCCAATGAACTTTGTAATGACGCCGTAAAAAGCATTTTATAAATTGACTTTTCATGAAAGAAAGACTTTGGCGACCGAAATGTGCGTCGCGCAAAAAATATTTAACAGTTAATATCGGCACAAGATCCGGGTAAAGAGAAAATAGGCTTTATGTTTGAAAACATTGAGTTCTTTTTGGGAGAAACACGATATTATCCTATTTGAAGACGACAAACATCTGAGTCCCGTGAACATAGAGTGCCTAAAAAGGGTCGTCAATTATGATGTAAAAAGTATGTGCGCTTTACATAATAGGTTTAACGGGGTACTCAGAAAATAATATGTATTCCTTATTAAATAACATGCCATCTTATAATATTGGTATTGCAAAGTAGGTGCAATCAACAACTCAAATCAAGCATCAAATTTACTCAGGGCCTGTTTCACAATCGACAAGTTGCTTGTTGTACAAAACGCAAGTACGGTCCTGCGTGGAATATTGCTCGCACCTCTGGAATAGCTCCGCCAAGTACTTGCTCGATGCTTTGAATAGGTTACAGCGGCGCGCGATCCGCATCATAGGCGATGAGGAGGTGACTAAACACCTTGAGCCTCTTCAATTACGCCGTGACGTGGCGTCACTAAGCGCGTTCTATCGTCTGTACCACGGCGAGTGTTCTGAGGAGTTATTCTCTCTTATCCCACCTTCTCCTTTCCTTCAGAGGACCACGCGCGCTGGCCTACGTTGTCACCATCTAGCAGTGGCTACAATTCACGTGCGTTATTATTTTTTGATCATCTAACTGACGGACTAAATAGAATTTCGTTTACTGTACCCCGTCATCACCCTTATTATAAATATTCAGCCATTTACCATTCAATATTACTAAGTACAGTATTTATACATTTCCAGGGCAGTCGCTCATACAAAACTTTACCATGTCCTTTTTGTGCAGTCCGTTTACTTGTTAGAGATGTGTGTTGATAAATCAGTCAGTAACGATTGCTTTTTATATACAGATAATTTAATAATTATATTCAGCTAATTGAACAGAAGTTAAACATATTTGGACAGGTTTATTGTATTATATATCAATCTCCATTTGAACGAACTTGCATGTCTATAAATCGATCTTTATCGAATCCCAAATCGAGTGGCGGTGACAAAGCATAGAAGGCTTATCCGGAAGGGCTTCCGAACCCAAACTGTCGGAAACCTCCCATGTGAATAAACCGTGCTGATATCAAAACGGTGAATATAATAACTAAATCGAGTATAAATTCCTTTCATGGTAATAATAGACGATTTTTACAGAAAAACATTATAGGAGAAACAGGTTATATTATAGTGTTTTGCTTCGGTTTAACATATAAAGAAAATATGGTTCGCTTCTTCTTCCTCCCCTCTACGGTGGCGAATCCTCTCCCCTCTAAGGGGGAGAGTTCGGACCCTCGTCCGCCGCAAACTCAATGGTATCTGCTTCGGACGGGGAACCGGCGGACTAGGAAGGAGCGCTGAGAGGCGGACCTCTTCCCGGAGGCGATGGAGGGATCAGGACTGGCTGGGGAGTCGAGTGCATCGAGACGCGTACGAAACGTCAAAGTGGCTTAGGGGATTGGCCCAATTAGCCGGGGTCTGGGAGGGCGTATTCGCGGGCGAGTGGCGTCGCCAGATGGGACTGCTGCTTGAAGGGAAGTTGTGAAAAGGACAGAGAGAAGCAGAAGGTGAGGCTGCGACTAGCCTCGGCGGGGGTTTTTGCCATAAGGGCGGGATGTGGGTGGAACGCGAGCATTATGAATTCGCTACGCAACCACTTTTTGGGTTGTGAAAACAACACCTAGGTGGTTGCGTATACTAAATACATAACCCATATAATAAATAACCTCAAATCATTTAATAAATTACAACAACTCGATACAACTCCTACAGTATTAGCAGTAAAGCAGTATTATCGAGGTGTAAACCGCTAGCACCGAGATAATACTGAAGAAAAGTAAATAAAACCTTCAGTTTAAAAAAAATATAAAAAAAATTGGTGGTTGCGAAGAGAACAGCCGAAACAGGCGGACGTTGAAAAAGGCGGGACGCAAGCGAAAATCAACGAAAGTACTTACGTGGCTCGATGAGAGTGGCAGACTGTACGTACATACGTGCGCACAGTCTGGTGATCGGACGCAGAATGAGGTGATAATACTATCTGCTTATGTATAGCTGGTATAGCTGGTCATTATTCCGAGGTTAATTTCAGACACTACGTTCATAAACTTTGTGACGGACTGTAACCTTTTCAAGTTCCATGTTCACAAGATTCAAGTACTTTATAAGCCTATGAAAATATTTTCTCAAATTAAGAGACGACCAAAATAGCCATAGTTTGACGACGCCGCATTAGACATTATTAAATATACCTTTATTCTCGGAAAAATATAGTGATATGCAGGAAAGAACACACTGTCGAAGATCGTGATCTCAGAATGGCATTGTTATTGGAATTCGAAGGAGATCTTTCAAGTTAATGTAATCTTTTTAAAAGGCTTATTGTTAACAAGCACATTGTTACAATAAAAGGAATTTTTCACCCAACAACAACGGAAATACGTGACTGTGATTACGTTCCAAAAAAACTTTAGGGAACCTTAGCCAGACTTCAAAGGGAACATTGACAAAGAAAATCAAGTCGGATTGAGCTGTAACAGCGTCACATGCTACTGAAACACAGTACTATAATAATGATCTAATTATTTTCTCCGAATGTAGGTACAGATGCCGAAGACTTTTCGGATTAATCCTGTGATTGGAAATGTTCTTAATTAAGAACTAGTAGGTTTCTTGAAATGACTTAAGTAGTTTAATGAGCTTTTTCAAGTCACTACTGCGGCGATCTAACCTGAAGGGGTAGCCCCTGGGAGCGTAACTTTATAAATGAAAACTAATTGGATTTCATATTTTTTTATATTTGAAATCAGGCGCATATAAAAATTGAGCTTAATCTATCAACGTATGGTTTGGTGGTGAAGTCTATCTCTTGGAACCTTCTATCAAACGACAGAGGGTTCCTAATTTCAAATCTTAAAATCATGACATTACCTTTTTAATATGACTGTCAGCCGTAGGCATTACGTGAACAAAGAGTTTACCCAAAAGGAGGCTGTAACGCAACGGACGTTACACTGCCGTCTTTAAGTACAAAAAGGAATCGTCATTAAATAAATATTATAAAACTTAAAAAAAACAGAATTGAAAAAACATAGAACTAAAACTTAATAAATGTGTAGTTCTTATAATTTGTTTTCATCTAAAGCTCATTAATTCAAGAAAAAATAACAAAAAGTCACATTTCTTATTGATTTTTAATTTTTTAACTCTTATTCTTTTCAGCAGCTCGTCTTGCGATGGGTTCAAAGACAGCAGATCTTTGAACAATTAACGCTACTCAACTTATTAAAATTTGAAAATTTATTTGTAGGTAGTGCATTCAAAACCTTTTGTTAGTCTGTGGCCGAACATTGATTCGATTATTTACGAGTAAATAATATATTTCTGGGTGAAGACTCCGTTTTAGACTGTGGCGTACGGCATTGTGTATAAACAAAACGTCAATAAAATGTTGTGAACAATACGCAAAGAGCAAATAATCAACGGATGAATGAGGAAAATTCGCGCGGGAGGTTGATTGTTCCAGCTAACAAGCTTCGCTGTAATCAGAAATATCTCGTGGAAAGAAATAACATGTCTGCTGAAGGCGTGTCCGACTTGATTGTTGTATTATACGGATGCTTATCGGCTGGTCCGTCCGTCATTCCATCCCTTGTTAGCGCAAAGAACTTGGACTTCCAGAGAGAGAAGCGACCTCTAATTGTCTTTTCATTGCTTTTTGTTGCTAAGTATTATATATTACATTGAGGGTTTATTACCGATTTCAATTAATGTAACGGATTTTTAGATTGATTCTTTTTATATTTCAATTATTTTTCTTGACCGTTATTATTACGTTTGTGTTGAAGCTGCTCGATGGCACGTGTGGTTTGCGCGTTCGGCTGCGATCGTTGAAGTTAAGCAACTTTCGCAATTGTCGGTTATCGGATGGGTGACCAAAAATCTTCTATCTCGAGTTCATCCGTGCTTCGGAAGGCACGTTAAGCCGTTGGTCCCGGCTGCATCTGCAGTCGTTAGCACCCGCCAATCCGCACTGGGCCTGCGTGATGGGTCTTGGCTCAATCTCCCTATTCCATCCATAGGAAAGGCCTGCACCCCAGCAGTGGGGACACTGATATGTTGATGATGATGACGATGATTGGAGCTGCAGTGCTATTCTTAAAAACAATACCGCCACCAGCGGGTGGTTTGAGTTGAAATTTATTTGAAATTCGTGTTCAAAGTTTCAAATCACACCGCGAATTCTGTTGCGAAACGTGAATTTTTTTAAGATAAAATGACACGACGATGATATTTGACAATCGAAATGATTATTCCCATTTGATATTCATGATAATACTCGAAGGCAAAATTTAAAAATGGTATCCTCTTATAATGGACCGAACGATTTCGTCCTAACACAATGAAACGACTAAATGAATTTAGATGAAAAAATTCATAAGGATAAGAAAGGTACCGTTTTATTTAAGTCAAACGGATCTAGCTCAGTGCTCGATAAATTTATACAGGCACGTGTAAGCGTATGTAATACCTGCAAAGGTAAATCCAGAAATCTAAGGAATAATCCTTTACCTATGTCTTGGAATTACGTGTAACAAAATTACCAATGATCCCGTTAACGGGTCGACTCGTTAGTCGGGTAAGGAGGTTTACAGAGTTTCTGTCAGTCTATATTATATGACCGCTAATTCCTCTTAAACCATGCAATGGCTTTTGGTGCGGTTGCCACCAAATATGAGACAATGTTCCACTAAAGACTAATTAAAGCAAACCCGATAGTGAGAAACTGTAGTTTACACAGAAACGAAGCGAAGCGAATTTTGTGGTGACCCACCTCACTTCTTCGGCCTGCTTTTTTTAAAGGATGGCAAACAAGCATATGGCCCACCTTGTGGTAAGCGGCCACCATAGCCTTTACAGTACGAGATATGAAGACTGCCAGACCTTACGGGCGCGTTTATATGACACAGAATGTCACAGCGTGGCGGTCGCGCGGTGACAGTACGGCGACAGCACGGCGGCCGCGCGTTCACCGCGCTGTGGCCGCGTCATAACTGTTCAGTCATAGCAGATTTATGTTTTATTAACTAGGACTTAACGTTGAAATTCTTTGTGAGTAACTAACTGCGCAGCGATCGCGTGGCGACCGCGCGACGTCGTCTATCTGCAGCCTACTTGTTTTCGCATGGACAAAATATGGTAATCCAATTTTTACTCAGTAAGAGTATATTTAGAAACAAAAATTGACTTAGAATACAATAAATAAAATGACAACAAGGTACTTACCTTTAAATTTTACAATTAAATTAAGTTTGACATTCGCATGCCCTGTAGTTGGCAAAAAATAGACGAACTAAATGAAAATCACCACCAAAATGTATCTACTCTGATTTGTGTAAATAAATAACGGACAGATACTGAGAGTAGGTGATCATCAAGCAAGTTTCTTGTTTGACCATCCTCTGCCCACCCTACCTCTCTTATTGTGCAAATTATTACGTACTCAATAGTAACACAATAGTACAGCGGTCGCCGGATGGCTTAATCTAGTGACAAACGCCAACACACTCAACTTGCGACAATAAATGTTACAATACTAGTTACCTACATACTATGTCCATTTAGGTAATCCCCGCAGACTATAATCACAATATAGATAGTGCAGAAGGTAATCTCATGTATGTACTTCACTTTTCATACCTACGCTCAGCGGTCGCGCTAGGATTGTCAACTTGCACATAAAATAGGTTGTTTAGCTTGCACATAAACAAAATTGTGGAAGTCGCACTTGTACGTATCTTATTTAGTCGTTTGATTTATTGTTGCGAATGAAACAGGAAAAATGGAGAATATAAACTAATAACAATAAAACTTTTTCTATATTTTAATAATATTACCAATATAAAACGAAAAAGCACCTCAAACCGGATCTAAGTTCTTAAAAGTTAATCAAGTTCTCATTAATTTGTCGTTTAAACTTTTATTTTTTCTATATTAATGTTACTGTTATATGTATTAGGTATAAGAAAAAAGAACGATAATTCACCGTTTAATATTGAATTCGAACAAACGTCCACAGAACAGTTAATATAACTTTGTTGGCTACTTAATTTTTGCACAAAAAAGTTCACAGACGAGTGTCTCAAACAGAAAATTCGGGCTCGCCATTGGTCCCAAGCGGTCCCAGATATCGCGTCCGTGAGAGGTGTCTGTGTTAGCGTTGCTCTAGCGCATTTTGTGTGTAGATTGCCTTCAGTAATATATATTTTGTGCCGTAACTCCGCACGGTTGCCGCCCCATAGTTGGCGGTATTGGACTGTATGATATACAGATATAGATAATGTGATATGAAACAAATATCCTCGGGCGTCGCCGTAATAGGACGCAAATACGCGATTATCGCTTATTCGCACCAACTGTGTTCATATAAAGCAAATCGAAATGCATCATCATCATCATCATCAGCCTATTAATGTCCCCACTGCTGGGGCACAGGCCTTCCCTATGGATGGAATAGGGCGATTGGGCCATGACCCACCTCGCGGGCCCAGTGCGGATTGGTGGGTGCTAACGACTGCAAAATGCAGCCGGGACCAACGGCTTAACGTGCCTTCCGAAGCACGGAGGAACCCGAGATAGAAGATTTTTGGTCACCCATCCAATGACCGACCACTGCGAAAGTTGCTTAACTTCAACGATCGCAGCCGAACGCGCTAGCCACCTGCGCCATCGAGCTCCTCGAAATACGCCAACGTTAATTAAAGCTTCGTCCACATTTGTAGCATCTTGACGTATCACGATCAGGCGTATTGTGTCGAGTACTTGTATCATATCTATGGACGCGCATTTTGACTATGTCGTATCAATAAGCCGTATCTTGTAAAATACGCGTCCATACTTATCCAATGATGTATCGTGTCAATGTAACCGTTTTAACTGAACAGATATGGACACTAAAACTTCCTCAGATCCTCGTATATTTTTCCTGATACGTCTGCTTTTCAGTGCACCTTCCCCTCTCGTACATTCAAACATGTCTTTCGTTCGCAAACGGTTCAGCGATGTCAACGTAATGGTAGCCATACACACTACGAGAAATCGTTACGATTAGACTGTACCGTCCGAACGGTACCGATAAATCGTAGCGTGTATGTTATAAAACTGCACAGTTTCCTATACGTACGCCACGTACGATAAACTGTTCCGTTCGAACCGTACAGTCTGATTGTAACGATTTCTCGTAGTTATACATTATACTAACTGTATAACTCTTTGCTTCTTCCATAAAAATGTGCTTGTAATTAACTTAATATAAATTTGTCTTGACTCTAGTACCGATCATTGTCAATCAAGTCATTATTTGGATATATGTGGTATGTATATTCTCCTACAGGTATTTTTATATGTAGAAACTTACTTTGTTAAGATAAAACGGTCACCTTACGAAGAGGGGGGAACTGGTGCACTGAGATACAAGCTTTCGCTTAGTTCAGGTACCAGTCTCTCGCAATCTTATGAAATCTACAAATATTGTTTAAATTATAAGTTGTAACATGTAGATTGTTGGAGAAAAATAAATAAAGTTATTATTATTATTTCTCGTACTGTGTATGGCTACCATAAGCGATTCAAATGCATTCACGTCCAAACTGGTTCAAAACGACATGTATCCTCTTTGATGATTACGGAAAAACCGACACGGTATGGTTCGCGGTGTATCATGTATCATATCGTGATACAGCATCAAAATACCTCTATACTACCGATCCTCATACTCGTGTCAGATACGAGTTGTATCAAGATACGCGATCAGTGCGGATCGGGCCGTATCAGATACGGCGTATATCATTACCGGGTATCATCTTGCGTCCAAACCAGCGATCATGATACACACCGACGCCACGCTATGCAGATACATCATCATCATCATCAGCCCATTAATGTCCCCACTGCTGGGGCACAGGCCTTCCCTATGGATGGAATAGGGATATTGGGCCATGACCCACCACGCGGGCCCAGTGCGGATTGGTGGGTGCTCACGACTGCAGATGCAGCCGGGACCAACGGCTTGACGTGCCTTCCGAAGCACGGAGGAGCTCGAGATAGTAAATTTTTGGTCACCCATCCAAAGACCGACCTGTGTGAAAGTTGCTTAACTTCAATGATCGCAGCCGAACGCGCTAACCACTTGCGCCGTCGAGCTCCTCATGCAGATGCAGATACAATACACCTAAATGATAGAAGTGTGGACGAAGATTTAGATGCTGCGCTTTAAGTTAAGGGTTCCGTACCCAAAGGTTAAAAACGTAACTCTGCTGTTATTTGGATGGATATTTGTTTTTCTAACATGAATAGAGCACAGCTCAATGTTGATGGGTCATTCTTTTTCCTAGATCATATTATGTCCGAACGCGGATAGGTGCCATAATTCCGCGCATATTTTCGGTTCAATTAGGTTTTACGTGCAAGTCTTGTTATGTTAGTAAATTACTAGCAAACCAGTGAACTAAATGTTTACCAAAACCTAAAAAATAAAAAAAAATGTATTTAATTAATTGAGAACTTCGGAGATTTTGTGAGGTTTCGTTTGAAATTCGTGATTTCTCGAAAACCGGAAGTGCTACGTTACTCAAATCCGGTTTGTAGTCTTATCAGCCTATTCTTAACTTATAACTTAAATATTCTCTTTATCTATCTCTTACGGTTTGGCCGCTGAAACAGCACCACGGACGGACGGACGGACTTGTCTAATAGATAAGAGATTACCTCCGTGGCCGAGTGGTTTGTACGCCGGGTTTCATGGTGTCGCCGACTCGAGAGGTCCCAGGTTCGAATCCTGGTGAGGGTAGATGTCTGTGTGATGAATACGAGCATTTGTACTCCAGTCATGGATGTTAATATGTATTTCTATATGAAAATATAGTTATATATGTACAGTATATGTATTCTATCCGTTACCCTAGTATCCCATAACACAAGCCTTACAGTGCTTACTTTGGGGCTAGGCTAATTGGTGTGAGTGTTTGAAATATTTATTTATCAAATCTAATCTTGGTAACATAATTCACTAAAATGTTAGGTATAAATACCTGTTCAAAACAGCCAACAGTGTCAAATTATATCGTAAGAAAAGTGAGAATAAATTTCTTTATGAATCGTTTGAAGTTAAACGGGAAAATTCAAAATGCTTAAATAAAATACTAAAGGGGTATAATAATTCGTTTTATAATTAAGAAGGCGAGTAAATAGAGACGACGCCGATTCATGAAATTCCATTAAATTCTCTTGTTGATCCTTTTGTTCATTCACTATAAAGGCTGGATGAAGACAATTACTGCCGTAAAAAGCATACTCCTGAATACCTAAAATTCATAAGAAATAGCATTTAGGTATATTTTAGAAATATCTTATATACAAAATTCTCGTGTCACAATGTTAGTTACCATACTCCTCCGAAACGGCTTGACCGATTTTTATGAAATTTTATATGCATATTCCGTGGGTCTGAGAATCGGCTACTATCTATTTTTCATATCCTTATGTGATAATGGTTGTCCACCTGTAACGTAGTGTTCTGAAACCTACAATGCGCCTTCGCGCCAAAATTCAAACTATTGGGTATTGTAACGTAGTGTTCTGATATGGGTTAGGAGGAATGTTATCCCAGGAAATTAATAGAACACTACGTTACACACCCCTAAAATTTGGACAATGTTTTTTTTTTATAATACAGTATTAAAAAATACATACAACCCTAAATTTTCTCTTCTGCCACCTGCCCCTATTTTTATGGCGGTACGAAGTTCGCTGGGTCAGCTAGTATTTTATATAATTTAAAGTATAGTAAAGTTTTAGTATTAAGTTATTGAATCTTAATATATATTTGAATTATTAATATACATATATTATTAATTATATTCCTAGTAAGATAATAATGAATAGCGATAGTAATGAATCCCTTTCGTTTAACTTTGTTATGGATTTATCTATCTTACTGCGACATATATACTGATACATATATGAGTATATTTATGTAGAAGTACATACAAATATCCATGACTTAGGTACAAATGCTCGTGTTCGTCATACTAACATTTGCCCCACCAGGATTCGAACCCGGGACCTCTGAGTAGACAACACCTTGAAACCCGGCGTACATACACTCTGCATGGGGGTCGTCTATAAGAAGCTCGATGACGCAAATAGCGCATTTGGTTTGGCGATTATGGAAGTTAAGGAACTTTCACAATAAGCGGTATAAGATGACCACGAATAATGTATCAGGCCACTAAGAAAGTTTTTAAGTGTCTAACACTGGCCACTTGTAATTATTACGAAAACTAAAAATACCACTGTAAAAATACCACTGTTCGATTTTCAAATACCCCTCCGCATTTCTTCAAGAGAATGAATGTTCTCATTAAAAAATGGATTTGCATCGAGAACATTTTCGTGCTATGATGTTTAACGATTTTAAATTTGGCTTAAAACCTGATGAGTCATTTGATCAATTTCGAACTGCTTTTATAGATGAAGGACCTTCAAAAGCAACCATCTACCGCTGGTGTAGCGAGTTCAAACGCGGTCATCTCACTTTGGGGGATGAACAAAGGAGTGTTCGTCCTACGACGCTGGTGCTGGCAGTAAAAGAATTTATTCAAGAAAACAGACGAATTACGTACGAAGACAATAAGCATACTCTGCAAATTGGTTCAGGAAGTGTTCACAAGATTTTGCACGAGCACCTTTGCGTAAGGAAGATAGTTTGCCGCTGGATGCCGCACAACCTCACCGAAGCTCAGAAGCAGGCCCGTGTGGATTGGTGCAGTGATATGATACAAAAGTGGGTGCGTGTACTTATGTAGGCGCGTGAGAAGTTATCCTTCTTTGGCATCGTTTAAAATTAGGTTTTAATTGGATGCAAATAATTAATTACAATAAATTAATAAAAAGTCTGGAAAAGGACACAGTCAATATAGTTCAGTTTTAATTTGAAAAAATAAATAAATAATCAAAATATTCAATTAAAATCGCTACTGAATATAATTTATTAGAACATATATGATTTTCACTTGTATGAAACTCAAACACGTAATCCGAATATACAAACTAGAAACATGTGGATGAATATTATAAATAATAATATAGGTATTCAACCTATAACTGTTACTTGATTACAAAAAATAAAGATGTGGTTTTTGGTTCTACTACACCAATGGTCAAGAGATGGCGCTGTAGTCTCCTGAATCGCGCTTTGGTTCCGTTGTGCCATATTAATAAATACTTTTGATATTATAAATATGAATACCTATAACTGTTACTTTATTACAAAAAATAAAGATGTGGTTTTTGCTTCTACTACACCAATGGTCAAGAGATGGCGCTGTAGTCTCCTGAATCGCGCTTTGGTTCCGTTGTTCCAGATTAGTAAATACTTTTGATAGGCCTTCACAATGCAGTCGTTAGCACCCACTAAATAGAGATTCTATTTCTATTTTGTTGGTAGATTTTCTTAATGTGCGGTAAACACAAAAGTTACACTGTTAAAATTCTGTGTTACAGTGATGCGCGCGCATCTGAAAATTTCACTCTCATCATATTTTCATAACGCGCCTAAAGAAGTATAACTTCAAAAATTTGATACAGGTTCGTCACGGCGCGTTTACGATATTGTGGTAGGTGACTTATCCTGGATTTATCAATACGATCCAGAAACAAAGCGTTTTTAACGGGGTACCTGATTTCAATTCCACTTCGAGGCCAAAGCAGCATCAACGCCGAATGGTATAGCACAAAATGCCTGCCAGAAGTATTTTTCTGCAATCAGCAACAAGCGACCTAACACCGGGCTCCGCGGGGACTTCTTCACCACGACAACCATACATTGCGCGTGACACGAAACGCACTACAACAGCTTTTTTTTTGACATTCACTCACCCAAGAATTGAATCAGGGTCTCAGCATATGAGTAGTAAATAAACGTCTATAATGCGAAGAGATGGCGCTGCCTTGCAGATTAAGAATGGCTAGAAGAATTTCGACGCGGTCCGTGAGGGCTGCGGTAGCATAATTGGTCAGTGCATTCGCCCGGATTGCGAAGGGTGCGGGTTCGAGTCCCGTCTGCTGCCTGGTCCGCGTGGATTTTTTTCTAGTTATATTTTCTTTAGATTTAAACATCAAGCAGTTACATGCTTTAAAATAATAAAAATTATAAATAAATGTCTGTTAACTCATGTGTAGTTTATTTGGATTTCAACTGTTCGAAGTTGTTGATTTCAATTCAAACAAACTAATGTATGAGCAATATGTCTAACAAGGAAAACCTTTGACACAAAGTTACTTATGCATGTAACTATCGCAAAACTTTCTGTCCCCGAGCTTTTCCAAGGTCTAGTGAAATCGTGCTTCAAATTGATTCCATTAACATCCAGTTCCACCAATAAGTAAATGGATCGGATAACCATTTGCGGAAATGTGACCCTTTTTGCTATTCACTTAAGAGCTATTGTGCCATTACAGGAGTCTATGTTGAGCAGTGATTTGAGTCTAGAATTGGATGGATCGTAAGGAGATCAGGGTACAATGCGTAGGTTTCCAGAGTGGTAACTTGTGACGGCTTACGGATTTATAGAATAAGATAGTTAGATCTTTTATCATACATTTTTCTGAACTCAAAACATCACAAAGCTGTTAGAAAATCCTGCGTTATTCTATAAGATATTTATGGGGGATGTATAGTACGTATGATCAGATATTTGCTACGCGATCACTCAAAATAACCGAAAGGATTTGAATGATATTTGGCACATAGATATAATTTACCTTGTTTGGATTTTACTCGTACTTTAGTTGCTATATGCATGCGTTACATTCTACGACAAAAGATTGACAATCTCAGCTTAAACTATCCATCAACTCGTAGGCCTGTCAGCGGCAGTAAACACCACAACCATACTCAGCATAGCTATGCTATAGCATAATATAGATTCTTCGTCCAAAGCAAGCTCCATCCTAGGAACTGTACTATTTAAATAGTCTACATGGTTACAGAATGTGTATTATTTATTTTCTATTGCCAAATATTAAGAAAAAAACGGGCATGTGCTGTTCACGTGCGATAGAGGTGAAACCTACAAAAATTTGAACACGTAGAAGTCCTTCAGCCGCCCGCTGCTTTATTTATACCAGCTTTTTTTATATTTTTTTTCCCAATTATTATTTAAAAAAAAACTGTAAACAATAGTTATAATCTAAATTTTTAGATTATAACTATTGTTTACAGTTTACATTTTTCTTTGTGGATTACCTATAATGCGAAGAGATGGCGCTGCGTTGCAGCTTAAGAATAGCTAGAGGAATTTCGACGCGGTCCGTGAGGGCCGCGGTAGCATAATTGGTAGTGCATTCGCCCGGATTGCGAAGGGAGTGGGTTCGAGACCCGTCTGCTGCCTGGTCCGCGTTGAATTTTTTTTTACTGTAAACAATTTTAAACATTGTAAAGGTAAGGATTGTTGATAAAAAATCAAGCCTTTGTTATTAAACAACTTAGGCATCTACCAAACGTTTAATACGTAACAATTCAGGTATTGTAAAATACTGAGCAAAATTAAATATTCTATATTTCAATTGTTTTCAAAAACAAATAATAGCTTAATAAAAGACAAAAAAGAAACAATAAAAAATTACCGAGCTCAGGATCGAACCACCGATCATTTGGTGGCGATCCCAAGACCTTACCGTTCGGCTATCTGTCTCTTGCAGAGAGTTACAAAATTATAGATCATCATCATCATCATCAGCAGCCTATCGTAGTCCACTGCTGGACATATGCCTCTCCAAATGCACGCCACTCAGATCGATCTTGGGCTACTCGCATCCAGTTCCTGCCAGCCACCTTGCGCAAATCGTCACTCCATCGTGCAAATTGTAGATACCTTGTGTCAAATACTGTTAAATTTTCGTTTCATCGAGTTGCAAATCACAACGGTGCTAAAGAAGTTTTCACTTCAAAAATGTAAATGTGTAAATAAGAATAAAAAGGCACCCCCTTTAAGAGACGCGTCATTCTTTCGACGTTCCTGGCTCTACCTAGTGTTCATATTAACATATTTTAATTTAATTATTATTTCTAATAATAAGGAATATGGAACAATTAAATTGACGACCTCCGTGGCCGAGTGGTTTGTACGCCGGGTTTCATGGCTGTCGCCGACTCGAGAGGTCCTGGGTTCGAATCCCGGTGGGGGCAGATGTTTGTGTGATGAATACGAGCATTTGTACTCCAGTCATGGATGTTTAATATGTATTTATATAAATATACTTATATATGTACAGTATATGTATTCTATCCGTTACCCTAGCATCCCATAACACAAGCCTTATAGTGCTTACTTTGGGGCTAGGCTAATTGGCGTGAAAAAAAAGAAAAAAAAAAAAATACACTACATATTTCAAAAATTACGATTCATATATTTATTAGGTAAGTCCCCACACCAATGTCCACAAATTAATGATGAAATGAGAAGATGTAATGTCTTGCAATCTTGTTTAATAAGAAAGAACCTTACATGTGTGAGTCCATATAGCACTTGGCCGTTTTTGCTCCTTATGATATATAGATATATGATAAGTAGATAGATAGATAAGACTTTATTCACAACAACATGCACTCTTACAAAATTGACAAGGCAAATTTTACAATAGGGTATTTGACAAGTTTTAGAAAAGGATCTCACGTTATTGACTAATGTCTATGGAGTCCGTAAAAAGTGGATATTCATCATTCTGTTGTGTATTTCAGTAAAAATAACCAAATCAAAAACTCCATTTTCAAGTTGCCCCGAAATCGTTGCTCTGGACAATATGGCGTCTTACTAGTGTGTGACGTCATTTTAGGCTGCGGCAATCCCAAGCGTTTTGGGTCCGTGACAATAGATAAGAAAACTATTATCTTTTTCGTTAGTTTTTAGTAAAATAATGAATATTTTTTTTGTAAAAATAGTAAAAACCCCTGCCAATATTCATTCTAAACACAGATGCCAACAATTGGCACTTTATTTTTAACACTGTCAAATACCCTATTAGATGAATCCTTTAAAACAGGCAACAAATTCTACTTATACATCTATACTATGGTATTTTCGTGTGCAGCAGCGAGGCAAACAGGCGAAAACTCAGCTATGATATGCTCCATGAGGAAATAGTGTTGATAAAAACATATAAGTGGTGTTGTGGGTCATCTACGAAAAGTTCCTCTCCCTAAGGGACGCTTGTACAGACGGAACAGAACGAAGATAATCGTCAATTAGTTGTACGCTTTTATTTATGTTATGTAATTACAAAAATATAGGCATCGTGGAAACATAAGAAACTCCATTGTCTATGCTCCTTCCCCATGAGAGCCCTGAGAAGTAGCCACTTGAACCACGTTTCTTTGTGCCATAGACTTAAGAAAAGTGAAGCTAAGCTATTTTTGCTCAGAATAATAAGATTATTATGAATTGCAATATTTTGAAAATTTTGTGTTATTAGTACGTTTATTACTTGGTAAAATTTTTTTTTAAAATTTTATTTTTAAATAAATTGATGTTTTTTAACCGGTCCACGTGTAATATTACTAAGTTTTTATTATTTGTATTCTTGTTAATAGACAATTTCATTTGATACCCACAATATGGGAGTAGAGTCTGTGCGGAAAGAGAATGGGCGTGGCGAAAAACGGAACTAACATTAAGATTTTTATTTGGCAATCAAACCCAGCAATCTGTAAAACGTCAAAGTTTTGTATTGATACGGATTTGTTTGTTGTTGTGATTTCTTGCGGTTTTTTGGATTTAATCATGTCTTAAAGGGGTAAAACCTTACAAATACAGTAGAAAAGCACTACAGCGCCCTCCAATCTTTAATCCCATTCATTTTCCGCACAGACTCTACACAAAAATTACAAGTCTGTCATCGCCGGCCATCCACCATATTAGATTTAGGGCGTGCGCTGACCGGAGCGGACGTCCGCTCCGCGTGCAGATACATGGTTTCATGTCATTCCTTATAGCAGCATTGCTCTATGAAATAAATTGAAACAACACGTGGAGCGTACGTCAGCTCCGTGCTCCCGCTTGTAACTAATCATAATCTGATCAATCATAAATTTTATTTATTTATTTATACGAAGATAATACATTAAAATAACACAAACTTAAAAACTACATAGCTTAACCTACTTACCTACATAAATAAATAATTTACAAAATAAAAAACATATCACCCCCAGCGCCGCCATCAGGAATGGTGCCCAATAGGCTGGCAGCATTGTCGCGTTGGACGGCAAGGCTGATCCGTTGACCAAGATAGCTGCCAGCTGATCACCAATCACCTCGGTGAGCCTCTTTGACAATTCCTTAAAAAGGGAACGAGTGCTTGGACCCCATGGGCCCATAGTCTCAACACCAAACGGCACAAATATGTAGTTCTCAATGAGGCCGCCGCTGCGCCTGCAGTTAGGGAGGTACTACCTGTATGGCACGGAGTAAGCGTATCCACGCAAGTTGCGTCCCATACAAGAGGACGACCCTGCTTCCAAGGAATGAGCGTCATCCCGTCAGGTCTCTGGCCATCGTCGCGGAAGATGCCATTAGCTCAATCATAAATAATCTAATAATAACGTCATTTATCTTACTTTGCATTGCTGTCGAAACGATACGTTTATGCAAAAATTTTATCTCTATCAGTTGAGGATAACTGCTTCCAAATTCAGTCGCAGAATTGACGCAGATATTCATACATACATTGCAAGTTAAATAAAAGCTTTTAATACAATTTTATGCATATTATAACTCAACACAGCTATTTTGAATATATTACTTCGATACCTAGTATCGAATTATTTTTACAGATTTAGTTTATACGCTCTTCTTGCTCTTATAAGAGATGAATGAAGCCTCTGTTATCTCCTAAAATTCCCTCTGGGACAATTTTGGTTTGAATCTATGTAAAAACTATATCTCATATTTGCTCGCTACCAAGTCTAGTCGTACTATCGTATTTTATGATTTCCATAACAAAATTGCTTTTGCTTATAACCTAAGGTAACGGTATGAAAAATAATATCGTTCAGTATTTATTTATTTCCATTTTGGTAATACTATTTTATTTAATAACGTTGACTCTATATGAGATCATCTTGTATTATCTTTGCTAACACAACCTGCGAATATCGTTTTATTGTCATGTGTCAAAAACATAACCGGTGCGACCTAGATCATGCCTTCAGTGTGCTTATTATTTTATCGTTTTATATCAAGTTAGATATATTACAGTCTAAGATAAGACTACATTACAATATATCTTATTTGATTTACTTGTTCTAGATTTTCAAATCTTATTAGTAATAATAAGAATAATATCTTTATTTGGAACAAGTTTATTGTACATACTAGTGGCCCGCCCTCGCTTCGCTTCGGTGTAGAGCTGTAGTGTAAACTATAGTTTTTGTTCTCAGGCTTGTGCTATAAAGAATGACTTTATTTATATAATTACACGTGTTATTGTGAGTTAACCATAAAAGATAGACATATGCTGTTGCGGGATATTTTTTAGAGAATTTTATGTAGAATATTTCCGTCATACATGATTTCTATGTAACTTTAGCCATTAAGGCTGCACACGCGACGGAAGCTTAAAAAATGGAGTAACTTCTCCCGTTTTCCCAACATTTCCCTTCACTACTCTGCTCTTATTGATTGTAGCGTGATGAAAAGTATACTATAACCTGTCCAGGAGTATGAAGAATAAATATACCAAGTTTCGTTAAAATCCGTCAAGTAGTTTTTGTTTCTATAAGGAACATACACACAGACAGACAGACAGAAAAAAAATATTTATTGATTGCATTTTTGGCATCAGTATCGATCACTAATCACCCCCCGATAGTTATTTTGAAAATATATTTCATGTACAGAATTGACCTCTCTACAGATTTATTATAAGTATAGATATAGATAATAATAATAATAACTTTATTTGGAACAAGTTTATTGTACATACAATCATGAAACGTTAAATATGCTTAATGTTTAACAAAACTGTGTTTCAGGATTAACTTCCATTCCCGTTTAATCTGAAAACAGTGTTCCTATCAATGTTAAAATAGGGCAAAACAAAAATAAAACAGTAGAAATTAGTACCAACAGGTATTCGATTTGGCAACCTAACCACGAGCGATTAAAAGCAACATTTAACCTTCCTTCAGACATTCCTTCGTTTTTTGAAATAGCAAAACTTGTAATAATCTGTCGATATAAAGTAACTTTTAATCGTACATAATAAGGTTACAATAAAGTTTCTAATCACTAGTGATATGGGACTAGCTGTAATAAATATCGTGACCACAGTACACGAAGGATAGATCGTCACTTTCAGTTATTGTGTTTAGGGGCAGCGATATATTAGAATTCTCGGAACGCGAATACTCAGTTGATATAATGTCACAACTTTTCGAACTTTGCTCATGTTTGCTAAATGAAATATCATGTCTCGGAGCTTTGTTGTCAATGTTGTCAAACACATTGACTTTACTACCTACAACCAGAGATTTAAAGTTCTTCCTACAACTGAGACAACAGTAAGACGATGAATGAAATGAATAGACTTATAAATGCCCGATTATGTTTAATTGTAGAGACCCCGTTATAATATTGAATTTAGATATTTTGTGAAGAAAAAACCGCAAAGAATTTTTTTGACTAGCAGTAGGCAAGCCACCTTACGCCATTTTACTTTCACCTTAGTCAACCCCTACCAAGAGAAGAAAGCAATAGTTGCGGCGAAGGAATTCGAAACTTCTTTAGATAAAACGTCTTCCGTTCTTGGACTCTAAAACTAAAACCATACAAATGTACTCAGAATAGAAGACAAGACCTCAGAAATAGCGCCGATAATTGAAGCTTCTACTCTCTCGTTAGAAACTGCATATTATAAGTTATTAAATTACAAAGTATGACGACAGATCTATTTAATGGATACTAGCATGAGCTACTAATTTATATCCAAATCAATTACATGAAACCAGTTCTGATTGGTTAATATTATAACTATGTATATACAGGATATTACAAAAATACAAATAAAGCTTGAAGGGCGGTGATGTACCTACATCATATAAGGAGTCTTCTCTAATTTTCTTAAAATATTTGCATGAATTTTTAACTTTTTATAAAAACTGTTATTTTTAATGATCCTCGAACTAGTGACGTGTCTTAAAATGATCGATATTTTTATTAAACATTAAAAATAACTGTTTTTATAAAAAGTGAAAACTTCATGCAAATATTTTAAGAAAATTAGAGAAGACTACTTATAAATGATGTACTTCAACGCCCTTCAAGCTTTATTTGTATTATTGTAACATTCTGTAGATACAGAGTAGATTAAATATCTACGTTATATGTTTATACTGATAAACAAGCACCGACTGAAATGAAATTTAAATAGAAGGAGGGCATGGATAATTTCCATTCGAATTGTAACGCCCCGTCTGGAGAAGCAGCATCCATCATATAAAAGCTAAATCACAACATTCTTATTCATATATTTTCATAATTATTATTTTTGTCTTGACTCAAGGCATTGGTAGTACCTCCTTTGTTTCTCTTAAACGAGTGTTTAAATTTTATACTTTAGGATAAAATTTAAGTAGGGCCACCCACTTAGTGTCGCCGCACACGGGCCACCGACCACAACCACGAAACGCCGCCACCGGCATATTTCTTGTAATTTTCATACATTTTATATGGACTCGCCACACACGGTACGCCGGTGGCCGCCATACGCTACAAATCGTCGTTGCTCGCTTCTTGTGGTCCGCACCGGCCGCTTAATGCGCCGATACAAAACACCGCCACACGTCACTCGCGTAATTCCCCACCCCTCTCTCCCTTACTTTAGTCGGCCGCTGTCGCGCGCTTCAGCCACTTTAGTAGCCGCTTCTAGCTTCTCGTGGCGGCGTTTGTGGCTGTGGCGTGTGGCCCGTGTGCGGCGACACTTAGGAGACGACTGATAAGGTGAGTTTAATTAGTAAGAGTTTCTCAACATTTTTGGAATACTTGAACCCTGTAAGGATTTATTGTTGCATGTCACTGAATATTACAACAACAGATAAGGAAATTTATTATATTACGTATGACTAAACAAATGGTATGGTTCTAAGAAAACACGATGCTAGAGAAATTTGAAAGGTGTTTTACATCGCTTTAAATGTTTTTTGGATCATAGGCATTTATGTGAAAATTTTAGAAAATCATTCTAAGTGGCTTATAAAGAGTGAAAAATAAATGAAAAAAATTGTGTGCACGCACCACACATCTGAAATGAAACTTCTTTTCTTAAATAATCTAACATTAGGCGCATCGCATGCATCACTCGTATCTTATATTTATTTTTTATTTCTTAGGTTTTTACGCACATCACTCATGAAATAAAACTAGTTTTAACGGGTATATGCACGAAACTTTATTTATTTATTGACGTTTCGCAGCCTTTTCAAGTCTGCATCTATTCACCATCCATCCCGGAGGTCCTTAGTTATTTTAAGTTAAATATGTACAAGTAACGAACGAACATTAATGAAACAAAGGAATTAATTTAGTTAGTTCGACCCTACATAGTGTGCTCAGGAATTATGGGAGTACTTCACAAGGTGCAAGCGTAAAGGTGCAAGCCCCCTTATGTTATTCTGCCGCGCTAGAGTAAATCCGAAAATCCCCGCTAGGGGTTGGGATTTTTTTAAACATTCTGTTCGTTATAGTAAATTGTCTTCTATGTAAAACGGAGCGACCACAGATTACACAAACTTGTCCACGCTTCGGAGAACACATGATTCCAGTTCATCCATACTAATTGACAAAACCGATATCGTGTCCCAATATCCAAAGCGTGTTAGTTAAAAAATCAATCAAATAGCAGGGAGCGCACAATCACAACGAAGTAAGACGAGTCGACTATTTGCAACTGCAAGTCCTTCAGCATCCGTAAACCGTTTTGAAATGTCTCAGTAAGAGCAAGCGCAGGATGGTCGGCATGCTTTGTCGTATATATGGTTGTGTAATACGATATGGCATATTATTATGATTACTAATAATAAAAAATAAAGGTATTATAAAATGAATTTATTCAGCTACTTAAATATACCCATGTGTCATATCTATTGACTACCAGGATAATTTTTACGGTGTCATATCTTTTGACTCCCAGGATATTCATTTTCGGTGTCATAATAAAAAAGGCTAGTTTTTTATAGATCTATCGATTCATACTAATTACATTGTTGGCGAAGCTGGGTGCGTTTTGCCCATTGTCCTTTTATTCTACCATTTTCTCGGCATGATTGATATACGTATTTCCACAAATTTACAGCTGTCTAGTACTAACAGTCTCCAAGCAAAATCGGGGATAGATAGATAGACGGACATGACGAAACTATAAGGGTTATTTTTTTCTTAGATTTTCACGCACACCACTCATTAAAGGAAACAAGTTTCAACGGTATACATGCACTGATTTTATTTATTTACTAGCGGCCCGCCCTCGCTTCGCTTCGGTGTAGAGCTGAAGTGTAGACTACAGTTTTTATTCTCAGGCTTGTATTATACACAATGACATTCATCTATGATTCTTCTTATACCTGCTTGCAAAGTCTCAGCCCGATCGGTTTAAAATTGACAAAGTTACATACAAACTTTCATTCCCTATTTTAACCCCTTGGGGTTTTGATCAAAATCCTTTCTTAGCGGATGCCTATGTCATAACATCTACCTGCATGCCAAATTTCAGGCCGATCCGTCCAGTGGTTTGGGGTGTGCGTTGATAGATCACTATGTCAGTCAGTCAGTCACCTTTGAGTTTTATATATATAGATTGACGTTTCCTTGGTTGAGGGTTGGATTGTCAGGACTACGGAACCCTAAAAATTTTCCATAAACTCCATCCACCTTTCGTTACATAGGGAAGGGCTTATAATACTCGGAGAAAATTGCATAAACATGCTAACAATTCACAGTACAGGTAGATTCAAAGTGAATTTCCTTCAGCTATTCCCTCGCACAAAACGAATTAGAATCCTCAGGCCTTTATTACCTTCCGTCGTTTGTAATCAGTCACCCATCAAAGATGATTCGACAGAAGTTAGGCGACATCCTATCAACGCACAATCCGAGCCTGCCCCATGACGTCGAACCCTTCTGTTAAATAAGCTTATAAAATTTAACGCTCCCGACTTCGAGTAAAGCAAGACTTAAGCGTACATTGACGTTCGACTACGAGAACAGAGTGATCCCACGTTTGATTGTGCAGCAATGGACGGTCTCTGAGGGAGAGGACGAGCTGTCGCAAGCGATGGATACAGGGCGTCAGACATTTAGCAGAAGGCGGCGCGATCCGGTGAATTTTTCACAGCGAAGATTCCTATCCGCCATCCAGAGCGGTGACGTAATACGTTTTTTTGTCGTGCACAAGCAAAAAAAGTATATCCAGCCCAATTCTCCGAACAAAAGTAGGGTGAATTTTTTTTTGTAGACAGCCTCTTGAGTTTTTGATGGGATCGGTTCGAGACGACATTAAGCCTATGTAAGGAGGCACATACATTAAGCATACACGCTTAGGAGAACGCGTAAATTACGAAGGGAATAGGTTACGGAGTTTTGAAACTTGGGAACTGTTAAATTGAATGTTACGTCGGAGAAACGAGGTTAAATGACGCGTCGGCAGGACTCTTTGTCAGGGAATATCGTTATGCTGTCATCTGGGGAGGATATGAAATGGGAATTGTTAATGCGTTTTGTAAGATTTTGGGTTGCCGTTGCTGCTCTTAATGGCGTCTACTTTATTAAATGATGTTTATAAATAAAGAATACAGGCTGTTAAGCTCATTTAAATGAAACGTTTAACAGGATTTCCATTCAAACACAAACATACTGACAACTTTAAAATGTGACTCAGTTGAGTGGTCAATTGTGAATCTTTCAGCGAAATACTAACTTATCTTGTCCATCAATTTATGGGTAAAAAGTGATACAACAAATAAACTTAGAGCTATGCCTTTACTAAATCATGTTGTGTTTGCTAAATTTGAAGAATCTTTCAATTTAAAATAATAGAAAAGTTATCATGTCGTAATTGTGTCCTAAGTCTGTACTAAGACAAAGCGATCAAGATCTGGCATTGGCAGGAGGGCGATGCTGGTAAAATGAAATGAAATCTGTGTTAACAACGAGAAAATTCTTCACTTGTAGATAACGTTATAATTTGAAATAACTCTAAGTGTCACCGCACACGAGCCACCGACCACAACCACAAAACGCCGCCACCGGCATATTTCTTGTAGTTTTCATACATTTTATATGGACTCGCCACACACGGAACGCCGGTGGCCGCCACACGCTACAAATCGTCGTTGCTCGCTTCTTGTGTGTGGCCCGCACCGGCCACTTAATGCGCCGATACAAAACGCCGCCACACGTCACTCGCGCTATTCTCCACCCCTCTCCCCCTTACCGCTGTTGCGCCCTTCAGCCACTTTAGTAGCCTCTTCTAGCTTCTCGTGTCGGCGTTTGTGCCTATGGCGTGTGGCCCGTGTGCGGCGACACTAAAAGGGTTAAAAATAAAACAAAAGAATATTCTATTATTTTTCATATAGTTATGTTATGTTATATACATAACTATATGAAAAAAAAGGTTTCTTTTTACCTTCCTAAAATTAGTTCCGAATTCAGCCATGGGTTACAAGATATTGGTCCCACTGTAAACAAAAATGAAGATAAATAATTTCAGCACGAGCATCAAATTAATTAGGTATGCAATCTAAAATCCCCTGTCCCGAGAGCAATTTCTATGACTGGCGACAAGCATGGTTCCATTCATGAGGTAGGAATCGGAGACGCGGCCCTGCTCACGTTTCCACAATATTTACAATAACAATAATATCATTTATTAGCAGACAACACAGATCCATATGTTAGTATACAATATAACTTACAACTAAGTGTTAGTAGCCTATAATAAGTATTTACACATTCAGAATATTTATGCTTTTCCAATAGGTTATGTACCTTAGAGGCACTCCGCGCGAGAAACACCAAGAAGAATAATTAACTTCTTATTTTGTTTTCTTCCTTTAAGTTTCAAATTCACAATTCTTTCACATATTGAACTTTTCTTTGTTAGATATCCGGTTACTTGACTTCGCTCTAGAGTTATGGGAAAGAACTTAGCGCCAGCTCACACCGAGACGCGATGCTGCGGACACATTCTACTAGAGCAACTCAGAAGTGGAAATCTTTGCCCGCGCACGTTCCCTCTTTCCTACAATCTGAGGTCCTTTGAGAGAGGCGTGAAGAAGCATTTTTGCAGGCCGGCAAGGTGAGGATGGTTGGGGTTGCAGTTTATAACTGCTATATCAGCTGTCTTCGCGTTTGGACTTTATCACCACGCTGCGCCTCGACGTGCGGCATGGCGGTGCAGCGCTGCATCGCTGGTACGCGCGGCATGCAAGAGCGGCGATTTACCACAGATTATTTAATAGTAACTACGTAACAGATAAATTGCTCCCTACAAAAATTCGTTTACCTACAGCCATAATAGCCTACTTCATCCCGGCGCGACGCGTTGGCAACCGCTGCGTGCTAATATTTTTTTATAGATAGGTCCGATAAATGCCTCATCTGATGTTAAGTGACGGTGAAGTCCAGTCCGGCTATAGAGTTGTTACCGATTTACAGTCACGTGGCATTGCTGCAATCGTGGGTGATGCCAGGGCTGCTGGCACGATAGCAATATTGTTTCCACCCAATCTTTCATAGGTACCTAAAATGGCTTGTTTAAGATTTGCAATGTAAATTAAAATTAATGATTAACTGAAAAACTCAATCGTTTATGACCATTACGATAATATGGAACTCGGACTATGTTACCTAAAAGTTATAAATCTTTATCACCATCAGTCCAAATATCCCACAGCTGGAATGTAAATTTTCGTTCGTATGAAGAAGTTAAGGCGCACCACGCTGCCTGGCCTAATGCGGCCTTTTATTATTTACAGTATTTAATAATAAACAAAGCAGATTATAACTTAATATTATAAGTCTTAATAAGAGTTATTTACAGTATTTAATAATAAATACAAATAAAACGATGTTTTACGATGCAACGCAGCGCACAGCGAAGAGCCTGCGATAACGAGCGCTTGCCACTGACTTTTTGATCATCGACGATCATCCGGTCCCCAATTTCAACGTCTAACTAGAGCCGAGGTCCGAATCTCAGAGACGCCCTTGTTGTTGAGCCAACTCATCAGGTTTGACGATCTAGAGGCTCCAGACAGAGAGGAGACTCCCCCCGTGGGGAGATACCATCCGCCTAGAATACCTCTAGAGGCACTTGCCAATTCTCGGCCTGAGGTCCCCTTAGGATCTCGTCGTCACCAAACCCGGTGACGCTGTAAAGGTATTCTGCGCCCAATAGCATACACACTAAAAAAAAGGTAATTAACGCCTGCTTTTACAACGCGCCTCGCGGCGGCGCGCGACGTATCGCACAGACATTGTCCTTTTTCGGTACGTCGCGTCGCGTCTCGGTGTGAACATACCCTTAGTGTGACCGATATAATATATCCACATCGTTCGTCTCGATTACTACCATGTTTATTTACTCAATCCACTCATCTCCAGACTCGATTTAAAGTATAAAGTAATAACAGCAATATTCTCAAGCAACTAGCACGTTAAGCCGATTGCTGTGTGCATGTTTGTACTTTGATGATTTCTGTGACAGCCTCAAAGTGGTCTTAAATAATTTGATCGTGTGTGTGATATATTTAAAGTAATAAGAACATTTATTCAGAGTTAAACATCTTGAATAGACATTGAATACTTAAGAGTTTTTATTGTATATTTACTTTTTATGATTCCAGTGATTCGACTTTATATTCGTTGATACTTGATGACATATATTACATGTATAGAAGCTCATACCATGTGTAGGTATTTAATCAGAAAATGTCTTAGATGCAGTAAAGCAATAATTAAATTAACAAAATTTCAAATCCAAAATTGAAATATTTTTTGTTGTACACTCACGTCAGGACACGTGGCCTGATCGCGTCAGTCCTGACGTCCTGTATTGGACGAAACATAGTAATATTTTATTTTATCCTATTATAATAATAAGTCTCTAATTAGGACGTCCAGGGGGCAGGTTAATTGCGAAGATAATGCATTTTTTTTACAATAAATGTCGTTAGGTGCGCTTAAATGTGATTCATGTAAGTTGATTTTTCTGAGAGATAAGCTTTTTAATGTAATATAAATTGTTATGTTTGTGTACGATAGCGCAATAATTAAATATTGTATTCTATCACATAAATGATAGTACTTTTACTCATAACTAAAGCAATTCGTGCAAAATTATTCCCTAACCATTCCAAAATATCAAAAATGCACAACGTTAATATTCAAGTTTTCACTTCTGCCGGCACTCCCGGAATGCAACCCGTCGTTTTTTTTTTACTGCTTAATAGGCAAGGCGTTTGTCTACAATCTCGCCTGATGGAAAGCGATGACGAGGCCTAGGATGTAACATGCCCACCTAGAAGATGACTGTTCACTCTAGCCTTAAAGATGTCCAGATTATGTTGGTCCGGGAAAACAGACCTCAAGGAGTTCCACTCCCTAGCCGTTCGCATAACGAAAGCGTAAGCAAATCGCTTCGTGCGAATGGGAGGACCTCCGACAACATAAGATAGTAGGATAGTAGTAATTAAACTACGCCTGGTGCAAATAACGATTTTTTTGTAACACGAGGCGCAACAAATTACCACACCCCAATTGATGTTAAGTGTAAGTGGAGTTTAGTCGCGAAATAGGTGATGCGGTAGAAGGTGTGTCGCTCCAGCCATCCTCACCTTGTCTGCCTGAAGCCTAGAACTACTCACCAGCAGAAACACAACACCACCATCACCATCAGCCTATTAATGTCCCCACTGCTGGGAATAGGGAAATTGGGCCATGACCGGTGGGTCATGGCCCAGTGCCCAGTGCCCAGTGCGGATTGGCGGGTGCTAACGACTGCAGATGCAGCCGGGACCAACGGTTTAACGTGCCCTCCGAAGCACGGAGGTATCCGAGATAGAAGATTTTTGGTCACCCATCCAATGACCGACCACTGCGAAAGTTGCTTAACTTCAACTATCGCAGCCGAGCGCGCTAACCACCCGCGCCATCGAGCTCCTCCATAAGTTAGTGTTATATTCCTATGGTATTCTATAAGCTGGAGGTTGCTTGCCCAGACGGGTGCTCCAATCCGGGCGAAAAATCCTCTGTGCCCCTCCACGCAAATAAGCATGAAAGCTATTTTTTTGTAAGCTTGCTTGTCTGTTTCGTTCTTCCGCTTAGCCACACATTTTGAATTGTTAAAAAGAAATTGAAACGTAAAGTTCTTGAGTGGAGACCGCGACTCGGTAAACGTAGTGTGGGACGCCCTGAGACAAGATGGGATGATGACATTCGTAGGCTGGCTGGAGTGAGCTGGATGAGAGTAGCACAAAATCGGGAGCAGTGGCGTGCATTAGGGGAGACCTATGTCCAGCAGTGGACGAACATGGGTTGATGATGATGATGATGAAAAAGAAGTTAACAGAACTGCCTGGGATGAAAACCATTTAAAACTTCCACGCAAAATAACATTAAAGCTATTTGATATCTGACAACCTCCATGGTCGAGGGGTTTGTACGCCGGGTTTCAAGGTGTCGCCTACTCGAGAGGTCCCGGGTTTCTAATCCCGGTGGGGGCAGATGTTTGTGTGATGAATACGAGCATTTGTACTCCAATCATGGACGTTTAATATTTATTTCTATATAAATATACTTATTTATGTATCAGTATAATTATATATTCTATCCGTTACCCTAGTATCCCATAACACAAGCTAACAGTGCTTACTTTGGGGCTAGGCTAATTGGAGTGTATTGGAAATATTTATTTATTTTATTTATTTTTTGTAAGCTTGCTTATCTGTTTCGTTCTTCCGCTTAGCCACACATTTTGAATTGTTAAAAAGAAAATAACAAAACTGCCTCGGATAAAAACCATTTAAAATGTACTGCGTAAGCAGTCTGTTTAAATAAGCACGAAGAACGCAATTCCTTGACTCTTTTACGCCGTTAGCTGCGTATTTTGTCAACATTTCTGAGACGCGAGTCAATATTACATTTTAAGATAACTCAATAAACATAAATTTTGCTTTAATAGAAAATGGGTTTTGTTTATACATTTTTTTATGTAATTACAGGTAGACACAGATCAAGTTATTCAAAACTGAGAACTAACTAATCACACTAACTTTAACTTGTAGGCTTTAACTTTGATTTTACTGTCAATTGAAAAAGTTCACAGGAGAGTAGTTAAAAACTTCAAAATTAGAGAAAAAAAAACAAAGAAATGAAAAAAAAATTCAGATATTAATTCAATTCAATATATTTTAACTTAATTATCGCATTTAGCCCTGTAAAAACACATCGGAAAAAACCTTTATTGCTATTCTTACAACTATTTATAACTTACTATCGAATGAAATCTATCTGTAACTTTACGGCCTTATAATACCTATAAATCCTATTCTAAACTAATCAAAAGTTAATTATTCCTATTTTCATAACTATTCACTATCAATATAAACATAAATAATATCAATGGGTAAAACACAATAATGAAACAATTTCGAATGCCAACATTTCTCAACTAAACTAAACTATCAATCTTACGAACTACGATCGGCTGCCTATGGCTCGTTGCCATGGCAACCGTCTATTGGAATTTCTAACTTTAAAATCTCTATTACAGCGAAACTATCAATTTCCTTAACAAAATGACACATGAATCTTATATGAAAAAACTTATGACTAAACGAACAATGCGAAATAAAACATATAGATACACTTTTTTATGACTGTTCTTAATTTAACTGTTTGACGTCGCGCTGCACTTTTAAGTTTCATACAACGATATTAAATACCCTAGATACACCACGTGCGCTCAAATTGTGTCCCAATCAAGAAGTGCTTGAACACGACTCAAGCACTTCTTGGTTCACAGTCACGCGCGGACCGTTAAAAAGTCAAGTCGCCGCAGCGCTCCATGAAATAATGCGAAAAAAATGGTTGCCTGTAAAGTCGGTTTTACGGGCGAAGATTTTACGTGACAACGTCTTTTTCTCGGTAGAATATTTATTGATATGAATATAATTAAATTGCACAATAGGAACAAGGAATTGAATGAAAATAAGAATTGCACAAATTTTAACTATAGAAATATATTTTGTTTACTAAAACATTGTACATGTAAACTTAAACTCATCGTAACGTTACCGAGCGTTACACTTTTTCATAAGTGACTCCCAGCCGCAACCTAATTTAAGACGTTGTCACGTCAAAAAATACTTATAGTATGTAAATTGTCCTTTTTTCGAAAGGTATCTAATCAATGTTTGTTAATTTACCATATTTGTAGCAAATTTTGTTCTAATACTTACTATAACTGATTTAATATAAAATATTTGTGATATTCAAATGCATGGTCGTTTATACATCTCTTTTCCTCGCGGTCCGTACTAGCTATATTGCTAACAGTACATTCAGAATCGCGTGAAGAGACAAAGAAATAAGGTCTTCCGCATATAGCAATAAGTCGTAAAATTTTACGAGCTTGCATTTCGAAATGTCAGAAGTATTTGAAGCATGCGTTTTGATTAAGACCTTATACTGTAAGCATTAAAGGTGGTTTTCAATGTTTAAATAATGCGTTATATTGTTTTTGACTATGCGATCAGCTTACGGCGCTCCGTGGGTCGTCCAATGTACCTTTTGGACAGGTTTCGGGCACGATTTTGTTCGTGTTGGTGTATCTAAGGTATTTAAATCATTGGTTTCATATCTTGTTATTTCGGTCGTCTCGTACACGTGGGACACCCGCCTCACGCAGCGCTACCCTATGAAATACCATGAAACTTAAGGCAGCGCACTGCCTTAAAACGTCGAACAAATAATTGAAGCCATGTTTTGACACACTACTATTCTTCCCTCTTTATCTACTTCATTTCCTTTCTGTTACAACACCAATAATGTTACAATTTAGTTTAAATCTCCATAGCTTCCCCTGATTTGGTACAAACGTGAGAATCCCCGAATTCTACGACAAAGATTGGGGCGAACTTTCATATAGTTTGGTTTACGAGCGACCGTGAATCAGTGTATACGGCGGGAGTAAATTCTATTTACTCAGCGTAGTAAACTTGCAATTTTAGTGCGGTTATAAAAGGAGAGTGTATTCAAAAAGGTACAAAGTCATTAGGTTTTAGATATCGGATTGCAGGGATGCTACAATGTAGGTCCTTCATGAAATTAGTTTAAAGGATCTGGAACTAGGTAATAGATTTGATTTGTCAAATTCACATTTTGCATTTCCGCAATGTGTCGAAGCATAAAAAGTATTTTTTACACATAAAGATGTATCTATTACACATTGTATCGTAACATCAAACGAAATACGACCCTAACCAATTAAAATGGGAAATTATTAAAATATTCACAAAAAGTTATGTGAGAAATGTGGAAGGGACCAAGTAAGGGATCATAAGGGTCTACCGGCCTTGTTTCGTTGCTCGAAAATTGCAAATATTTGGAAAATTATACATTTTCAAAGAATTCACGATTACTTACTTTGCAAGTAAATTATCGTGTGATACCCAGGATCATTTGATTAACAAAGGAAAAGTTAAATAAAACTAGTTTTCCACGGGTTAATGCACGAAGCTTTATTTATTTATTGACGTTTCGCAGCCTTTACGGGCTGCTTCGTCGAAATTGACCCATGGAAAACTAGTTTTATTTAATGAGTGATGTGCGTGAAAACCTAAGAAACATTAATGGAAAAAGTCAAAATAATGCAAACAAAATTGTAAATTCATGAAGCGACCTTAAGAGCTACTCAATGACTTTAAAATTCTCGCAGCAGTAGAAATATACTTGACACATGCTATATTTTATCGCTTAAAAATAAATTTCACCTGTGCCGGGGCGGATTTCGCTCCTGCTGAGTGGCTGTTCGATTTTAATGCTCATCTTTGAATATAAATAGTGGCATATGCAAAGAAACTGTATGTTTTCTTAACACCTGTCCCCGTAGTATGAGCACCACACTTCATATATTATATCGCGTTTTTTATCACCTCTAACTTGTTAAACATTCACAAATCAAACTCCATAGTAATTTGACAATTCAGCGTGATACAATGGAGCTATTTATCATACATACCACGGTGCTCATGATAAGAGGAAACTTGATGTCGTAATCAAGTTAAGTTTATCAACCTTACATAAAAAAAAAACATAGAATTCAGAAAATACTAAACTTGATGTCAAAATATTACTTAGGGGTAGCCCATGCTTATAATACAGAAGAAGTATTAACAAATACTTAAACAGGGGGCCATTCGCCTAACGGGATTGCTTTGGAAAACGCTATCGCTTCCGATTTCATTTTGTTATTTCTGACTGCCAAAGGTTTTCAAATACCTCACTCTCATATTCTTTAATATTGTTATTACCAATTCAAAAGAAAAAAAAATTGAAAACCTCAGGTGGCTAGAAATAACAAAATGAAATCCTTCATTTTCAGAGGATACCCTTCTGGTATCTGAGCGGGCTGTGGTGTCAATTTTCTTGGGCTGGATGGGTGCGGCGAAGGGAATCCAGACAGATAGGCCCCGTAACGCGTTACGTAACGAAACGGTTAACAGTCCCATAAGGAGTTATCACTTCAAATCATGGCATAGCGTCGCACTAAAATATGTTGTTGCTGGATGAGAGTTTGATTAAAGCGGAAACTAATATTGAAGTAACTTCGAAACTATTCGTTTTGATTTAATTGGAACAAACAACAGGTGAGTTTGCAAGCGTATAGTTCCAAGTAATTTAACAAACCTACTGATAAACTCGAGAGGACCTCGATGGCGCAAGTGGTTAGCGCGTTCGGCTGCGATTGTTGAACTTAAGCAACTTTCGCAGTGGTCGGTCATTGGATGGGTGACCAAAAATTACTATCTCGAGCTCCTCCGTGCTTCGGAAGGCACGTTAAGCCGTTGGTCCCGGCTGCATCTGCAGTCGTTAACACCTACCAATCCGCACTGGGCCCGCGTGGTGGGTCATGGCCCAATCTCCCTATTCCATCCATAGGGAAGGCCTGTACCCTGATAAACTACTGACTACGTGACAATAATAAATCTGTTTTTGCTAGAAAAAATCCACTCGTTCAAGTTGTCAAACAGGATTCGCTGAAAACCTGCATATTTCGCTTTTTGGGCGATTGCACTAGCTGCTTTAGTCTAGATATCTGCCTCGCTAACTGTCGCGCTAGCTGCCACCAAAAAAAATTCTGCATTTTCGCTAGGAATATGTCAGTGAGTAGTTTCTGTCAACTACCGGTAACATGATTTTATAAGCTGCCACGCTAGCTGCCTCGCTAGCTGTCTAGCTAGCTGCCTCGCTAGCTGTCTAGCTAGCTGCCTCGCTAGCTGGCTTGCTAGTTGTCTAGCTGGCTGCCTCGCTAGCTGTCTAGCTAGCTGTCGAGGTAGCTGTCGAGCTAGCTGCCCGCTAGCTGCCTCGCGAGTTGTCTAGCTAGCTGCCACTAAACATTTTTTTCTGCTTTTTCGCTAGGAATACGTCAGTAAGTAGTTTTTGTCAACTACCCATAACATGATTTTATTATACTCAGGAAAATTCACGCCATATTGATTAATGGGAAATTAATATTCATCACTTGGAAGACAGTTATTTAGAGATTTACAAAATGAACTCTCACTGAACATCAATTAATTTTCCTCTTAATCTGTATTGATCATTAATAGAACTTTGATTATAAGATAGATATCCGATTTCTCGGTAACTCAGTAACAGTGAGTGGTTTAATTCAGAACTTATTAGTAGTTCATTCAAACTTAATCAAAGTAAGTATCATGGTACAATTGTTTTCATTTCTTCGAATATCAAAAACTGTTTAAACTCTCACAAAGGCTTGTGAAGTTCGAACAACAAACTACAAAGATAAAAGTCGTCGTTATTAGGATAAACCAGACAACTGCGAGTCAAACTCGCGCAGGAGGAGTACAATCTTTACAAATGTCCCCACTGCTGGGGCACAGGCCTTCCCTATGGAGGAAATAGGGAGATTGGGCCAAGACCAACGGAGGAACTTGACAGAAGATTTTTGGCTACCCATCCAATGACCGATTACTTCGACAGTTGCTTAACTTCAACGATCACTTACCACTCACATCACGACTTACCACTTCGATCATCAAGCGCCATCGAGATCCTGAATCATTATAATAAATCGAGCAAAAAAAGGTAAAAAAGTCTCGTCTGTTGTATCAGGGCCCGCTTAAATATTCATTTTATTTTAATTTAATTATTTGTTGAGTAAACATACAATTAATATTCTGTGAATATTTAAAGTGTCTACCTGTTGCCTTTATTAATATAGAGCAAAAAATGTCAAAAAAAAACAGGTTTGTTATGTGGGAGCTCGCTATAAATATTCATTTTATTCTATTTTTAAGTATTTTATGTTATTATACAGACAGACGGACAATGGAGTCTTAGTAATAGGGGGACCCTACCCTACACAAAAACGTGAGTGTCATGGAACACTCGGTTAGAACGAAGCTAAAATATAAACAATTATTATTATAAGTACAAAACTACACACAATACGCTACGAAACAGCTGACGGTCGTGACGGAAAATCGTAACGACTAGCCCCCATCCGACAAGTCCGCACCGTGCGATAAGGAACTTTGTTCCAAAACCTATGAGAAACACGGCAAGCACTTGCTTTTCCATTTGAATTGTTCACACACGCTTCAGGTTATCACATCACTCACTCATTAAACAAAACTTTTAAACCAAGTCCACAACCACCACCGTCAGTGGTCGCCACCCTCGCTGCCATTTAGGTACCCGCCCAGTTGCCTAGCTAGAAGTCTAGCTAGCTGCCTCGCTAGCTGCCCAGCTAGCTGCCCCGCTAGCTGCCTCGCTAGTTGTCTAGCTAGCTGCCTCGCTAGCTGTCCAGCTAGCTGCCCCGCTAGCTGCCTCGCTAGTTGTCTAGCTAGCTGCCTCGCTAGCTGTCCAGCTAGCTGCCCCGCTAGCTGCCTCGCTAGTTGTCTAGCTAGCTGTTCCATCTAAAGTTTTACAAGTTGAAATATTAATTACTAACAATATAAAAACAAAATTACAAAATGTCGTCATGCTTGATTAAGAAAAACAAAAGAAAAACAGAGAGGCAGGATCAAAGAAAGACAGAACTCTCTAGATGTTGTATGACTACATTAGCAAATACTCTAAATTGATTACAAATTCTGAGTGTAATTACTATCAAAAACTATGCATTTAAGTATTGTTATACAAAAATATTTAAAAATAAATCTTAGTCGACACTAAAATAATAAAGGTGCTAAATGCACCTTAATGATGTAATGAAATGTCTTATGTTATGAAATCATGATTGTTCAATATTCACCTACCTTTAAAGTTTCAAATGCTTACTCGATCATGAATGCTTATTTGAATCGCTTTGAAACTTATTTTGCAGCGGCCATTCCACTCAAAAGATAAAATCAAAGTGTCAATCATATTAAACGCCCTTTCTGATGTTTTAAATTGGTATCGTTTAAAACAGAAATTTTAATCTTTCATTAAAATGTATAGCGCCACAGCCACTTATCGTAAAATGACTTCCATTCGTAATTATAGTATCGCGAAAATCAAATATTTGTTACCATAGATAGCAAAATTAATTTAATGTGCCTTATTTTATTTGAGGAATTTCCTGGAACATTATAAGATTAAATAGAAACTAGTCAAACAATAAATCAGTATGCATGTAAGAGAACTATCATGAAAATAGATGGAACGACTGAAACAGGCAAGGATGCAGTATAGGAAAAGACAATGATCCATTCCAAACCATAACGGCACCTAACAAAGTTGTATTGTATGAAATGCTATGGTGTGTGTCACACTGAACGCGTGATTGATGCGGTTAGGCGCAAAACTGCACAGCAATCCATGTAGTAGTGACAACCGAGCGCCATTAAATTACTATAAAGTCAGACGTATTAACTTTCAAATGTCCTAAAATGTCTAAGCTAATGGTAAGTAACGCTATCCCTAAAAAAGGTTATTTAATTTAATAGTCAACTGTGTTCGCTACAGTAACGATAGATGCCGCTGGCGCGCTGCATACATCATTATAAACTGCCTCTCCATAAAACGGGAGTTATGGGAATAAATGTCCCGGCCAGAACATAAACGATTATGTCCCGGAATTTCGTCCCGTAATAAAAATGTTGGCTAAATTTCATTACGCACGACGGAGAACTGGCTTCAACTGGTTCATTGTTTGAGTAAAAAAATATATTCAAAGGTTTATTGAAAGAGTTTTAGCAACTATATAAATAAAACAGCCCTTTGGAACATTGCGATCAAAGATTTCGAGACTCGAGGTCGCATAAAAATTGAGGCTATTTCTGGCTGTTTTTTTTATCGAAAAAGGTAAACACGTAAAACCTTTTATTCTTTTAAGTAGTTACTTAAAAAAGTTTGAAAGAGGATATTTTTAAACATGTTTAGTTCTTTCTTAGTTGATAGGTTATGAGAAGAAAAATTTGCTAGTTTTTTCCTAGGAGGCTTTCAAAAGTAGTATGAAAAGACAAACATGCAAGCTGATAAGACGTAGCTAACTAACTAAAATAGGAGCTATACCTAACGGTTTGGCGTTGGAAGATGGAGCAATGGAAAGTGCAATGAATATCTCGCGACAAGGGAGCGCATGAAAATGACCGACGTCAGCCTAGTGGTGGCCAGATTGAAATGAAGATGGGCAGGTCACTTGACCAGGAGACGCGATGACCAATGGACTCGTAAGAATACCGAGTAGAGACCAAGATCAAGCTGAAGTGGAAAGGCGACCTATGCGCTGAAATGATGACATCATCAAAATAGTGGGCAAGACCTGGATGCGCGTAGTAAGGAATCGGGTCGCGTGGAGAGACCATGAAGAGGCTTATACCAGACAATGGGTGAACCTAGGCTTATGTAGAAGAATATACCTAACGGTACAAAATCATCGACAAAGCGATACCCTTAATCATAAAATTGTTTTGAAAGAATCAGGTAAAGATTAAAACTTTAATTAATTCATCAAATTCGCAAGTAATGAAATTGTTATCAACACGAGTCTACAAAGTTGTCAAAGGTAATCTCGAAAATTGTTACCTTGAAAATTTCAGTGTCTCTTAGAAGTCTTCAAATCTTTGTTGTGACGTAAGTTTTATCATTTCAACGCGATGACAGTTTGAGAAACATTTTTAATACCTCCACTCAGTTTTATATAAAGCATCAGGTGTAAATATTGATAAGCAAAGTTTTGTGTACATGAAATGTTAAACTGAATGTTCAAAGTGAATACCAAATCGCAGTCCATAATCACGTCTAGATAAAGGTCTGATTCCATGACAGATAATTAATAAAATAAATGCTAAGGAACCTATAATCATCTTAGTTTTGCAATGTTTAGCTTATGCTTATCCACACCTGCGTGACTTTGGTAATAAAATGCGCTAAAATTAGCATTCGAATTAAGTAGTAGAAATGGGCGTTTTTAGATATCGATGCGCATCAGTATCAGATAAATTGCATCGGATCCGCGCGCCGATGCCGGCATCGCATCGATGCCAAGTGAATGTCAGTATCGTAGTATCACAAACTTTTCATTGCCGGTGGCAAAAATGTTAACTACAATTTGTCCATAGCATTGTCTATTTCTTATGTCATATTTGTTCCCGCCAGCGACATCTTCATCGCCACAGATAAGTTTGTGGCACCGTTGCTATAGTAACGTTGACAAACACTAGATGGCATCGGCATCAAGTCGCATCGGATGCGCGCATCCAAACCTGGCATCGTTATCGCGCATCGTTATTCTGAAAACGCCCACCCCTACTGGCTCGTAAGTGGAGATTATCTTCAATGTTTAGTTAATTTACCCGCATTTGTTCGTTAGTCTTAAAATGGCTTGGGTTTCGTATTACATTACATAACTTAGGTATCTCAAGAGTCTAGTCGGTCTTATTTCAAAACGTAGATAGACTAAAATTAAACGTGGACTAAATCTGATGCTGTCACTTTTGTTCGCTAAAAAAAAGACAAGGACAGCGTTAGGTTTGAACCAGGGCTAATTTTAGTCCGCGTTTTGGCATAAGGGTTTTGGATCAAGTAAATCATAATGATTCAATCAATCAATCAATCAATTATTTATTTGCAAATACAGGTGATACAAAGGTGTTAAAATATAATACGTACGCTTATTCCATATTTCACCAAAAGGCATGCAAATTAAAATAAACACATAGTGTACACCCATTTACACAGATTTGTCCTCTAAGAATTCCTTAATACTATAATATGCTTTTTTAAGTAACATATTCTTTAATTCAGAACGAAATATATTGGGGCTTTCAGCTTTTCTAATTTCAATTGGAATTTTATTATATACCTGAGGTGCCATACAAAGTACACTATTATTCATAAGCCATGTCTTGTTAGATGGTAAACAAAGTCTGGTTTCGAATCTTCTACTATTAAAAGTAACATATAAGTGTAAATTGTCTCTAACAAAAACAGCAATTTCATATATGTAAATACACGGCAATGTCAAAAGTTTTAATGATATAAAATGCGGTTTACAACTGTCAGTTTGCTTTATTTTACAAATAGCCCTTATACATTTTTTTTGAGCTTTAAATGCATATTCTTTGTCAACTGAGTTCCCCCAAAATATTACTCCATACCGTAACGTAGATGCTACATTCGCATGATACGCTATTAATACTGTTGATATATGGACCACCTTACCGAGCATGTATAGAACATAGGAGAATTTACTGAGGTTAACACAAACACTCTCAATATGCGCTTTCCAGTTAAGGTTACAATCAACAGTTATACCTAAAAACTTTATTAAGTCCACTTCCTTAACAATCTTTCCACAATGCTCAACGTCGATTGATATGGGAGTTCTAGGTCTATTTCGAAATGTCATAACATGAGTTTTGTCTATATTAATTAATAAATTATTTCTTTTTAACCAGTCTACAATTTTGTCAAGTGTCATAGTTATGTCAGTTCGCAACAGGGATAAACTTTTATTTGAAAAAAATACAGTGCTGTCATCAGCAAACAGTATCATTGGTGAAGCTACTACTGTGGGGAAGTCGTTAATATATGCTAAGAATAGTAGTGGCCCAAGAACACTGCCTTGAGGTACACCATATTGTACCTGTCTATAATTTAACACATATTTAACTTCGTGCTTTGATTTAGAGCATATTCTCGTAATGAGAGTTGCTTGTTCTCTATTACTTAAGTAAGACATTAATAAATCTAAGACATTGCCTCTAATGCCATAACTCATCAATTTAGATTTTAATATATTATGATCAACGTAATCAAATGCTTTTGTTAGGTCCATGTGTAACGCGCACACAGGAATGTTTTTGTCAACTTTAGTCATTATTTCATCAATAAACCTATGTATAGCCCTATGTTTATATTTTTATTCTTTCGAAACCCTATCTGCTCGTTTGCTAGTATATTGTATTTTTCAAAATAACTATAAAGACAATCACAGATCACTTTTTGAAAGATTTTTGACATGACTGGTATAAGAGCAATAGGTTGATTGTTAGTTGCTTTATACAATAAAGTCATAAAATATATTGTGCTCCTCTATACTATATATATCTATATGTAAAAATTTGGAAAACAGTTAATGCTGAGATGACAGCTTGTGATTAGTATTCATTCATTCATTCACGAGTAAAATTTAAAGGGTCATTATGAATGACATATGAAAAGTACATGTGAAAAATGATGACAATATTTATAATTTTTATTTTTAGCATGTAACTGCTCGATGTTCACATCTACGGGTACCTAGTCCCGTCTGATGCCTGGTCCACGTGGATTTTTTTCCTAGTAACGTTTTCATTAGATGACAATATTGTAAAACATAGTTCCTTTATTTTCACAAATTTCTTAGAGGAAGCATAAATTATTATTCTAACGTGTAACTTCAACATTCCATTTAAGCTCCTCGACGGTCGAGATACCGCGAAGAAATGAAAAGTGCTAAAACTCCAGCCTCCACACAACGTGTATAAAATACACAGAAAAAAAACAAACATTCCATCACCCCAAGACTTTCACGCTCGATGCACCTTAATTTGAGAGTAGGAAGGCATAAAATCGAATATTCCGATGCCACGCCACGATAACTGGGTCTAATGCGAAAGGTAATCTCGTGGGAACAGATAAGTGAAACAACGTTATAACCAACCGAATAAGGTACAATATCGAATACAACGTTTCTCACGGTACTTTTTGCAGTATAAATGCTTAAGTAGGTGCTTTTATACTGCTTTTGGAATGTTTTCCCCTGATATGAAAGGGCGGCATTATAAATGAACGTAACTAACTGTAACACCGTAGCTTTTTATACGCATCGCCGCCATTATGAAATTCTGAACTACAGTAATTTGTAGGATGAAAGAGTGTAATTATTTGTATATAAATAGCCGGGCTTTTATGTTCCTCACTTTTGATAGTTAACAAGCTGGAAGTAAAATAAAAACAGGGATCTTTCCCTTTAGTAAGTATTAAAACTTATCCACTGATGAAATAGTTGACACCGCTGTAGTAGAGAACTAACTAAAAATTGGTCGCTTTTGTTTAAAGGCATCATCTTAAGACCAGCCAGAGTCGTTTAAGGCGTCTTTTTTATGGCTATGAGAGTAATGTTTTTCCAAAATTTGGAATGAGGCTTGAATGAGGAGCTCGATGGCGCAAGTGGTTAGCGCGTTCGGCTACGATCGTTGAAGTTAAGCAACTTTCGCAGTGGTCGGTCATTGGATGGGTGACCAAAAATTTACTATCTCGAGCTCCTCCGTGCTTCTAAAGGCACGTTAAATAGTTGGTCCCGGCTGCATCTGCAGTCGTTAGCACCCACCAATCCGCACTGGGCTCGCGTGGTGGGTCTTGGCCCAAACTCCCTATTCCATCCATAGGAAAGGCCTGTGCCCCAGCAGTGGGGACATTAATAGGCTGATGATGTGCTTGAATATCCTCTAGCGTTGCCGAACGATTAAACTTTGCTAGTTCTTTAATGTTACAGGGCACTCAAAATCATCGCACACAGCATATTTGTACTGCAAATCAATCAAAATCCTAAATCATTTATTCAGTCTACGCTGTTGCGAAGCACTTCTGAAGGTTAAGAAGCTACGCCATCGGTTCGCAAAATTACGGCGGGTGACCTTGTACTGAGAAAAACCGGCAAGAAACTCAGAGAACCTTTTACCAGTAACCACAAAATCTCGATATTTTTAAACAAAAGGAAAAATATGAGAAAAAAACTACTGTGTTACTATGTAATCTAAATGATATTGTTATTTAAAGAAAATACTCTGATCATGAGACATGTTGCAATTACCGTTGATACTCTGAATATATATAACTTCAATATTGCATGTTTTTTTTATACAAAGTAGGCAATACGTTTGACCAAAATCTCAATCAATTACCAGTAACCACAAAATCTCGATATTTTTTAACAAAAGGAAAAATATGAGAAAAAAAAACTACTGTGTTACTGCGTAATCTAAATGATGTTGTAATTTAAAGAAAATACTCTAATCATGAGACATGTTGTAATTACCGTTGATACTCTGAATAGATATAACTTCAATATTGTGTTTTTATTTTAATGCAGAATAGGCAATACGTTTGACCACATTCTCACCTGATGGAAAGCGATGATGAGGCCTAGGATGGTACACGCCTGCCTAGAAGATGCCTGTTCACTCTGGCCTTGAAGATGTCCAGATTATATTGGTCCGGGAAAACAGACCACGGCAAGGAGTTCCACTCCCTAGCCGTTCGCCTAATGAAGGCCGAAGCAAATAATCGCTTCGTGCGAATGTATCAATATAATAGTTTCCATTTCAACATGCGAACATTTGAACTCCATTTGTTTTAATTACTAGTAACATTAATCTCTTATCTATTAGACAAGTCCGTCTGTCTGTGGTGCTGTTTCAGCGGCCAAACCGTAAGAGATAGATAAAGAGAATATTTAAGTTATAAGTTAAGAATAGTCTGATAAGACTACAAACCGGATTGGAGTAACGTAGCAGTTCCGGTTTTCGAGAAATCAGGTTTTGGTGAACATTTGGTTCACTGGTTTGCTAGTTCTTTCCTAATTTCCCAAGAAGTCTTAAGATATTGAGAGATTAAGGGATGGCTGTATTTGGATGATATTCGGCAAAGATCTGAGAACCACTTTACGCCGTTTTTAATTTCGCCATAGAAATGCACGTAATTGAATTTTAATTTTAGATTCATCTATTTTCTATCTATATCATATCTCTCTAGTATCTATTATACTAATAATCTACTAAACTTATTTTGTATTCGTTTTATTTGTTACGGTATTTTTTTAATTAAGCTGAAAATTTAATTGTAATCGCATTAATTAATTAAAGGTGTGCTAGTGTTATAATATAAATAACTAGCAAACCAGTGAACTAAATGTTCACCAAAAAAAAAATGTATTTAATTAATTGAGAACTTCGGAGATTTTGTGTGGTTTCGTTTGAAATAGAAATCACGTGATTTCTCGAAAACCGGAAGTGCTACGTTACTCACATCCGGTTTGTAGTCTTATCAGACTATTCTTAACTTATAACTTAAACATTCTCTATATCTATCTCTTACGGTTTGGCCGCCGAAACAGCACCACGGACGGACGGACGGACGGACGGACTTGTCTAATAGATAAGAGATTTTAAAAGAATACTCACGAAATATTTAGTGGATAAATGTTATATATGTCGAATATTTTTGAACTAATACTGACAAATACATTTTTATAATTTTTATTTAACTAACTTAAATACATTTTTTTTCGTTTTGTTGAAAGATTAATTAATTAATTCGTTTTAAGGTTATAATTTTATTGTACGTACTTAATGTGATAAAACATAATAACCTGCTATGTCATAGAGGCACTTTTAAATTAATTGCAACAACTTGATGATTGATGAATAATGATGATTGCTTACACAGATCATATTAAAGATTCCCGGTTAATTTTCTCGTAAAAGGGGGTATAGGAGATATTCCCGGAAGCATCGGAAACATAAGAATGTTCCCATTAAAATTCCAATATTTCCCGGAACCAAAGATCACTTATTGGATTTGGTTCAAAGAAAAAAAACTTGGAATGCGTCTAGAAGCAAGCAGAAAATGTCAAAATCCTTTTGAACCCACTAGTCGATTATAAAAACTGACCAGAGCTGGTGGTTTTCAATTAGACTATTTTTATCTATCTTTATATATATAATTCTTCTGTGAGTGTGTATGTCACTGAACTTCTCTTAAACGACTGGACCGATTTTGATGAAATTTTTTGTGTGTGTTCAAGGGGATCTGAGAATGGTTTAGATTCACAATTTTGTCCGCTGGACAATGTTTTTTTAATTAAATTTTTTTATGGCGTTACGAAGTTCGCTGGGTCAGCTAGTCTACTATGTAAAAATAAGTCGGGTTTTCCTTCCTGACGCTATAACTCCAGAACGCACGAACCGATTTCCACGGTTTTGCATTCGTTGGAAAGGTCTCGGGCTCCGTGAGGTTTATAGCAAAGAAAATTCAGGAAAAATAAAAAAAAACTTCTTTTAATCACCAAACGAAATGTTACATAAAACGAAGCCATCTGGTGGCGAAACGGAGTTCGCCGGGTTTGCTAGTCTATATATATATAAAACTCAAAGGTGACTGACTGACATAGTGATCTATCAACGCACAGCCCAAACCACTGGACGGATGGGGCTGAACTTTGGCATGCAGGTAGATGTTATGACGTAGGCATTAGTAATAAAGGATTTTGATCAATTCTACCCCCAAGGGGATAAAATACCGAAGCGAAGCGAGGGCGGGCCACTAGTTTTATATAACAACAAGGCTCCAATAATACCGAATATTGGAGTTGTTCGGGGTGATTAGTGATGAGAGTGAGTTTGACATTAAAGCACTTATGATTATGTTATTGGATGGAGGCTACTTCATTAATTTAGAAAATCGAAATGTGCTTGTGAAAGTTAAGGTAGCTCCAGCAATCTGTAAAAAAATTGCTTTATCGACCGTCGCATCTTTTTACACCGGGATTCCGTCTCTCGAGGTTCTCGGTAGGAATTCCGGTAACAGCAAATATTTGTAATAATAATATAATATTACTATAAATTAACATTTTACATACTAATATTTCTATCTGTTGCCCTTATAACTTATAACACAAGCCACTGAATGGCTTGCTTACTTAGGAGCTGGGCTCATTAGGGTGTGTGTGAGAAATACAAAAATCGCATTTTTTTTGCTGTCCTAGACGTTGGGCCTACATATAGGACTCCAAGTATTGTGGGAGTACTTCACAGGGTGCCAGGTTGTCTCTGTATATTATTCTGCCGCGCTCGAGTCAATCCAAAATATCCCCTTGGGCTCCCCTACTAATAGTGGTGACGCAACTCAACCAACAACAACCAACCAACCGCCAAAAGCCAAATTTACCTAAACAGCTTTTCGCCATTTTAAGTAAAATATATATTTTGCCTGGATCATAAATATTTCACGATTTAATCTGGAAGGTACTAAATAGCTCCTCTCTAAACATAAGAGGTAAAAAATAAATCAGTTTTTTTTTTGAGTGAAGATTTAATTTTTGAGAGTTACAGATTGGTTGCCCAGTGGGTAATTGCTTTTTATATTTACGCTCCTTTTCATAAAGGTGTTTGCTCCGAAGATGGATCTTTTGATTAATGAAAGGTGAAAATAGAATATCTCTCCATAGATTTTTAGGAAAAAAATTACTTTCTTATTGAGAGAAAGACATTACTTTTGAACACGGTGACTAATTGAAATAGAAAAATATTTTTTAATATGTGTGTTTTTTATGGAGTCGGTGAAATAAATAAAATTAAATCTCTGTTAGATTATTCGAGATTTGGTAAAGCGACCTTCTTATAATTTCATATAGATAGCGATGGCTTTAGAACAAGCGTTTGTAGGTTTGTTTTGAGAACTAAAAGATCAGTATTCTTAGGTAAAAATTTCTTTTTACATTGCTTTGAGCTCAGTTTACTATCAAATTATTATTTATGTACATCTTCTCAGCTCTAAAATACCGATTCACCGTATGAGTAAGTTACCATTTGCAATTTCATATTTTCTATACGTTGATTTTATTTGCATTACATAGGAAAACAGTGAAATATCAGAATTGTTTAAATTGGACTATTAGAAATAATTAAATTCATTCCATTTACTACGCGTAAGTAAGGGTCCAGCAAAAAAGGAAAATATCTTTAGCTAATTCTGGCAACTTCAGCCACAACAAAAATCATACACAACAGACTATTGAGATAACTGATTGATTGAGATACGGTCTAGGCGCACTAATTCTAATAGAAATTCTGCCATATTCTATCGCTCTTTATTGATCACAGTAGACAAGAGTAGACAAAACTATCGCTTTATTCAATCAGACAGAAGTTCTAAAAATGTTTCCATCACAATAATTTATTAACGCACCACTAACTCAATATTGCGGTAAAATCATGTTTATCGGAACAAATAAATTACTTTGCTCCTGAATAACACCAGAAAAACGCCGCACTACATAATAAGCATAGTTTATCTCTTTCGTTCGTGCGTTTATACAAAGTCGAGAATAGAGACAAAGAGAATTTGGTCGTGACAATTTCAGGCCCAGATTTATCGACACCCTTTTAGCGAAAATACAGGAGAATTGGCTTCTATTTAATTTTATCATGATTCGTCCGAGAGAGTTTATTCTTTTTTTTCTCTCGGCCAAATTGAGTCTTGAAAGGAAGATTTGTTTTACACGACCCGCATTTAAAACTGCTGCCGAAACACAGGTGAGCTGGCTGAATTGAGGTGGAACGTCGTACTGAAATCTGAAATAGGTTTGGTCGAAATCAGATTCCATTCCCTTTGTTATCAGACGAGTTTGAGAAAGGACTAAAGGCAGTTTTTTTTGATTTTTCTTGCGATTTTTACTCGCCAATTCTGAAGTCATTTCAGATCCCCAGATCCCCGAATCGTCACAATCAAGAATTGAGACTGAAAAATTTTTTTTACTAATCCAAATTTGAAATGACTCTACGCTACAAAGATAATATAGAAATACATATTAAACATTCATGACTGGAGTACAAATACTCGTATTCATCACACAAACATCTGCCTCCACCGAGATTCGAACCTTTTTTTGAAGTTATACTTCTTTAGGCGCGTTATGAAAAAATGATGAGAGTGAAATTTTAGGATGCGCGCGCATCACTGTAACACAAAAATTAACAGTAACATGCTGTTACTTTTGTGTTTACCGCACATTAAGAAAATCTACCAACAAAATAGAAATAGAATCTCTATTTAGTGGGTGCTAACGACTGCATTGTGAAGGCCTATCAAAAGTATTTATTAATCTGGAACAACGGAACCAAAGCGCGATTCAGGAGACTACAGCGCCATCTCTTGACCATTGGTGTAGTAGTACCAAAAAGCACATCTTTATTTTTTGTAATAAAGTAACAGTTATAGGTATTCATATTTATAATATTTATCCACATGTTTCTAGTTTGTATATTCGGAATACGTGTTTGAGTTTCATACAAGTGCAAATCACATATGTTCTAATAAATTATATTCAGTAGCGATTTTAATTGAATATTTTGATTATTTATTTATTTTTTCAAATTAAAACTGAACTTTATTGACTGTGTCCTTTTCCAGACTTTTTATTAATTTATTGTAATTAATTATTTGCATGCAATTAAAAACTAATTTTACGATGCCAAAGAAGGATAACTTCTCACGCGCCTACATAAGTACACGCACCCATTTTTTTTGTGTCTGGGAAATGCATTACGCATCCTTCAACCACTGGAGGAGCGAGAAGAAGGTATGTGGGACTCCTCCCTGCTCATTTCAGCCAGCCCTGTGGCCAGATATGATAACCAGGGCCCTACCGGGACCACTCGAGTAAGCGAAGCCTTAAAACCTGGCGTGCAAACCATTCGGTCACGGAGGTCGTCTCCAATGGTTTCTCATAGGTAATTGATGACTCAAAAAATCTGATCAAGCATTTCGCCGCGCTTTGTAAGCCCCGCCGCTGCAGATGCAGCTGTTATCAGTCCAAACTAGGTTTGATTATTCGGTCAGCGGACAGGGGGGCAGTACGGTGGGCACTAGGCCGCGTACTCAGCCCCCACGCGTGGGCCATCCTGCGCACGTATGCGGGGTCCCCAGGAGACCCCTGCTGTGGAGCCCCGGCTAGGCCGGGAGGCAGCTGGGTACAGAAACGTGGAAAAATCCTTAAATGGGGGTCCCGCGGCTTCGCACTTTGCAGCTTAGAGGGTATTCGCAGGGTTTTTAGCGGATATTATGCCGTAAGAGTTACGGGGTCCTCAGTGGGTAGCCACTGCGGGGGCCCGTAAAGCTTACGGGAGCCAGGTGTGAGGTCCGTTCGGCGGTGTGCCTCTTAAAGGCGCTCTCGTCTGTAAATAGAGGTTGAGGAGGTAAATAGATGGAATAGGGAGATTGGGCCATGGCCCACCACGCGGCCCAGTGTGGATTGGTGGGTGCTAACGTGCTGAGACGTCCCAATCTCCCTATTCCATCCATAGGGAAGGCCTGCGTCCCAGCAAAGGAGACATTAATAGGCCGATGATGATGATGACAATGGAGCTCTCGAATTTCCTGTTTGGTCCTCTGATGTTAAGTGGTCACCGTCGCCCATGGACATCAGAAATGCCAGTGACACATCCATGTCGCTGCCTTTCGTGGAACACTCTTTTGGAGCCTTTGAAAAGGACCATGTTTGAGTCCCGAGGCAAGACCGTGGAGGGGAAGCTCATTCCATAGTTTTATTGTTTGATATACATGCAAAAGAATTTTACTGCTGAATCCGATTACAACTGAATATATATTTGGCAAAACTAAGGTACTTTCTCCACTGAAAGAATATTCACATGCTATTTTATGAGGCATTGGAAGCTTTGCGAATATTCGAAATGAATTTCCAATACTCCCGGGAACGTTTCTGGTCTCGCTTATCTCTATAGTCATGATCACTAACTTTCAGATAAGCATTTGTCCCATCCATATTTCCATACTAATATTAAAAAGGCGAAAGTGTGTCTCTCTGTCTTTCTGTCTGTTACCCCTTCACGCTTAAGTTTCCGAATCGATTTAGATGTAGTTTGCTATAGATATAAGTTGAGACCCAGGAAAGGTAAATATGATCGTTATAATCCTCCTATTTTTGTCGTATTAGACCTCTGTGGTCGAGTGGTTTGTATGCCGGGCAATTACTGAAAATCAGCATTTTGCCTGTTAAGGCAAAAACATTGTTGAGCTTCTGGCTTATTGTGTCACTGCCACTTTCTAATGACTGTGTTGTGATAGTGATGAAATGTATTGTGGCTAGTATTAATTTGTGATGCAAATAAATGAATATACGCGCATAGTTATGAATTGTGAATACCTTATATGGTTAATGTAACGTAAGTAACAGTAAGAGACCGGACGGTATGAGTTTGATTCCATGGAAGATGGGCCGGGTGTTAGTATGGGATGCAACCTGTTCAGACACGCTGGCCCCTTCCCATCTACATGGAACCAACAACAGAGCTAGAGCGGCTTGCGAAGCGGCTGAAAAAAGCTAAGGCTTGCAAATACAGGGGTCTAGGCTCCAAATATGATTTTGTCCCATTCGGTGTCGAGACCCTTGGTCCGTGGGGTCCTAGCGCTGTAAGGCTTTTTAAGGAAATAGCAAAAAGGTTGGTCGACGTCACAGGAGACCGAAGAGCTGGCAGCTACCTCGGACAAAGAATTAGTCTAGCTATTCAAAGGGGGAACGCTGCCAGTATCTTTGGAACCTTACCTAAAGGGACTTCTTTTAGTGATGTATTTTAGTTATTATATATTTTAAGGTTTTTTTTAGTTTTAGTTATTACGTTATAATAGATACTTACTCTTCCATGTATATATATATATATATATTTGAAATTAGTAAAATGATACGTAAGTAACATCAACATTGACTGCATTAGCTTCCTGGGCTGAAGCAATATAGCTTAGATTACATCTTTCTATACACCACTGGCCTTAGAACGATAACTCGTTTGGCCCATCACCAGTTTTTATGAAAGGCCCGGATATTGAACTCTATAAAAGAGAGATAGATGCTTTTTTTACGATGACGTTGATTTCAATTGATAGGAAATTTTCTAGAGAATTGGTTTACCATTGGAAATAACTAACGATTGGATTGTCTCCGAGGATGGCTTAATTTTTTATGAAAAGTATTTTTTCTTTTTTCTCAAGACCTTTCATTGAGTGTATAATCTTTTTCTCTTGACGACCTCCTAGGCTGAGAGGTTTCAAGATAACGCCTACTCAGAGGTCCCGTGTTCGAATCGGTGGGGCAAATGTTAGTATGATGAATACGAGCATTCATACCTAAGTCTGGGTGTTTATATACATTTCTAAACAAAAACATACTTAAATAAGTATCAGTATACATTTATATTCTATCCGTTACCCAGAAACGAAACCTGCTCTCATTTCTTAAAATAATAATAAACGATATGGGATTGGCCTGCATAAGGAAAAATGTGTAAATAAAAGGTTTAATGAAAAGTAGGTACAGTACTTATTTTTACTAGAATTCTTCTTTATGCTAACTTTCAAAGTTACATTCGGCTTTTAGAGATGCAAAAACAATACTAACTTCATATTGAATTAAATAAGGAGGTATTTATACTAAGTTTATAAAATCTTGAAAGCAAAGGATGCTGGCCCATACGTCCTTTCAAGAAATGATTTTTTTACATGTTTTTTTTGTGTCACTAAACAGGCCCTGCCAGAATAACAGCGCTGGTGCAACACAACGTCGTATCAGCTAATGCTGCGGCAGGGTCCTGGTTAGCCCTGAGATTTTTGAATTTGTATCTGTGAATGAGGGTTAATAAAATATCTCTTATCTATTAGACAAGTCCGTCTGTCTGTGGTGCTGTTTCAGCGGCCAAACCGTAAGAGATAGATAGAGAGAATATTTAAGTTATAAGTTAAGAATAGTCTGATAAGACTACAAACCGGATTTGAGTAACGTAGCACTTCCCGGTTTTCGAGAAATCAGGTTTTAGTGAACATTTGGTTCACTGGTTTGCTAGTTCTATTCTATTCTATAAAATAATGTTTCTTTAATCTACACACATTATTATGACACAACACAAAGTATCTAATGCTTTAATTTGTTACCCAATTTCTTAATCAATTGATGCACTTGAAAAATACTACGAAAAAAAAATTCTTTTTCTTTAAGTATTTGATAAATTACAATGAAATAATAATAATGGAGGTAATTTAATAATTCAACTAAAGAGTAAATAGTAAGATATTTATACATTTGTTTCTTAGGTTTCCACACACATCACTCCTTAAATAAAACTAGTTTTTTAACAATAACAATAACAATAATAACTTTATTGCTTAAAAAAACTGTGTACAATTTTGCAGTTGGAATTGCAATAATAACAAAGTCACAACAGTGTGCCCACAACGGGCATGCAATGGTAAAATTTATAACTTAAAACTATCTTAATTTAAAAAGTACATTTTAGAGCCTAAATTATATTAAGTTTTACAAGTATAATATTCATCAAGATTATAAAAAACATTATTTAATAACCAGCTTTTTAACTTAAATTTAAACTGTGGCAAATTGTGTGCTTTAATTTCTGCAGGCAAATGATTGAAGATCCTTATACTAGTATTGAAAGCGCTATTATAATACAAGTGATTATTTATCCTAGGTATGCATATATCATATTTATAATTACTACGCGTATTCGGACGTAATGTGGTTTTATTTTCAAAGTATTCTGGATTTTGTTTAATAAAAATTGCTGATTGTAATATATAAATATTGGTCAAAGTGAGATAGCCCTTATCCTTAAAAACATTTCGTAACGTTTCATCTGAATACATATTATATATTATGCGTAAACAACGTTTTTGCAATAGGAAAATGGATTGAACGTTCACTGAATTACCCCAGAACATCACACCATAAGTCAACAGCGGGTAAACTTGTCCGAAATAAGCGGCTCTGGCTACATCTACTGATGTTGTTTCAGTAATTATAGAGAGTGCATAACAATGACTACATATTTTTTTGTGTATTTTTTGAATATGGTCTTTCCAGTTTAAGTGAGAATCAATAGTGACGCCAAGAAATTTAATTTCGTCAACTTCTATTACTTTTGTATTGTTTTGTGAAATTTGTAATTTATAAGACAATGTTTTGTAGTTTCTGAATTGAATAAAATTTGTTTTAGTTAAATTTACACTAAGATTTACAGATTTGAGCCAGTTTACGATTATTTCCAGTGTTTTATTAATATGATTTTCAAAAAGAGTCTTATTATTATATAAGTCTGGAATGAAAATTGTTGCATCATCAGCAAACATAACGCATAAATTGTTAATAATGTCTGGTAGTTCATTAACATAAACTAAAAATAGAAGTGGTCCAAGAATACTTCCTTGGGGTAAACCAACTTTTACCTTTTTTGTTTCCGATTTTACTTCCTCAAATATTTTACTATTTTTGTTATATGAATCTACCACTGTAAACTGTTCTCTTTCTTTCAAATAACTTTCTATTAGTTTTAGGGCCAGGCCACGCACGCCTAAGTTCTCCAATTTACGAAGCAAGGTATCATGACAAACGCAGTCAAATGCCCTGGACATATCTAGGAATAGTCCAATACACGGAATTTTATTATTTAATGATTCCCATACTTCTTTCAGGACTTTGTAAATAGCATGTGTGGTTGATTTCTTTTTTTGAAAACCAAATTGACATTTGTTAAGTAAATTATATTTGTTTAGGAATTGCAACAGGCGGGAATATATGACTTTTTCAAATATTTTTGAGAAGCAAGATAATAATGATATGGCTCTATAATTTTTTACATCTTTTTTACATCCTTTTTTAAAAAGTGGTTTAATTTTTGCTATCTTTAATTCATGGGGGAAAGTTCCAGTCTCAATCATCAGATTTAAAATATAGACTAGTGGGTTGGTTATATATTCAATTGAGCTCTTTATAACTTTAATTGGTATATTATCATAACCACAACTTCTTTTGTTACCTAAGCTTAAAATCAGTTTCTTTAATTCATATTTATCAACTGGTGACATAAATAAAGTTCGTGAGTGGTTTGTGGGGATGCTATTTTTAGAAGAATTTTTGTTTGCTGTACTGGATGAAATGGAATGATTATTAAAAGTTTCAGCAATTTTTTGAGCATCAGATATTTCAACCTTATCAACAATAATTTTGTTTATTGTATTTTTGAATGTGTTTTGTGGTCGTGTCTGTTTTTTTATAATATTCCATCTTGCTTTATTTTTATTATCACTTTTATTTATATATGTAACATTATACTTTTGCTTAGCTAATCGAGTTACACTTTTGAATATTTTGCAATATTTTTTATAGTAAGGTATAAGTGAAGAAATTTTTTTATGTATTATTTTATGATGTAACTTTCTTTTTACTTTACTTGCTTTAATTATACCTTTAGTCTGCCACTTTTCTTTCATATAGTAAGAAACCTTTTTTCTTTCTAGCGGTATACACAAATCGAATATCAACCTAAACAGTTCAATAAATACACTAAAAGCCGATTGAACATCTTTGCATTGGTACACCTCCGAAAAATTTAACTTAGACAGATGCTCTAGGAAAGGATGCAAGTGCTTATCAATGTTTCTTTTGTAAATATACCAATATTTTTCGACAAAACCTTGATTACATGGTACATTTATTAACTGACCAGAGTGATCAGACAAACCAAGGTGAAGTACTTTGGCAGTGAAATTTTTTATGTTAGTTATAATGTTGTCCAGGCACGTAGCAGAGTCAGCGGTTATTCTTGTGGGCTCTTTAATAGTTAGAAGCAGATTATACTTTAAGAGAGTATTTATGAATAATGTAGATTGATTATTGTTTTTCAAGGTATCGACGTTGAAGTCACCTGTAATTATAACTTTCTTTTTGATATGACGTGAACGTGATGTAATTTTAAGTAATATTTCATCTAAAGCTTTTATAAAGATATGAAAATTCGAGGTCGGTGTTCTGTATATACATATAACTATGCAGTCTATTTCTGGCAATAATATTCCACAACATTCAAAATGTGATTCAATGCTAACTGAATCTAAGCATTGTAATAAGTTAAAGTTAATATTATTCTTTACATAAATACCGACTCCGCCTCTCGCTTTGGTTCTGCAATAGGAAGCCGCCAATTTATATCCAGGTACCTGTAATACATTTGAATTTCTGCATTCAAGGAATGTCTCACTTAAACACAAAATATCCACCGATTTGGCAGACAACATTATTTCCAGCTGATTAAGTTTTGCTCTAAGACTCTGTATATTTTGGTGAAATATATTAAGGGAAGTTGAAGATTGTTGCTTGTCAACATTGTCAACATGAATACCAAAATTATTTTTATTTGCGAAAGGAATTATTTTTATTATTATTTACTAGGGTTGCGGGACAAGATGCTGTTTGCTGTAATAAAGGTTTTTTTACTGCGTATGAGTCATGGTATGTTTCTTCGGCAATACAAGATATTAATTTGCTCAAGTCACCCAATAGTACCTTAATACCTTTAATATTAATCCTTCCAGAATACCTTGAGAACATGCTATATTCATAATTAAGATTTTTATTTGAATCCATTTTAACGGGCTAATGCACGAAACTTTATTTATTTATTGACGTTTCGCAGCCTTTTTAGGTCTGCATCGTCAGAATAATGACTTTTTATTTAATTATGTCGAGCTACCTTCGAAAGACTTTTATTGGGTGTTCGGTTATTTCATTGGAAGATTTTTAAAATTTTATGGTCTTTATTAGTTAATTTAATTAATAAAGTACTTTATGAAAATATTTTCTTGTAATTTTGAGTTTATTTATTTGACCCTAACTACCGTAAACTACCACCGGTTTTAAAATTGGGAGACCTTTCTTCGAAGAACCGGCGAAACAAACTCAGAGAGGCTTTCTATCTCCTTCTTATATTAAACCATGCAAACAAAAAGAACTAATACTTCTGTTGGTCTTGCAATGTGTGCTCGGGGTTGGGATTTTATCTCTTGTATAATATAATGGGTTCCCAAGCTGGTGGTATATACCAACCATCTTCTCTATTGAAATTTGGATATTTTTTAATCTTAATAGCCTCGCGAGGAAACAAATATACCTACTACAAGATAATAAAACTACTCTGTTATTTATAAGAATTTTCAGTTTTACCTAGAAAATGTTAGAAGCTGATTAATATACACTAAGTTTTTGTATGCCCCAATAGAGTCGGTAACACAGCATTGAATAAGATATCGAAGTACTGTAATATTCCTTCGCAAGGAGAAGAATTGTGACGTACCCGCCTAAAGCGTACATATCGGTTCTTGTTTTTTTATCGGATACTCGTAAAAATGTCAGATAGGGTTTTTTACGTCGAACCAATTTCTGGGAGCAAACGCGGCGTATCTCATAATTCAGATTCATACATACTGTTATTCTCTGTGTGTAGGTATAATAAGTTCCTTGGTACGAGTCACAATTTGTATCGTATTTTTTGTTGTCATCAAAATTTAAAGTGTAGGTAATTAGTTTAATTGTCTTTATGATCGTTTATTCCGCTAATATTATATCATATTAAACGCGATAAAATGAAGCCTAGTACTACATTTAATAATTAATAATAATAATAATAATAATAATAAATCTTTATTCAATATCAATTATTACATGTAAATCACTGAAATCTAAAAAAATGAGAAAAAAACTACACAGCCTGAACTAGGATTGTCTTGTTTTTCAGGCAAAAAGATATATAGCACAATCAAAACAGACAATAACAAAAAACAAAATATACTTAATTGAATTTAAACGTTTTAATAAATATGATACGCAAGTTTAATCACATTTTATTTTAAAAAGGTCATCAAGTTCTCTGTATCTTCATATGGCAACATTTGAAGGGTTTTTAGTAGGATTTCTTTGGTGGGTTTAATATGAAACGGATAAATATTCAGTTTTAAATTGAAAGCGAAATTGAAGCGGTTGTACAAAAATGGACCTCGAAATAGGTAAAATCTAGAAGAGAACGCATGTTTAGTATATATTTTTTGATGGCAAGCTATATCCTCACGTCTTTGTTAGTAATATCAGGGTTGTATGGGAGTGCGGCATGCTGCTTACTGTGTGCATTATATACAATTGTCTAACTTACCCTTGGTCTGTGGGGTCCTAGCGCTATAAGGCTTTTTAAAGAAATAGCGAAAAGATTAGTCGACATCACAGGAGACCGAAGAGCTGGCAGCTACCTCGGACAAAGAATTAGCCTAGCTATCCAATGGGGGAACGCTGCCAGCATCTTCGGAATCTTGCCTAAAGGGAGTCCTTTTAATAATGTATTTTAGTTATTATATTTTATTTTTTAAGGTTTTTAGTTTTAGGTTCATTGTTATAGTACATTTTTTGTTTTAATATAAATTGTAATTGCTAAAATAGACCAGGTAACCGTTACTTAGTTTATGTTACTATAAAAAGAAATAGTGTTAATTAATTAGAATGATTACTAGCAAACCAGTGAACCAAATGTTCATCAAAACCTGATTTAAAAAAAAATGAATTTAATTAATTGAGAACTTAGGAGATTTGTGTGGTTTCGTTTGAAATTCGTGAGATTGGGTCAAGACCCACCACGCGGGTCCAGTGCGGATTGATGGGTGCTAACGACTGCAGATGCAGCCGGGACCAACGGCTTAACGTGCCTTCCAAAGCACGGAGGGGCTCGAGATAATAAAAATTTTGGTCACCCATCCAATGACCGACCACTGCTTCAGTTGCTTAACTTCAGCGATCGCAGCCGAACGCGCTAACCACTTGCGCCATCGAGCTCCTCAATAAAATATATTTTATCTTAACTTATCTTATCTTTATGTTAAAAAGGTGGTAGAAAAGCATTTGGCATGATTGGGTCATGGTAGATAAAGTTCTACCATGACTCAATCCCCTACCCCGTGGAACCCTGGGACCTAACTCACAGACAAAAATACAACACCACTAAAAGACAGTGCTTTTTTGCAGTAGTATTATGTAAGGTGGAAGGAATTCTTTTCCCGCGCACGTGTTCCCTTTCTACAATCTGGGGTCCAAAGAGAGGCGCGAAGAAGCATATTTGCAGGCCGGCAACATGAGGATGGTTGGTGTAGCAGTTCATAATAACTTCTGTACCAGCTATCTTACCGTTTGGACTCTATCATCACTTAACATCAGGTGGGGTAGAATCATTTGCCTACTTGGCTATATAAAAGAAAGAAAGATTACTTTCCTAGGCCAGCGCTCCGCTTAGAGCAGAAAATCCGCTATGCCCTACACCTTTTCAATTTGACGTAAAACTTGTTTTTGCGAGATTCAGTAACAAAAATACTGGACAGATCAGGCTGCAATTTGGCATGCAGGTAGATGTTATGACGTAGGCATCCGCTAAGAAAGGATTATGATCAATTCTACCCCCAAGGGGATAAAATAGGGAATGAAAGTTTGTATGAAACTTTGTCAATTTTAAACCGATCGGGCTGAGACTTTGCATGCAGATATAAGAAGAATCTAAGATGAATGTCATTGTATATAATAAAAGCCTGAGAACAAAAACTGTAGTCTACACTTCAGCTCTACACCGAAGCGAAGCGAGGGTGGTCCGCTAGTACAATATAAACGAAACTTTATGCCGTTTATATTTATAAATCACGGCTCATGTGGAATAGGAACTGGAAATGGCGATTCTCGTTGTCGAAATTTGCATAGCTAGTTTGTATTACGCGAGCTATTTCGAAATGGTCGCGTAAACTATAAAACAGATTTCATTCAATACTTTATTTGTGTGGAAATTGTAGTTAGATTACTGGTTTGTGTGTAGCATGAAACAGCGTTTATTTTGAGGAGCTAGCGAACAAAACGGTATAATAACGTAAAATTAAATTTTACAGGAGCTGTATAGAACTGAATGACGTACCTACAAAGAGGTTTTGGCATGGTATTTAATTTATAAATTTAGTAATTTTAACACTGTTTTAGTTGGTTCTGATTGAGAATTATAGATATAACAAGTCCTTTGGTAAAATGTTGTAGTTAGACACATAAAAGTATTTGTTTTTGAAGTGAAAACTTCTTCAGCGGCGTTGTACAATTTTTTGTATGGGTAAAAAATGTTAAAGTCGCGTCAGGTTAAACACGTGGGCTGATCGCATCATTACACACAATAAATTGGAAAGGTTGTTGACTTTCAATATATTGGACGAAACATAATAATAAGTCTCTATCTAGGACGTCCACGTGGCAGCTTTATTGCTCTACACCGAAGCAAAGCAAGGGCGAGCCGCTAGTAAACTATATGCGTACAAAATTTCATCAAAATCGGGTCAGTAGTTTTTGCATGATTGGGCAAAAAACGGATACATTTTCACATTTATAATGTTAGTAGGATAAGTGGGGCTGACAGATGTTGCCCTGCCCGATAAAAATAAAATAAGATCCTGAAACCCGACAGGTGGGGCTTTCGGGTAAAGATTATGGTTTAGGTCAAATATTTTTCATTTTTCTATTAGACTTTTGAGGAGCTCGATGGCGCAAGTGGTTAGCGCGTTCGGCTGCGGTCGTTGAAGTTAAGCAACTTTCGCAGTGGTCGGTCATTGGATGGGTGACCAAAAATTTATTATCTCGAGCTCCTCCGTGCTTCGGAAGGCACGTTAAGCCGTTGGTCCCGGCTGCAACTGCAGTCGTTAGCACCCACCAATCCGCACTGGGCCCGCGTGGTGGGTCATGGCCCAATCTCCCTATTCCATCCATAGGGAAGGCCTGTGCCCCAGCAGAGGGGGCATTAATAGGCTGATGATGATGATGATGATTAGACTTTTGGCTTTGTCGTGCTTAAAATAATATCCTTAAATATTGTAACTTGATGACTATACAATACTGTTACATTTTAAATAAAAGTTTAATTAAATTGTTGTATGTTATATCAGTTGCCAAGAATGGTTGAGAGCTTGACTTGAAAATAACTTAAACAAAAAAACATTTTTTTATTTATTTCTTAGGTTTTCACGCACATCACTCATTAAATAAAACTAGTTTTAGCGGGTTAATGCACGAAACTTTATTTTCCAAAATTGGGAGACCTTTCTGAGAAGAACCGTCTCTGAGTTTGTTTTCGCCGATTCTTCTCAGAAAGGTCTCCCTATGGAACCAGTGGTAGTTTACGGTAGTTAGGGTCAAATAATTAAATTCAAAATCACAAATAAGAATTTTAAATAAAGTACTTTATTAACTAAATTAACTAATAAGTTCATATATAGACAATAAAAAATTTAAATATCTTCCAATGAAATAACCAAACGGTCAATAAAAGTCTTTCGAAGGTAGCTCGACAAAATTAAATAAAAATATCATCATTCTGACGATGCAGACCTGAAAAGGAAACGTCAATAAATAAATAAAGTTTCGTGCATTAACCCGTTAAAACTAGTTTTATTTAAACATATTTTTTTTATATTTCTGAGCTGATAGACATAATAGTTGATATATATTTTTTATTTCAAGCATCAAACTGCTGGATTTATCATAAAAAAATACTAGAAAAAAAACTACTGTCCGACGTCTGAACCGCTTAGATATTTTCCAGTATTTTTTTTTAAATAACATTACATATAAATAATCGTTTTCCTATCCCATTCCGATGCTACTTTCTCTAGGAAAATTCGTACAGCTACAATCATGATGGAAGAAAATAAAATGGGACCTTGTGTATACAATATTCCTAATTTGGCAAAGTGTTCTGTCGTTCCCCCGAGGACCGCCTACGTAATGCTCAAGACGTGATGAGCGCCATATCTCAAAAAGTTGGTATCCAGGGAGAACGCATTTTTATAAGAATTACAACAAACAAAACCCCACTTGCTTGCTTGTCGATGTAACTTATTATTACGGCGCGCCAGGAAAGAATCACGACAAGGCTAAAGCGGGTGAAAGGTTGGTATTTTATTGAAGTTATACTTCTTTAGGCGCGTTATGAAAAAATGATGAGAGTGAAATTTTAAGATGCGCGCGCATCACTGTAACACAAAATTTTAACAGCATGAAGTTCATGCGTTACTTTTGTGTTTACCGCACATACAAAGACCAACTTCATGCGTTACTTTTGTGTTTACCGCACATTAAGAAAATCTACCAACAAAATAGAAACAGAATCTCTATTTAGTGGGTGCTAACGACTGCATTATGAAGGCCTATCAAAAGTATTTATTAATCTGGAACAACGGAACCAAAGCGCGATTCAGGAGACTACAGCGCCATCTCTTGACCATTGGTGTAGTAGAACCAAAAACCACATCTTTATTTTTTGTAATAAAGTAACAGTTATAGGTATTCATATTTATAATATTTATCCACATGTTTCTAGTTTGTATATTCGGAATATGTGTTTGAGTTTCATACAAGTGCAAATCACATACGTTCTAATAAATTATATTCAGTAGCGATTTTAATTGAATAATTTGATTATTTATTTATTTTTTCAAATTAAAACTGAACTTTATTGACTGTGTCCTTTTCCAGACTTTTTATTAATTTATTGTAATTAATTATTTGCATGCAATTAAAAACTAATTTTAAACGATGCCAAAGAAGGATAACTTCTCACGCGCCTACATAAGTACACGCACCCATTTTTTTTTGTTAATTCTGTAATTTTTCTTTTGGAATAAATGACATTTTTTTATATGCTCGTAGATTTTTTTTAATGTTATAGGGGGCATACGAGCAGACGGCTCACCTGATGGTAAGTGATCACCGTCGCCCATGGACATTTGCAACACCAGGACTATCACAAATGCGATGCCAGCCTTTAAGGAAGGATTCCCCCTTTTTTTTGAAGGTTTTTGGGTCGTATTGGTCCGGAAAATATATAAAAAAGTGGTAAAAAATTTCGACAAAAACGCACGGTTGTGGACAGCCACGCATCAAGATGATGGGGATGAAATGTTTGTCGCGATATACGATGGTAAAATGCAGCAGCTGGAATTAATCCGAACAATTCCTCAGAACAGTCCCCGTGATAAATGCGATAGAATATGCAGAGCGAAGCTACATCCCTACGCAAAGCCAAAGGTTTGAGCTGATCGGAAAGGTCCTGGTCGTTGACGATTCTTTCCTTGATTCCTTGATTAATTCCTTGATGACTTCGAAAACTTCTTAATAACATTTCGTACAAAAATTGCGTAATGAATAATTTCAAAAGAACATCTAAAATATGGTTTATAAAATGAAATTCAATGAATTTAAGTTATTCATTATTATGAAATAAGCAATCAGTCCCTTCACTTCGCAACTTTTTACTAATGATTTTGAGTATGAAAAAATATTTGCGAACCGCTAAACTATTTTAATAAAATAAATATTTAATAATTGCTTTTAGTTGTATCATAAGAAAAATATTGTTTATTGGTTTGATCGTCCAATAAAAGAATATGCACTTGGTTACAGATATAAGTACTCCACGTTATAAATAACATATACTTCGATAAATTATTGGGTTCCCTTAGATAGGCGACCAATCATTTGTCTAAGGAAATATCCATAGAATTAAAACAATGAACCTTTAGACGATTAGTAGCTCATTTATAGGATAACATTTTTTTTTACTGTATTACCCTTTCACCGATTTTAACCTACCCAAATTCGACAAATACTGATAGGAAGCGGTTCATATTTTATTAATAATTACCTATTTATTCTAAGTACAAAGACCCGAACAACTTGAATACGCTAAGTATGAATAACATCAGAAAGGACCTTTGGGATTTTAAAACGATTACCTTACCGAAGTCCCAGGTATAATATTTTGGCAACATTGTATAGTGATTTCCTTAATATTATTATAATATAATTATAATGAAAAATGTTATTTTGTGATGCTATGCCACGTAGTAAAACAGTCCGATGACGTGGTTTTATTACGTGTCGTCCTGTCTCCGTTTTGTTTTAATTCTTGAAATATATTTTTTTTATCTCTCTTCTTTTTTGTGTATCCGAAGGCAAAGAGCTGTTGTTGTTTAAGTTTTTTTTTACTTTTTTTTTTGTTTTTGTGATTGACTTCACATCCTTGGGCACGGAATGATTGTTATAATAATAATAATAATAATAATAATAATAATAATAATAGTCCTTCGTCAGCCAGACCGTGGAGATGACCCCTTGGATCCGTTGGATGGTATAAGGTTAGAGCGAGGCATCTTCCACGGTGACAGTCTGAGCCCGTTGTGGTTTTGCTTGGCTCTAAATCCTCTTAGCACTTTGCTAAGGGAAACAGGGCTAGGCTGTCGTCTCCGGAGAGGTGGGGAGGTCATTTCTCACTTACTTTACATGGATGACCTAAAATTATTTGCACCAAAACAACCAGACTTGATTAAACTACTAAAAATTACAGAAGTTTTCAGTAGTTCTATCGGGATGGAGTTTGGTGTCGATAAGTGCGCGGTCATGCATGTACAGCGAGGGAAAGTGGTAAATTCCACAAATTTACAACTTTCTGAGACAATCACTCTTAAATCTCTCTCGGAGACGGAAACCTACAGGTATCTTGGTATGTCACAGTCTTTGGGTATTACGGATGGGGACGTAAAACAGGCATTGAAGGTGCGTTTCTTTTGGAGACTGACAAAAGTACTGAATTGTCTTTTGTCGGGAGCCAATAAGGTGCGCGCCTTCAATGCCTGGGTGATGCCCCTATTCACATACTCCTTTGGCATACTGAGATGGACTCAGACTGAGTTAGACACTCTGGATAGGAAGGTTCGTCAACTGCTCACAATGCACCGTATGCTTCACCCGCGCTCATCTGTTATGAGACTGTATATCCCACGTAAGTGTGGAGGTCGTGGCTTATTAAATGCCAAGAATCTCCACAACCGAGAGGTGTGCAGTCTCAGGGATTACTTCCTTAACAGTGAGGGTGGGTTGCATCGTGACATTGTAGCAGTTGACAAAAACCTAACGCCGCTCTCCTTGGCGAAAGAGAACTGGCGCAAGCCGAGGGTGCTAAGCACCCAGGATCGCAAGGAAGTATGGAAAAGCAAGGAGCTCCACGGACGGTTCTATCGGGCCCTAACAGGGCCTGATGTGGACCAGCTCGCCTCCGTGAACTGGCTACGATTCGGTGATCTCTTTGGGGAAACCGAAGGGTTTATCTGTGCAACATTTGTAGAGCATGTCGTCGGCCTGGTGAATCCCTCAGACATATCGTCTCTGGTTGTTCTCATCTGGCTAACGGTGAGTATTTACACAGACATAATCTCCTAGCCAGAATTATTCACCAGCAACTTGCTGTTCAATACAACCTTGTAGAATCCGAGGTGTCGTACTATAAGTACACACCGGCGCCAGTTCTTGAAAATGGTCATGCAACGCTCTATTGGGATCGACCTGTCATTACGGACAGGACTATTATTGCCAATAGGCCTGATATCGTATTGACAGATCGATTGAAACGCCAGGCAGTGCTCATCGATATCACCATCCCGCATGACGAGAACCTCGTGAAGGCCGAGAAGGACAAGCTCAGCAAGTACCTGGACTTGGCCCACGAGGTAACCGCTTTGTGGGATGTGGATTCGACGATCATTGTCCCTATAGTCGTTAGCGTAAACGGTCTCATAGCGAAGAGTCTCGACCAACATCTAAAGAGCCTCTCGCTAGATGGTTGGGTCAAGGGGCAGATGCAAAAGGCAGTACTCCTGGACACGGCGCGCATCGTCAGGCGGTTTCTTTCTCTGCGGCCCTAACCACCGGTAGCTTGGGCCTCGCTCCGCTGCTGGTGGCCTTCTAGGTTAGGTTTTTTATACTATATTTATTTTTGTATTTACGTGTTTGTATTTTACTTTTATATCTATTTTATAAAAAACCTAACTTGTGAAATTAAATAAATGAGAGAATAATAATAATAATAATAACTTTATTGCTTAAAAAACTGTGTACAATTATGCAGTTGGAATTGCAATAATAACATAGTTTTTGCATGTTGTTTTTGTTTAGTGTTAATATTAATAGATTAATATCTTCTCTTATTTTGTATGTGAGGTGATTGTCTTGTGTCTCCGTCCGTTGATGTCCAAATTAGGTCCCTCCAGAATATCAGCGTTGCAGCGGCAATCTATTTTTGCCGTTGCAACATTATGCTGAGGTTGACGATGTACCTTTTGTTTTATGTTTGTTGTGTATTTATTGTAATTGTTAATGTATATCGTCCATAAATGTTTTTCTTTCTTTAATATTTTTGACAGTGGTATTCTATTATTTAGTTTGGTTCAATGAAAAAATAATAATAAGTACGTATTTACTTATTATCGTTCCATTAGGACAATGGCGGTGCCGTCTTCGATACTTCAATCAAACACACGCCTTAGTAACTACTACGTGGCTAGAAAAATATAATTATTATCTACTATAAGTGTCACAAACGTGAATATTAGATCTACTTTATGACCAAAAATATACATAAAAACGTTACTACTTATTGCCAAAAACAGTCAAACATGGCTTCATCACGAGTTTGACAAAAAAATCATACAAAATTTTGCTTAAGCATGGTTTAAAGCAGTGACTAACTTTTATGTAAAACCACTCTCCAATTTTAAACCTTTATGTAGTCGAATCAAATTTTGTTGCCGCTTTAGAATTTTAAATGTATACTCGGAAATAGCCGTATTTCCGAGTAAACAGTTTGAAAATCTAAATCATGCTGAACATTAATAATTATAAATTAAAAAAAATAATAGCGGGACGCGCTGCACTGGGAGCTAAAGAAAAACATTGAAGGCGATAGCTGCTAATTTTCTCTTTCAGATAAAAAAAGTTTATCACCAGGTACAGGGAAAAATATTACACGTAGCGATTATAATTTTATATCTCCAGTTTCCTCTAATAATATTGTTGAAATCCACCGAACCAAAGCCATTGTCTTGTGCCATTAGGTACATAATTAAATACGTGATTACACAAACCGTGGGATTTCAGCAAAATGAACCTTCATACTCCATTTACGGCGTCTTAACTCATTAACATAGTAGCATAAACCCAGCAACTAAAACAGACAAAGGACCGCGACGCCATTACACGTCTCAACGCGAGACCAAAATGGCGGACAACAGGACCGTACGCAGTAATGCAAGTTTTCGCATCATGATAATGTTTTCTCTATGAATTAAATCAAACAACCCATTTTTTAATTAATTTTGAATTAGACCATCTGAATCACAATTTCTGTTTTCCAGCGTAAAGATAGATAAATTCTAATTTCATGATAATATAAGTAATTATTTTTACTAATATTAGCGCGTACAATAAACAACATGATAAACAAACAATGTGGTAGCTTTGTCAATAGCTAACTAAGCTAATGATTTGCTTCTTGTGATATAAATAAATATTTTCAATTCTCACACAAATTAGCCTAGCCCCAATGTAAGCACTAAAAGGCTTGTGTTATGGGATACTAGGGTAACGGATAGAATACATATACTGTACATATATAAATATTTTTATAGAAATACATATTATACATCCATGACTGGAGTACAAATGTTCGTATTCATCACACAAACATCTGCCTCACCGGGATTTGAACCCGGGACCTCTCGAGTCGGCGACACCATGAAACTCGGCGCACTTACCCACGGAGGCCATATAATTCACAATCACTTCATGTTAGCTACAAAAACTATATATCTACGAAACTATGCTAGTTATTAACAAAATTTGAAATATTCATCTATCAATAAGAATATTACTCCAAACTATGTAATTAAATTTGGAGATAATTGATTAATATCATAATATAGTAAAGAATTTTTACTTGCGTTAATTGGATCTACAGACTCTTAATCCGCACCTTAGCTATTTCAACGTATTTTTCTCATTTTGAATTAGTATTGCAATTTGCAGTTTCGCAATTAATTTATATTTTAGATCAAAACATTGCGGCCTTACATCCCGATTCCTGGATGCGACCCTGGCGTCCGACAAAATGGTGAGCCTATCAAACAAACGGCCAGCGCTCTGGTGAATTATTAAAATTCTAGATTATACCATGCTACGTTCGCTTGATTACAGCGAAAATGCTTTGGAATACTTTTTTTTAATTTTAATGGATTTCGTAGCTGTTGTTACAAATAATACAAACCTTTAAACCGAATTAAATTTATGTTTTTTTTCCGTATTCAAATTTGTGTGTATATATATATAAAAGAATAGTGTCCGCCCGCGACTTTGTCTGCGTTCATTTTTTTTTAAGAATTCGCAAGGAATCTTACTTTTATTCGGAATAAAAGCTATGCTATGTCTCAACCCAGTAGGTAAACTATGCGTTCCAAATTTCATATAAGTCCGTTTATTGGTTACTGAGTAACAAGCATACGAACACACTAACATACAAAGTTAATAGCTTTATAATATTAGTAAGATGAACGGTAAACAGCGAACATTTGGAAATATATATATATATATGCGTGTGTGTGTGTGTGTGTGTGTGTCTGTACAATATATACATGTATGTACATATACATATTTCATTTACTAGCTATAAGAGAAAGAGAGAAAGGAAATGTGCGCGCGCCCTGTTTTCTCTTGCTTATTGACGACCTCCGTGGCCGAGTGGTTTGTACGCCGGGTTTCATGGTATCGCCGACTCGAGAGGTCCCGGGTTTGAATCCTGGCAGATGTTTGTGTGATGAATACGAGCATTTGTACTCCAGTCATGAACAGTATATTTATCTATCCGTTACCCTAGCATCCCATAACACAAGCCTTACAGTGCTTACTTTGGGGCTAGGCTGATTGGTGTGAGTGTTGGAAATATCTATTATTATTATTATTCCCCACTAAACTCGCGTTCGCCTTGCCCAAACACACTTTTCGTAATGCGTAACGCATTCGCCAGCTTACCCCCCAAGTAAAGCATGCGTAAAAAAATTTCACTTAAAAAAAATGGTTGCCTGTAAAGTCGGTTTTACGGGCGAAGATTTTACGTGACAACGTCTTTTTCTCGGTAGAATATTTATTGATATGAATATAATTAAATTGCACAATAGGAACAAGGAATTGAATGAAAATAAGAATTGCACAAATTTTAACTATAGAAATATATTTTGTTTACTAAAACATTGTACATGTAAACTTAAACTTAACACGAGAGACTCATCGTAACGTTACCGAGCGTTACACTTTTTCATAAGTGACTCCCAGCCGCAACCTAATTTAAGACGTTGTCACGTCAAAAAGTATACGCAATACGAAAACAGTTTAAACGTATAAAATACATACTCGACGAAAATATAATATCCACTTTTACTGTTAAAAGACGGTTGAAAACGTTCGCTTGCTAGTTGAAATCATGCTGTAGTGTAGTTTTATTAAATTCTTAGTGTGTGCGGAAGCTCAGGAAATATTATGTCAAAATATGACGTTAAGAAACATCTCGCTGCCAACGAAAACTACTGTAATGTCCCTGATGTAACATAAAAGAAAGTTATATTACTTACTGTAAAAATGGAACGCAATGTGAATGGTAGTCATAAGTCTCCCTGAGTAATGTGAAGTCATATCTTATGCAAATCGCCGGAGCTAACTTCAAGATGGTACAGTAGCGTAATCAAAGCTTATATCGTAAAGGTTACCAAATTAAAATGGGAGCTATATGTTTTGCGAGTTAGAGATTTTTTCTTATAATAAATAAATATTTCCGACACTCACACCAATTAGCCTAGCCCCAAAGTAAGTACTATAAGGCTTGTGTTATGGGATGCTAGGGTAACGGATAGAATACATATACTGTACATATATAAGTATATTTATGTAAATACATATTAAACATCCATGAATGGAGTACAAATGCTCGTATTCACACAAACATCTACTCCCACCGGAATTCTAACCCGGGATGAAACCCGGCGTACAAACCACTCGGCCACGGAGGTCGTTGACTTTCGAGGTTCTTGTTCACGGCATTTTTTTTTATAATTACATCATTTACGTACTCTTCTTTAAATATAATACTAGAAGCTGAAAAGTCGTTTGGATGATCACACTAATCTCAGGAACTATGGGATGGATTAAAAACTTATTTTTGTCGCGGACCAGGCAGCAGACGGGACTCGAACCCGCACCCTTAGCAATCCGGGCGAATGCACTAACCAATTATGCTACCATGGCCCTCACGGACTGCGTCGAAATTCTTTCAGCCATTCTTAAGCTGCAAGGCAGCGCCATCTCTTCGCATTATAGGTAACCCACAATGTCAAATGAATACTTTTACAAGTATTAAACATTTGAAAGAAGAAATAGCAATTATAGTTATAATTTTTTTTAAAGCATGTAACTGCTTGATGTTTAAATCTAAAGAAAATATAACTAGAAAAAAATCCTACCACGGCCCTCACGGACTGCGTCGAAATTCTTTCAGCCATTCTTAAGCTGCAAGGCTTTTTCTAGTAATATTTTCTTTAGATTTAAACATCAAGCAGTTATATGCTTTAACAAAAATAAAAATTTATAACATATTTTTGTGCTGAATTTATGAAGGAACGCTTTAGCCATTTTTAATTTCCTTTTTTGATTAAAGTTTACACCATTTTTGAACTATTACTAATAATAAGGTAATATCACAATTTTACTATAATATATCAGTACTGGAATCTGAAAGCGTCTTTGCATATTGCATCCTGAACTACATATTAAATCCCTTGAGATTCATGAACTTATTACTATAAATATCAGCAACAGGCTTAAGGCGCGAGCTGCTGAGCATAGATATCAACCAAGCATCTCGCTTCCATCGGCTTCCCGCGACCTTCACTAGATCGTCTGTCCACCTGATAGAGGCCTGCCCACTGTGCGTCGTCCGAAGCGTGGTTGCCATTCGAAAACCTTTCCGCCCCATGACCATTCAGGTCTCCTTGATACGTCCCAAGTAGCCCTCCGCAGCGGACGGGAGGCGGTACGGTGGGCACTAGGCCGCGTACTCAGCCCCCATGCGCATGCCATCCTGCGCACGTCTGCGGGGTCCCCGCGATACCCCGGGAGACCCCTGCCGTGGAGCCCTGGCTAAGCCGGGAGGCTGCTAGGTGCGGAGACGCGGAAGAATCCCTAAACGGAGATCCCGCGGCTTCGCGCTAAGCAGCTTAGAGGGTGTTCGCAGGGTTTTCTAGCGTATATTATGCCGTAAAGCGCCCGTAAGAGTTACGGGGTCCTCAGTGGGAAGCTACTGCTGGGGCTTGTAAGGCTTGCGGGAGCCAGGTGTGAGGTCCGTTCGGCGGTGTGCCTCTTAAAGGCGCTGTTGTCTGTAAACTGCATTTTTTGCCTGCGTATAAGAAAAAAGGGTCTCCTTGATACATGTCCCGCCCATTGCACCTTCAGCAATCCTTCCAGCAATATTGGTTACTTCAACTTTCATAACAAAGGTAAATTCAGTGTTTCCCGCCAGATGACGCTGATAGAAGGTTTTTAAACAGTCTACATGTTTATGTATCGCGATTTCGCCTGAGTCGGTGAAAAACACTCACTGAGCGCTCTATAGATAACATAAATTAAAATATAAACGGTTGATTCTTCGAGGCCCCGAAAAAAGTAACGATTTACGCATTCACGATTTCGCGAAAACTTCGCGCCGCCGATATTCAAATTGGCGAGGGCTAAAAATCAAAACACACTTTGGGATCAAATCGATTTTGTCAATCCGAACAAATCCGAGGAACCAGGTATTGAAAATAGAAATATCCGTCAGGTGGAACCGCTTTCTGCGAATACGGACGGGTGGTTAGAAAGCGCGCCACATAAATCCACGGGAGAAAATAAAAATAAAGACCCTCCTAATATATTTTGGTTTTGAAATATCACAAACAATAAAGGTATCTCGGCGGACGGACGGACGCAAGACAAATAGGCGGGTGAGCTTTTATATTTGTCATTTCGACGAAAAAATCTTAGTGTACGGTGACCAAATTACGGGTATGATGAAGAAAATTGTATATTTCCTGGAAAGGGCTTCATCCTACTAGTCCTTCAAATATTATATATGTGAAAGTTCGTATATTTGTTACTTAATCTCGCAAGAACTATTGAACAGATTTGAGTGAAATTTGGTACGCATATAGTTTATGACCTGGATTGAGACATAGGATATTTTTTATCGATCAATGTCGACGAACTCCGTGGCCGAGTGGTTTGTACGCCGGGTTTCATGATGTCGCCAACTCGAGAGGTCCCGGGTTCGAATCCCGGTGGGGGTAGATGTTTGCTTGATGAATACGAGCATTTGTACTCCAGTCATGGATGTTTAATATGTATTTCTATATAAAAATACTTATATATGTACAGTTATATGTATTATATCCGTTACCCTAGTCACGGTAATATTATCCATACAGTATTGTAACTCGGCCCTGTCCTTGAAATAAATGCCTTGAAATTTGGTACGCATACAGTTTATGACCTGGATTGAGAGATAGGATTATATAATTTTTATACCGAAAAAGTGTTAATTTCCTGAGGGATCTTCAAAAAACTTAACCTAACGTGGTCGAAATAGCGGGCGGCCACTAGTAAATAATATAAATATGTAACTGCTACTACGATGGATCGCAAAGAATCTGGAGTAATGTCAGGACTTTACTTAATGCTTTATTGATTCTCGACAATATTTAGATGATTCAGTTAATGATTAATAAGGCGCGCAGATATTTGAAACGGTTTGGAATTTTGCTGTCAATAGCGGAGAGCTTAGAATTTATCTTTATTTTGAATGTATTGAACTAACATATTATGCTCGGAATGCGGCTTTATTGATTCTTCAAGGGACTCTAAATACAAATTATATGTCTAAAAGGAATATCTGTTAATATTAAATAGAAATAACAATAAGTATGAAACTGAACTGTACCCGTTATTTATTTATTTATTCTTTATTACCATAAAATCAGTAAATGGCGGACTTAATGCCATAGGCATTCTCTACCAGTCAACCAGTAAACGTGTAGGAGAAGAGATGTAATGGCGATAGAATATGAGCTCCTTAGTGTGGATCATAAAAACTATCTACTACCTAACTATTCTTTAACAACAATAAATGTAAAATACATATTATATTTACACATATACTGATACACATATATATTCATATATATATATTTAGCGATATCTTATTTCTGTGAACATTGTCCTTTTAAATTTTTCAATGCGTGGTCACCCGAAGTATCTGATTTGTCTGCCAAGGAAAGATCCAACGATGATTTTTTCACAAGAAAGGGTCGAATGTGGAGGGATTTGATTGGTTAAATCGTGCCCGGCCCGAATTTCCTATATCAATATATTTTTGTTTGATTCGTATTTTAGAAATTCATTATAAATACGCGTACGCAATGTTTTTGTTTGCTTTCCGTTATTTTTTTCATTCAAGGAAGCGGAACAGATGGAAAAATTAGAAGTCTGGCATTTCAAAGGAAAATCACTTACTTGAAGGCATTCGCCCGGATTGCGAAGGGTGCGGTTCGAGTCCCGTCCGCTGCCTGGTCCGCGTGGATTTTTTTTCTAGTAAACTTTTCTTTAGAATTAATAATCACGTATGTTCATTCTCGACAAGGTCACGAAAAATGGCACACTATTCTATGCAACTGTCACAAACGCTGTTGAACCAAAAGCGCGAAAATACAAGAGACAGATTTTACCAGAACACCGCGGGTTAAAACCGAGTGGTGCGGCTCATTCTATGCGGGTCTATGCACATGAGCCTTATGCAGTGCGGCGTAAGGGAGGAAGTGCAATGACATCTGCACTTGGTTACAAATTACGCGTTACCTACGCATAAGGGGCTCTTTATGGTAATCGTGTGATTCTCGTGCACGTCTCTGACAGGATCACCCACTTGTACTAGTGCACCGGATCGCAATTTAGTTGTTACTTAGTATAACAAATAGGGTATTTGACAGTATTAAAAATAAAGTGCCAATTGTTATCATCTGTGTTTAGAATGAATATTGGCAGGGGCTTTTACTATTTTTACAAAAAAAAATATTCATTTTACTAAAAACCCACGAAAAATATATTATAGTTTTCTTATCTATTGTCACGTGACCCAAAACGCTTGGGATTGGCGGAGCCTAAAATGACGTCACACGCAAGTAAACTTCCGGTTAAAGTCACATTACATTGTATCGTTTGACGTTTTAATAACAGTCGTGTGACGTCACACACTAGTAAGACGCCATATTGACCAGAAAAACGTTTTTGCGGCAACTTGAAAATGGAGATTTTGATCTGGTTATTTTTACTGAAATACACAACAGAATGATGAATATCCACTTTTTACGGACTCCATAAACGTTAGTCAATAACGCGGGATCAAAAACTTGTCAAATACCCTATTATCTGCTTCCCTTTTCTATTCAAGTAACTTAATTTGTACATTCTATCTAAATGTTTTTTTGCGGTATATGTGACGACAGTAGCAAAAACAAATAACAAGTGACAACCACAGATTACGGAGCGCAGATTGGATCGATAGTGTGATTTCATATTCTTTCGCATTTGTGCCGGCACGTCATATGGCTAATCGAGTTTGCGAGTGGCTGATGCAATTGGCCATGTAAAGTTCCAATATAACAGACCCTGCCAAAATACCTGCGCTGCTGTGACACCCTTTGTGGCGTGTTGCGGCAGCATTATGCTGAGGCAGGGTCCTGATTGACGACAAAGGATAATAAATAAATATTTCCAACACTCACACCAATTAGCCTAGCCCCAAAGTAAGCACTGTAAGGCTTGTGTTCTGGGATGCTATGGTAACGGATAGAATACATATACTGTACATATATAAGTATATTTATATAGATATACATATTAAACGTCCATGACTGGAGTACAAATGCTCGTATTCATCACACAAACATCTGCCCCCACCGGGATTTGAACCCGGGACCTCTCGAGTCGGCGACACCATGAAACCCGGCGTACAAACCACTCGACCACGGAGGTCGTCGAAATAACGTAATTAATCTGTGTTTTTTTCTCTTCACTATATTCATTAAGCATAATTTCAATTTTTAATAATTCCCTTCTGGCCATAAACATGATTAACGGGTGTTTTTTAGTCAGTAAGAGTCTGACATAACCCAACAGCCAGCTGTAGGGTATCCATGAGTAGGATATTTATTTATTTAATCTTTATTGCCTTTACACTGCAAATGGCGGACTTAATGCCAATATGGCATTCTCTACCAGTCAACTGGAAAGAACATACAGAGCTAAAAAACGACAGAATCAAAGAAGAGAGATTAAAATCAAACAATGAGCAAATAAAATAACACTTAACTATACATACGACCATACTTATATAAATATATGTATATATATATACATATCCTTGAGGAGCTCGATGGCGCAAGTGGTTAGCGCGTTCGGCTGCGATCGTTGAAGTTAAGCAACTTTCGCAGTGGTCGGTCATTTGGATGGGTGACCAAAAATTTACTATCTCGAGTTCCTCCGTGCTTCAGAAGGCACGTTAAGCCGTTTGTCCCGGCTGCATCTGCAGTCGTTAGCACCCACCAATCCGCAAAGGGCCCGCGTGGTGGGTCATGGCCCAATCTCCCTATTCCATCCATAGGGAAGGCCTGTGCCCCAGCAGTGGGGACATTAATAGGCTGATGATGAGGATGATGATGATGATACACATATCCATCTCACCCGCTCCCCCGCCTTGGAGGAAACAAAACAAAAGCTTAGACGAAACAAAAAAAAGCGCAGCGCACAGTTGAATTTCAACAGCGATTTCGGAATGAATACAAAGGCGCGAAATGGCGTATAATTTCTAACCCTATAATACATAGGGTAAGTAAAAAAAATATCAATTCATCCATTAATTTGGATTTGTTTAAGATTGTTTGCATAAGGACACACAAAGATCGCTAAAAGTTGAAAGTCTGGTATCAACCTGAGAAGTTTAAAGTTCGCAGGTCAGCTCTGAGATCAGTCAGAGACGTGCACGCGAATCACACGATTGCCATGAAGAGCCCCTTATGCGTAGATAACGCGTAAGTCGTAAACAAGTGCAGATGTCGTTGCACTTTCTCCCTTACGCCGCACTGCATAAGGCTCATATGCATAGAACTGTATAGAATGAGCCACACCACTCGGTTTTAACCCGCGGTGTTCGGGTAAAATCTGTCTCTGGTATTTTCCCGCTTTCGGTTCAACAGCGTTTGTGACAGTAGCATAGAATAGTGTGCCATTTTTCCTGACACTGTCGAGAATAAACATAAGTGATTTTCCTTTGAAATACCAGACTTCTAATTTTTCCAACTGTTCCGCTTCTTTGAATGTACAAAATAAAATTCATTCTATTCATCCTTCGAAATCTTTAACAACATTCCTTTAGCACCGAAAATTATGCCATCAATTTTCTGAGAAACATTAAACATTTTTTTCCTTGTAGATTTTTATTAATATTGAAACATCTTGTTGTTAAATCCTTAAATAATGAAAATACAACATTAAACAATACAAAATGTAATAACAAAAATCAATCTAGAAGATGCCATCAAAGATTCATAAATTAAGCTTTGAACCCAAATGAAGGTATAAAGGCAAGCTACGAAAGTTGTGGGTTGACACAATTCTGTATTTGTGTATTACGTTTGACTCGAGAGAAAATTGGGGCCCCTTTCGCTGCCACATTTCTTCCGATTGTCATACCGTGTTGTTAAATGATGAAATATTATTTGCGGGAAGACGTTTCATTATAATATTGGCGTGTTATCTAAATAAAAGATTGTTATTATGTCGATAAGGTAACAGTTGTGTTTGGTAGCATATTATTTGGATTTCAGATTTTTATCTAATTATTTTTTTTAGTTAGTAATATTGTTGACAAGATTAACAAAAATAATCCTTCAATTGTTTTTTGCCAAGTTCTGAAAGGAGTTTAATCACACTTGTATTATAATGGCGAAAGTTTGTGGGTGTGTATGTATGTTACTTCTTCACGTCTAAACGGCTGGAGCGATTTTAATAAAATTTGGTATGGTGTTAGCTGACACCCTGGATTCACACATAGGCTACGTTTCACTGCGGGAAAGTATCCCTAATAAACTGCAGGGTACGGCTAGTATTTAAATAAAAATATAGCAAAAAATTCAATAACAGTCTATGTTTAAACGTAAATTTTGCTACATTCAGATTTTTTTTCAATAAAAACCCGCTAAGCGCAGTGCAATTCAGACCCGCACGTTAAATTATTAAGTACCTATACACAAATTTATAATTCAAAATAGAAATTATAAGTTCAGAGAAAGAAACGTTGAAAATTCGTAGGTTTTATTAATAGGGATTACAGAAATAAAAATGCAATGAATATTTTTAATATTACGACTCACGATAAAGAGCCGACACTACTAATAAAGAAAAACCTAAAACACTCCGAGTATTTAAGATTTCAATAGCCCTCCTGTGGCGAAGAAACCGTAAGCCAGAAATCATTAAAAAAATTCGAATCGCTTTGTGTCTTTTTTATTTAAAGGATAACATTTTGCTCCGTAGAACTTTTACCGGGTCACTAAAAAAATACGTTCAAGATTTTCACTCACATAGTAAAATCGTTAAAGTTTGCGATACAAAATTCAGTAGGTGCACCAGTTGCATCATCAAATTGAAACTCCGGCGTGAATTAAAAATCAGACAGTTCATTATGCCGCGTTCCGTATGCACCGTTGAAACTGTATTTTCACGCGAAGCAAACATGAAAATTAAAAAAAAACACAACAACAGCGTACACACACAGACAGCTCTAAAAGTAATTCGCATGTTTTTCCATACATTAAAAACTCCGTGGGGAGATAATCTGATGCATTCTTTCCAAGCGTCGCGCGGATGCGGGGGAAATTATTGTGGTGTTTTTGTAGATAAATATTCATGTTGCTTGTTTTGAATGCTACGCGCTTCTGTTTTGTTTTTAATATCATCACTTGTCATGTTCGTGTTTATGTGAAAACCTCATCCGTAATATCGTTTGAGATAATCTGAAATATCGTTTTGTTTTCTTTTATCAGACATTCGGTTGCATCGGTAATAAAAACCCAGTTATGTGTACGATATTTTGGCATTGACTCAAATATCAGAGGTGTTTCGTTTCATTAAAACTTTTCCTTTAGTTTATGGTTTTATAAAATACTAGCTGTGCCCCGCGGTGTTACCCGCGGCTTATTAGGGAAAATAAATTGTGTATTAACAGTAAAAACAATGACTATTCACATTTTTAGAAGCAAAATAATTTAAACTTAAACAGTGGAAAGATCAATTTACAAAATTTGATAACTGACAGAACGGGAGAGATGATTATGCTGTCTTATGTAATTGTTTTTGTCTCGGGTCGTAAAGCGAGACCTAGAAATCACTTTACTGCAGCACATCCCGGTAAACCACAATGCGGGACTTATTGTTTTCTGCGTAAATAAAATGTGTTTCTTGCTCTCGACACACGGGATGTGGTCCCATACGATCAATTTGCACCATTGCAATAGAGCACCACGACTACTACTTTTACTGATGTGGCAAATGGGTGTTTCTTCACTTGCAAGTTTCAGCGGGAGCTTGAATACTGAGTGTCCGGTTCTGCCACCACTCAGCCAGGTTGCGGCTATTCTGGAGGATGCAACAGCCAGCGCAACCACTTTGTCTTTCTGTGCCAGCAGCAAGTTCATTAAAAAAGTCTTGCCGGTGCCCCCTGGTGCGTCCAAGAAATAAGACTTTCAGCGCTTCTTTAAAAATTATGTCTAGTGTTATCCCTTGTCGAGGAGCTCGATGGCGCAAGTGGTTAGCGCGTTCAGTTGCGATCGTCGAAGTTAAGCAACTTTCGCAGTGGTCGGTCATTGGACCAAAAATTTACTATCTCGAGCTCCTCCGTGCTTCGGAAGGCGCGTTAAGCCGTTGGTCCCGGCTGCATCTGCAGTCGTTAGCACCCATCAATCCGCACTGGGCTCGCGCGGTGGGTCATGGCCCAATCTCCCCATTTCATCCATAGGGAAGGCCTGTGCCCCAGCAGTGGGGACATTAATAGGCTGATGATGATGATGATCCCTTGGTATCGGCGACCAATGTCCTCTGACAAAGCGCTTTTTATACTTGCACCACAATTGCCAGAGGTTGGAGAGTCCGCAGGTGCTTATCATAATCGCAAAGAGCTGTCTCAACGTAGTCGCTGACCGGCACAAAATTGCGCACTCCATCGTTGCGTCCCAGTGGCCGTCGTCTTCAAGCAGCTTCATCGCCTCACATGCTTCTTGAAAAGTGGCCTTTTCCTGCCCATCGACGATTTTGAGCGCTTGAAAACTGGTAGGACCCCGGATTCTAGTAATAGCAACAGCAACCGTACACAATATCACTCAAAGTGTGTTATGTGTACGGTATAAATTCTACCGTGGGCATCTAAGGCTTTCACACCAGGCCAACCGTCGACGGGTGCGCCCTGCACGCAAAGTTCCATTGTTTTCGTGACGCAATCCACGTGCGAGCAAACTCGTCTTCCTGACACAGTTGCTCGCTCCATACCTTGAATGATTTGACACCGTTTGTCAGTTTCCGCGTCGTCGTCTCCCATAAAATACACCTGTAAAAATTGTGGCTGTTCATTAGGTGATCATCACCCATATTGTGATGTAGTTGGCCATGCACTGTGAACGTTGGGGAAAATCTAGGCATTGCAAAAAGGACAATGGCGAAATATTTGTTGAAGTAAATCTATAGCGTCTATAGATGTCATTATCAGAAATGTTAATGAAATAATCTCAAAAGATTTATTAAACAATTGAGGAGGGTTGTCTAAGTCTGGAATTAAAAACTTAAACAAAGGGAAACACAATTGACTATTTAATTTTTATTTTTATTGTGGCTTGGCCATGATGGCTTTTGAGCCATTCATTTTAAGTGATTTTAGTGATGAAATCAACTTTAAATATGTTGTTCGTATGTTTTGCATCGCTTTACGCTTGAACTGTATTTAATTATCTATCAAAATATTGGGGAACATTATTTTTCAATATTATACTGAAACCATATTAAATAGTCTCCACAATACAAAAAGAGTATGGCGACAATTCTAACGAAAAAAAACTATAACTGTCACTGTCATGCTTGTCATCGAATTGTTGTTGTTATTGTTATCATTAGTTGTGCTTAGGTACATGGATATTGCAAATATTTCAATCGGCGTATTGTGTTTTTCTGAGATTTGTTTTTTTATGTGACTTGGACTGTATTTGGACTTTCGAAATCTTTCTCTGCGACTGTTGAGTAGTGCTTGCCTAAGACTTCCGAATCTGATATTTTGCTGTGGATTTTGGACACGATTCTGTCCCATACTGTGGATTTTATTTCATTGTATCTACTATCTACGATATTGTGATCAACGATGTGGAATAAAAAATATATAAAAAGTGTTGCATATTTAATTAAGATCCCATTAGTACATTATTAGAAATCCTTTTTTATACTTTATTATTGCAGTGGGCATTTTCAAATTGTTAAGTACTTTTTACAGCACAGACATTGTATTTGAACTCAATAACTCTTGTCTGATAATAAGTATTTTGACGCGGTTGGTCAGTACCTACGCCAAAGAAAGAAAGAAAGAAAGAAAGCCAACTGATCATACATCGTAAAAATCATTTTTTTTCGTCACTAATCTTCAGGACCGGTGTACTTCTATAGTTCCGTTCCACGTATTTTTTATTTTGATATAAAAATACTCTTGAAACAAACTTTTATAATTAGTTTTTGCATTACTTGGTAGGACATAACCTCCAAAACTTCAAAGTAGAATATCTATAAATCCGGACTTCCTATAATATAAGAAATAAGATGAATCAAATCAAGAATGTAAACTATAATTTAACATGCAATTCATTTATAGACGCAAGAAAAAATTTCAACAAAAAATTGTATGGGAGTTCGCCATTGTCCTTTGTCCGCCCCGAACGATGACATGTAAAAGCATGGGTTGTACGCAGTTTTAGAACCGTCAAGATTCATCAATTTCACCTGTAAATAATGTATTTAAGGGTTCCACAGGCTTTTCTAAAACAGGAATGGCTACTTTGCCCCCAGAGCTACACATTCCCGCTCTTTCCTTATTCCATTTTAATGCCCCACAATGGTGACACACATTTTCCATACGGCAAATTTTCATGAGCCTGTGGCTATTGTAATCCAATGTCAAGTCATATTCAAAACCACATTTTTCAAATAACTCCCAAGCATTTCTGGTAAATGTTTGCCGGCACTCTGCTTGATGCTGAGCGACTGCGAGTCGTCTAGAATTTGTCTCATCTACTATCTCGGAAGCACGCGGATTAGACATTAGCTGGGATTGATTTAGCCGTCGAGAAGTTTCTTCATCAGGTGTTTCAATGGCACGCTAAGTGGACATACGCTATGCGTTTTCTTGATGCCAAGTAGCTGCTACTTCAGGTGTCTCTAATGCACGCTGATTAGCCATAAGCTGGGCATGCTCTCGCCGTCGAGAAGTTCCTTCATCAGGTGTTTCAATGGCACGCTGAATGGACAACGTTGTGCGTTTTCTTGACGCTGAGTAGCTGTTTCTTCATGTGTCTCTAATGCACGCTGATTAGCCATAAACTGGGCATGCTCTCGCCGTCGAGAAGTTGCTTCATAAGGTGTTTGATTGGATCACTGTGTGGCCATAGGCTGTGCGTTTTCTTGACGCGGAAAAGCTGCCTCATCAGTTGTCTCTTATGCACGCTGAGAAGCTATGCGGATAGGATTTTTCAGACGCCGAGCATCAGCTTGCGCAGAAGTTTCTCCAGTTCTGACTTCTGCCTGACGTGTTGCTTGGTCACGTCTGCGCTGTTCAGTATCATAAGTAGATTCTTGCTGTCTTGCAATTTTCATAGATGAAGCTCTTTGTGAGCTCTGTGAACGATTTGGTTTACAATTGTGAGTCATAATTAGATACACAAAAAAATTATGACAATATCGTTGCCCTAGAAATATGTATGAAATATTAATCTATCAAAATAGCTTTGACATGAATGTTCAAAATAGCTTTGACATGAATGTCAAAAAATATGTACCTACTTAAACAAAATTCATTTGCATCGATTTTTCCATCGAAATAAGATATTTTCCCGCAGTAAAATGTAGCCTATGTGTTAATCCAGGGTATCAGCTAACTCCACACCAAATTTTATTAAAATCGTTCCAGCCGTTTAGACGTGAAGAAGTAACAAACATACACACTCACATACTCACAAACTTTCGCCTTTATAATATTAGTGTGATATTTTTGATACTGTCAGTATAACAGTTTACAAATTAACTGTCAATAATAAACATACAAAATACGATAAGATAATTCTTTCTACTTATTTACATAATATTATACCTAATCCTACAACTCTAATAACCCAAGCAGGCGAGCATTTTTATAGCTATGTTTTCAAGAGGTTGAACCATAACAATTGTAAAATCTTCGTGACTTTGTCACATCAAATTAAAGGTAGACATCTGTGAAATTATAGCTCAAATCATGCTACGAAGTGTTAAAGCGTTTGTTTTTGATAGACTCCTAAGTATTTGTTTTACCAACAGAGTTAAGAGTTTCTTCCTTATTGTCAAATTTGAAACTAATGTTTGCCAAAGTTCCTTGGAACAACATGATTGAGTCAAGAACGTGATGTGACTGTTGCGGTAGACTAGGCGTCCCCGAATGCACTCCACTCACATTTAAAATGAAATTTAATGGTACTGTTTAAGAAAATAATTTACTTTGGTTGCATAAAATTTCCGCAAATACATAGTTATACACGTAAGATAAACGGAAATATTATCATCATTCTCACACCATTCATATCCTCGCTGATGTGGCACAGGTCTTCCCTGTGGATGGAATAAGGAGATCAGGTGTGATCCTTCACGCGGGCCAAGTGCGAATTCATTTGGTTCTGTCGACTATAGATACAACAGCTCAACGTAATTGTCAGTAAAGCATCCTATGATATCCTACAACTTCCACGACCTATAAGGAAGATGGCGCTATAAAACTTTTTAAAAGAGAGAACACAGAAAACACACGCGAAATCGAGTACCTGTTGGGGATTATAGCCAGCAACAATGGAAATAAGCGATTGCCAAATAATACAATCGCCGGACGTTGGCCGGATTGACGTTTTAATAACAGTCGTGTGACGTCACACACCAGTAAGACGCCATATTGTCCAGAGAAACGATTTCGCGGTAACTTGAAAATGGTGTTTTTGATTTTTTTATTTTTACTGAAATACACAACAGAATGATGAATATCCACTTTTTACGGACTCCATAAACATTAGTAAATAACCTGAGATCGTTTTCTAAAACTTGTCAAATAACCTATTACGAAACTTATTTCATTATGTACAACTGATAGGCCTAAGCTGTAATCCGGGAACACGAATTCTTAAGATTCTTAAGAAGACAGAAAACGTGCCATTCAAACGAAGACACATGAAAAATGTATAACAAAATCATCATGTTTTTGTCCACACAAATCTTGCAAAGCCTCCTGTGCCAGACAAATGGCAGATGTCGAGCGGATACCCGCTGTTTTTGCCGTCGCCTCTAATGCACTAAACATTTCCAAGGAATTTATTTCGACTCATGCACTTTGGAGGGATAAAGTGGCTAATAAAATATGATGCACCGCAATTCTTGCTACCTTAGCTCTGGGATATAGAAATTTCCTTTGTGTAACTTGGAATACGCCGTGGTCGTACGATGAGGAATATTTTCATTTTTCATCAATGACCCGTACGTACCCTTAGCACGAACCAATAACGAGTTCGTTACGTTTGCGTGTCCGAAATGTCATTGTCAAATGTGTACTGATTTTCAGTTCTCGTTACGTAATTTGTAGCGCTGCTGTTTATTTATTTATCTATTTATTTGCTGTTCAAGTTTCCATACAAAATTTTACATTGACATTTCGCACTCGCAAACTATTTGAATTCGACAGGGAGCGGGGGGCACGTAGTTACAGCGGTAAGAAGTTACACGCGTTTTTTACCGGGATTTTAAACTCTTTGATGGGCATAATTGGACTCATTTGTTTTCTTATAACATCGTGCATTAGATAAAAACAATTAGTGACCCCACAAGCGCTGAGCTGCTAGATTGTGTGCGTGTTTCCCGATTTCAACTAAGTAAGTAAAAAAATCCTTTACGAAATTTTTGAATCCTGATGACTATATTTTTTATTTTGTCAAAATTTTTAACCTTGAACGTTCATAATATATCTACTACCTTTAATTATCTACCTTTAATTTACAATCTCTTATCTATTAGACAAGTCCGTCCGTCCGTCCGTCCGTCCGTGGTGCTGTTTCAGCGGCCAAACCGTAAGAGATAGATATAAAGAATGTTTAAGTTATAAGTTAAGAATAGTCTGATAAGACTACAAACCGGATGTGAGTAACGTAGCACTTCCGGTTTTCGAGATATCACGTGATTTCTATTTCAAACGAAACCACACAAAATCTCCGAAGTTCTCAATTAATTAAATACTTTTTTTTTTTGGTGAACATTTGGGTCACAGGTTTGCTAGTATTGTTTTATTCTACTATCGATATCCATTAATAATGACTTCAATTTATATTAAAAAACGTGCCATGGGGCAAGTAGTTTGGGATAAGTTGTTACTATATATCTTTCTATAATCTAAGTGCCTTAAATTTTTTAATATCCAAAGTATTTTAGTTTGCCAAAAGATTATTAAAATAACTAATTAGGAAGTGAAAGCAAATAATTTAATTACTACAAGTTGTTATTTGCAGTCTAAGTCTGTGTTTTTATATAAGATTTAAAAATGTACCTGCTAAAGTGATTGTCTACAAAAAAAACTTGAATAATTACCATAATAGATAATATCTATTATGGTAATTATATTATAATTACTCATAAATTTTGAGAGACTGTATAAAGTGATCTCTATTGTTTATATCGTTTTGAAATACTAATAAAAATATGGATCACTGATGATTTTGTTTATTTATCTACCGTAACATCGTGCCCCGATGATGTAACAACTAGCCCCAATTCCGGGGTAAGATGTTACAATCTACATGTTCAGTTAAATTCTCCATTGTGAAAAAATTACATAAAATTTAATAATTTTTCAGTCAATATGACTAAAATTAATAGCTAAATAGACATTCTAAAATGACAAGCAATCAAATGTATAATTTATTTGATAACTTTTATCATATTAACAACTATCTAAAAATTGTAACAACGTGCCCCCCGCTCCCCTAATGGTTTGTGCTAGGGGTACTGAGCTGAGATTTTAATATAGTTTTCGCTATTTTTCTCTCTTAGCACTGCTACTATTGAACAATTAAAATTAGTTACCTACAGAAAAGATTATAGATTATTTCTCTACTGGTCTAATATAACGTCATCATTAGCCTATTAATGTCTCCACTGCTGGGGCACAGGCCTTCCCTATGGATGGAATAGGGAGATTGGGCCATGACCCACCACGTGGGCCGAGTGAGGATTGGCGGGTGCTAACGACTGCAGATGCATCCGGGACCAACGGCTTAACTTGCCTTCCGAAGCACGGAGGAACTCGAGATAAATGTTTTGGTCACCCATCCAATGACCGACCACTGCGAAAGTTGCTTAACTTTAATCATCGCAGCCAAACGCGCTAACCTCCTGCGGCCCTTTCGTCCACACGACCATCGGTTCTTATGTAATGAGGGCTACCGTTTTCTGCCTCACCAGATGGCGCCACTGTTGAGTGAGGTCCTAAATTGTAACTTTTAAAGTTTATTAATACGCACATGAAATCAAAGGTTACATTTAGATCGTATTTTAACACAAAAGAACCATATCCTAAACATAATAGGCCATGCCACAGTGACGCGCAGTTCCGTTTTATTCGGATAAAATGGGAACATAATCATTTTTCTAAGCTCAAATTTTTAATAACTGACATTCATTGCCACATAACTCATATTTGCCATAATTAAGCTGAATTGTTACCAATTATTCACAACATTATTTTAATTAGAAATAAACGCGCGTAGTCAACCAACAAGCAATAACATTTGACATTTCGGAGACCTCACGCTACACTAGCGCCTCTAGCGGCGGATTCATACGCGATAGCCCTCATTACGCAGGAAAACGCAATCGAGCTCTTCAGTAAAAGTATTTTTATAGTTGTATGACAGTTAATTGAAAAAAATCATCGTTATTTATCAGTGTTTGGACTTTACTCTTCGTTTAAAATGCTGTTTCATGCTACACTAACTACAATTTATACACAAATCAAGTATTGAATAAAATCTGTTTTACAGTTTACGCGACCATTTCGAAATAGCTCGCGTAACGCAAACTAGCTATGCTAATTTCGACAACGAGAAACGCCATTTCCAGTTCCGATACCACATGAGCTGCGATTTATAAAGGCCATAAAGTTTCGTTTATATTGTATTTGAGCATTGTTACAAGTATTGTATTTGCGCCATTATAGATAGTAATGGCTTGTTAGCCAGTATTCGGGTAAACGAAATACACACATCAAAAGTGTCTAGGGATCAAGCATTTTTATGCGGATTTCTTGAGATTGAGATGTGGCTTTGTAATAAATTTATGATTTTATAAATTTATATGGATCCTTTTTGGTGCATTTCATAATTTGAATCAGGAACTGTGAATCAAATTCGAGTAAAAGATGAAAATCAGCTGTCAATATTTTCCCTATAAAAACATACAACGCATTGAAGACATTATTAGTGCTACTGTTTCCCTACTACTGATTAAAACCAACGTTATTATGGAGCGGCGACGTCATTTAAGCAGGGAAGAAATGCTCAGAGCCGTGGGAATGATAGAAGCTGGTTCCCGGCAACGTACTGTGGCTTTAGCTCTGAATACAAGTCAGAGTGTTATCAGTCGACTTTGGACACGATACCGAAGCACTGGTACCGTGGCTGAGCGCCATGGAGGACGGTATCGCTGCACCACACGGAGACAAGACCGATACATTCAAATCTTAACTCGAAGAGCTCCAACAATAACCGCCATGATGTTAGCCGTGAGGCTTCATCACTCTTCAGGGAACTTAATTAGCGACCAAACAGTCAGAAACCGCTTGCATGAAGTGAACCTTCATTCCCGAAGACCGCTACGGGTACCACCTATAGCAATGCACAATCGTAGGATTCGATATCAATGGGCTCTTGAACACAGAAATTGGGCAGAAGAACAATGGCGTTTCGTGTGCTTTTCTGATGAGTCTCGTTTTGGTATGAGACCGGATACAAGACGTATACGACACTGGAGAACCCCTGGACGCCAACAGCGATTAAAATCCTGCCAGGAAGTCCATCCTTATAGTGGTGGAACCATCATGGTATGGGCGGGTATTTGGATCGGCGGAAGAACTGAGTTGATTTGGATCAGAGGCAACCTCAACGCTCAAATTTATGCTGAGACGATTGTATCAGACGTTATCGTTCCTCTACAAGTGCAAATCGGTCCCTTATTTCAGTTAATGCATGATAATGCACGACCGCACACCGCAAGAGTTGTAAGACAGACTCTCGCCGCAGCTAACATCAATGTCCTGCCCTGGCCTGCTCAGTCGCCAGACTTGAACCCGATTGAGCATGCATGGGATATGCTACAGAGAAGAGCTCTGCCGAATATGGAGGGTATCCAGTCGCAAGAAGACCTTTTTTTGTTGTTGCAACGAACATGGTCGGCCATTCCACAGCGTGATTTGGATGAACTCATTTTGAGTATGCCAAACCGATGTTCTTGTGTTGTTAGTGTTCGCGGTAGAAATACGGATTATTAATTGTTTAAGTTACCCAATAAAATTTTAGAGAAAACTGTTATTTCAGTCTTTTTTTCGAACTTTTGTGTTAGTGGTTCAAATGTCAAAAATCCCTTTATTAGGAAAATGGCAAATTTCTTTATTAATGCAAAGGTGACTTGGTTTATCGTTACTGTGACAAACGAAAACACTTTATTTGATGAATCCTTAAAGAAAATTTTAATTAATATCAATCAGGAGAAAAGTTATTGCAAAAATATATGTTGATCCCTAGACACTTTTGATGTGTGTACATTACTCGAATTCGGGCACCTGAAGCAATATTTACAATGGATACGGGCTGGAAGACTACCAAACAAGACGACAGGTAACCAAAACCACCCGAATATGGGCGTACTCGAATCTGTTCATTTACACTTAGCCCTTTACACGAATTCCACTGGCACTCGTATTCGGGCTGACGACTAAATGTAATTAAGCCATAAAACACAATCGAGCTCTTCATTATTAGCTTTGCGTTTGAACTTTACTCTTCTTATAAAATGCTATTTCATGCTACACTAACTACAACTTTCACACAAAATAATAAAGTATTGAATAAAATCTGTTTAGCGGCTTACGCGACCATTTCGAAATAGCTCGCGTAACGCAAACTAGCTATGCTAATTTCGACAACGAGAAACGCCATTTCCAGTTCCCGATTCCACATGAGCCGTGATTTATAAACGGCATAAAGTTTCGTTTATTATGCGATGACTTTTATTACTTACAAGAGAAGATATGTGTCCGCCCTCATAAAGAAACGTTATGGAATCCGAATGATTGGTGCGGCCCCGTATTGTTTCGCGGAATATTGCTATGCTCGTGTGCGTATAGAATCGTCGTTTATCGTGTTAGTGCCTTTTCACATGTACACGGACACGGCACGGTTGCCGTGCCGTGTAAAATAGTAATGTATGAGCAACAATGAGAGCTTTCACATTGCACGGCGACCGTGCCGTGACCGCGTGTCAGCCGTCCTTATCAACTATAAGCACGGTTTTGACGCGGCAACCGTCTTTATAGTTTTGTATGGACTTGTATAGACGCGTTCACATGAACACGGGCGCGGTACGGCACGGCGAGCGCAAATACCATTCGTCAGCTAAAGTCATAGGGGAACGGACGGACGGTTGTTACAGATAGTCTGTCGAAATCGATGTTGATGTGTTGATTTCGCTAGTTGAAGCGCGTCCTACTTTATGGGATAAAACCATCGCGTCTTATAAAAACAGGAACGAGCCAAAAGAACCGTGGAAAGAAGTATGTATAGGATTAAATAGTAGTTTCGAAGAATTAGATGATAATGAAAAGAATCTTTTTTTGTTCCATGATAATAGACGTCGTCGTTCCCCAAAATTCTCGATAATAGTGCAACATCCATAGCCGGCGACCGTGAGTAAGCCGTATACATGAGAAAAAGCTAGCACGGTTGCGCGGCATGGCGGCCGTGCCGTGACCATGTGCATGTGAAAAGGGCCTTAGGCCCTAGCCTCACAAAAGTGATCCGCATGAATTGTGGTCCACGACCCTAATCGCTTTAGTCACAACTTGACATGCAAACGACGTACATGTAAACGCCAAAAAGAAATATTGCTAATATTTTGTGTTTATATGATAAAACAATGCCTAAGTGTGTTTTTAACAAGTGCTCAAATTGCTCAAGAACTAAAAATAAAACCCACGGCATCACTTCTCATTTGTAAGTACTATAAAATATATTTTTTCATAAAAATTGCTGTTTGTTTTGAATCTTATTCGGTAATGACGTCGAGTACTGGTCGCGTGATTGGTCGGTAGTGCAGTGACGCGGATCTCGCCGTCTCGTTCGCGCTGCCGTTGAAACTTAACGTGCTGTTTCGTTCGGGTCGGTAATGCAGTGACGCGGATCTCGCCTCGTGGGATCAGTTTTTGTTTGATGCAAGTAAGAGCGTACCGTATCTACCCTTTTTGTTTTAATCTAAGGTTAGCGTATGATGGAAGAGTAGAAATATTTCAGGGTATGCGTGCAGGTTCTTTCTTGGGATTTTTTGTGATCATGGCTATCATCATCCGCCTATACATTTCCCCACTGCTGAGGCACAGACCTTCCCTATGGATGGAATAAAGTTCAAAGTCCTGTATTGCACCATATTGTTACATAGATCTTAGATAGGAATTTCTAATTGATTGATTGATTAACATGACTCTGCTAGAGCATTGCAAATCACACTAATATTATAAAGGCGAAAGTTTGTGAATGTGTATGTTTGTTACTTCTTCAAGTCTAAATAGCTGGAGCGAATTTAACATAACTTGGTATGAAGTTATCTGACACCGTGGATTAACACATAGGTTACGTTTTACTGCAGGAAAATATCCTTAATGATCCGCGGGTAACACCAAAGGGCACAGTTAGTACTAAATAAACATAAACAGGGAGGGAGAATAGGGAGACAGGACCGTGACCCACGCGGGCATCAGGACCAAGGGCTTAACGTGCCTTTCGAAGCACGGAGGAGCTCGATATAATATTTTTTTCACATCTATCATATATCACCGACAGTCACAGAAAGTTGCTTAACTATCACGATTGCAGGCCCAATGCGCTAACCACCAGCATTATCAAATTCATTTTCTCTCATTATTTAGGTTTGAACACTTAAAAGAGTAATATTAACTTAACGACTGATCAAAAAAAAATACGAGACATATTGAGCAGTACCCTTAGCACGAACCATTATCGAATTCGAATAATTTGGTAGTGCGAAATGTCAATGTCAAATTTTGTATGGAAACTTGAACAGCAGCGCCACAATGTACGTAACGAGAACTAAAAATCAGTACCCTTTTAGGACTCGCAAACGTTACGAAATCGATGTTGGTTCGTGCTAAGGGTACTGAACCCAAATAAAATTGCGAACGGCGTTAACGAATGATGATTTTGACAGCCAGGCATTCGGCAATATATTACGATTCAGCGACAAATGGGCACATCTTGTTCAAGGGTCGGAATAGGTCGATTTGGATATTGTCAAATTGTTGGTCACACGTATCTAGGTGCCATTTTTACCACGTGTGGACAGACCCCGTGTTTCTGAAAAAGTTCAGTATGTACTTTGTGACACAAATATTATGTGAACATAGGATTTTAACAAATCAAAATAATAATAATAATAATCCATTTATTCATAAACAAAATTACAATAAGACATAACAGTCCCCCGTACTAGGCGAAGCCCGTCCTATGGGGGAAGTAAAAAATTAACAATATATAACTTACGGCCTAAAAATATAAAAAACTTAAAAGAATGGATACATTGGTGATAGTACACGAGTATGTTTGTATGTATGTGAGTGTATTGTGTGTGTGTGTAACTGTGTGTTGTGTGTGTACGTGTATAATCAACTCATTATCCTTAAAAGATTCTTAATGTATAGACCGAGAAAGATTCCGAAGCGTTTAACAAAAGAGGTAGCAACAGTAACATTTGGTATTGAGAAAACTCTCTTTTTTGCAACATCTCACTCTATTTATTGCCCTTTATCACTGTTTTCTGCACTGAGACGACCACCCGCATTCAGTACAATTTTCTGACACTCAAGACTTGAGCTTCTAAAGAGCATTTGTTGCATATTTCGGGTTTTCTCAAGGCAACTTTTAGAACGCTTCTTTGGGCTCTTTCTAGAGGAATGAGTGTCATAGAACTGGAACCACCCCAAACCGGTATGCAGTAATGAGGGCTATCGCGTATGAATCCGCCGCTAGAGGCGCTAGTGTAGCGTGAGGTCTCCGAAATGTCAAATGTTATTGCTTGTTGGTTGACTACGCGGGTTTATTTCTTATTAAAACAATGTTGTGAATAATTGGTAACAATTCGGCTTAATTATGGCAAATATGAGTTATGTGGCAATGAATGTCGGTTATTAAAAATTTGAGCTTAGAAAAATGATTTATGTTTATTATTTTATCCGAATAAAACGGAACTGGGCGTCACTGTGGCATGGCCTATTATGTTTAGGATATGGTTCTTTTGTGTTAAAATACGATCTAAATGTAACCTTTGATTTCATGTGCGTATTAATAAACTTTAAAAGTTACAATTTAGGACCTCACTCAACAGTGGCGCCATCTGGTGAGGCAGAAAACGGTAGCCCTCATTAACAAGAGGCTGACACAAAGCTACATAAACCATCTTCAAAACATTCCAATCGACTGCATCTCGAAGGTTCTTCATGACATTAATTAGTTTTCTCACACGTTTAGATATTTCCGCTATATGTGCTCTAAATACCAGTCCGTCCGTCGTCCTAATCACTTTTCCTGTGGGAAGGTAAAGGAAACAAAGGCCCACTTGCAGTGAGCAGATTAGCGAAATATCGATTCAACTAAAACTAGATTACAACCATAGAAAAATGACAAAATGTCATTGCAATTTAATTTTATGTGTAAAATTGCTGCAAGTGGACCTTAATCATTATTTTTATGTTTTTCCAACGATTTTTAACTGTTTAAAGCCTCTCCCTCCATAGATGCTTTATTATTGGTTGACAATATCGAATGCGTTATGCTCATAACTTGTTCTGGGGGCCAATCGCCTAACGGAAATGCTTTGGAAAACGCTAACGCTTACGATTTTATTTTGTTATTTCTAGCCGCCTGAGGTATTTAAATGCCTCGCGCTCTTTCTTTTTCTTTTACATTGGTAATAACAATGTTAAAAAAAATGAGCGTGAGGTATTCGAAAACCTCAGGCGGCTAGAAATAACAATATAAAATCGTAAGCGTTAGCGTTTCCCAAAGCATTTCCGTTAGGCGATTGGCCCTCTGATTGCGTCGTTCTGTCGTCCTCAAGCTAGCACGCAGCTACACGACAAAACCAACTTTTGAGAAATGGCCAAAAGACGGCATGTTATCTTTAAATTATGGCTATTTTGTAACCATTCATCACATGACGGATTTTTAGACTTAAACAATAAAAGGTACGAATGCTTGTTAAAGACAGCTCGATGAAAAATTAAAAACGGCGAATCTATGTATCGCTAAGAAGTTCGTCTCTCTCTTCCGAGACAATTGTTTTCTCCGGTTGTATGCAAGGAAATTGAATACTGTATTATAGCCCCAAGAAGGAGGCCGTTGGCCTAACTGGATTGCTATGCCTATCGCTGTCGCTTACGAATTCATTTTGTTATTTCTGACCGCCAAAGGTTTTCTTATGCCTCGCGCTCTGTTTTTCTCTTTTGCATTGATAATAACAATATTAAAGAAAATGAGTATTGAGGTATTTGCAAACTTTCTTGACGACCTCCGTGGCCGAGTGGTTTGTACGCCGGGTTTCATGGCTGTCGCCGACTCGAGAGGTCCCGGGTTCGAATCCCGGTGGGGGCAGATGTTTGTGTGATGAATACAAGCATTTGTACTCCAGTCATGGATGTTTAATATGTATTTATAGAAATATACTTATATATGTACAGTATATGTATTCTATCCGTTACCCTAGCGTCCCATAACACAAGCCTTATAGTGCTTACTTTGGGGCTAGGCTAATTGGTGTGAGTGTCGGAAATATTTATTTTTTTTTTTATTTATTTCTTCGGTCTTTAACAAAATGAGATGAGATCTTAATCTATAGGGATAGCCATAGCAATCTCGTTAGTCGATTGGCCCCCAGGTTTGTTGAAAATATATTTCAGATCAAAATATGACCTAAAACAGAGTTTAAATAATATTTTCAGCAATATTGAACACGTTGTTTCACAACAAAATAATGTAACAACCGAATATGAACATAACAAAGATATATTAAGAATTTATTGGGTATATTTATTATTGCCTTATTCGGTTCGTCGAATAACTTCCTCGTATGTTACATTTTCATGGGCCGTTTCTTCCTTGCGTTTCGTTCATTCAGTGTCGAATATCACCGTTTCTTAGTGTCGCCGCACACGGGCATATTTCTTGTAGTTTTCATACGTTTTATATGGACTCACCACACACGGTACGCCGGTGGCCGCCACACGCTACAAATCGTCGTTGCTCGCATCTTGTGGCCCGCACCGGCCACTTAATGCGCCGATACAAAACGCCGCCACACGTCACTCGCGCGATTCCCCACCCCTCACTCCCTTACCTTATTTGGCCGCTGTCGTGTGCTTCAGCCACTTTAGTAGCCGCTTCTAGCTTCTCGTGGCGGCGTTTGTGGCTGTGGCGTGTGGCCCGTGTGCGGCGACACTTACTTCAACGCTTAGTTTCAATATAAGTTTTAGATCGCGTTATCCCACCCATAGGATATTTGCTTTGCAAGTTTATAAAAACAACACATCCTTTTATAATCATATTACAAATATGTGTCGTCTATACGATAACCTGTATAAGGATCATTCTTCCTTGGACATTTTTTTAGTCGGTTTCTTGAATTTAGGAAAGAAATACAAACTAACAACACGTTTCATTTTACAGTTGAATATCTAGCAGACAGTTTTCATTATTGATTTATAGGTATAACTATTTAAAACCATATAAGAAATCCAAAGATTAGTACTTCATTAACAAAACAAAAACAGTTCATTTGTACTTTTGCAAGTGTTTAATTGTTGAAATTCGATTTTTTTTTATCCATATACTTCAGCCCATAATATTTCAAAATGTTAGACTCTAACTCTAAATACGTAGAGTTAGAGTCTGTGCGGAAAGAGAATGGGCTTAGCGAAAAACGGAACTAACATCAAGATTTCTATTTGGCAATCAAACCCAGCAAGCTGTAAAACGTCAAAGTTTTGTATTGATACGGATTTGTTTGTTGTTGTGATTTCTTACGGTTTTTTGTATTTAATCATCTCTAAAAGGGGTAAAACCTTAAAAGTACGGTATAAAAGCACTACAGCGCCCTCCAATCTAAATCCCATTCTCTTTCAGCACAGACTCTACAGTTTGGTTTTATAACATTGTAATTGCTTTGTTTTTAATATTTAGATTGCTACATAACAATAAGGCACGTCCTATCCATCATGTTTTAATTTACTTGTGTGTTTTGTATGGTGTATAACAATAAAGATTATTATTATTATTATTTAGGTGTGAGCGTTCTAAAGACGAACCGGTTTCAAGGACCGTTTTGTGTTCCGCGACGATAGAACCGTTTTACGTTTCGGATCAAAACAGTCTTCGTCGAACAACTAGTCCTCGGATTGTCTGCAAGCCAATATGTTCTTTATGAATAAGCAAATACAGTCTATAATAGAACGCAATGCTAAGAGGCCGTTTCGTTCTATGATAATTAAGCTTTGATTTTACAATAATATAATCTTTATTATCGAACATTTAAAGTCGATTATCGTATAACACTACATTTATTTCGATGTTTAGTCGTCTCGTTCGCAGCAACGAAACGAACGTTAACAAGATTTCATTTAGTTCAGTTTCGTTGCGTTACATTCGTTCGACCGTCGCGTGTCGTTTCGTTGCGTCACCCAGCAGCAACCAAAACCAGTTGCGAACGAGAACCGTTTCGAGGACTAGTTTTCGTTTAAGAGAAAACGGTTGCGTTTCGTCGTCAGAAAATTTGAGAACGACCCACCGCTATTATTATTTAATTGTAACTTGTTTTGTGAACTACTAAATATGTCGGAGGGGCGAGCGGGATAGGCGGTAGTCCACGTGGTTCGTCTTGATCTGCCATCTTGGTTATTCAATGATATTTCCCGAAAACAAAACTGCAGTCTGGTGACCAAGCTAACGTTTAATTTGAATCTTCTAATCATTTTACAAAATCAGCAATGATTGCAAGGGTAGAAACGGATTGCTTTGCGAAGCGTGGAGAGTTCTGTGCTAACGTCCGTTCACTATCGCGGCTCACGTCTGAATGCTGAATGCCCCGTCCAATGAAGCATAGCCCCTTAAATACTACCCTTAGCATACACCACTCCCAAGTGATGACTGCTGTCACTGTCATTACTTGACGTTTCACAAGGCAATGGTACACTGGCTGATGACATTTGTTATCGGTTTTAAGTTTCGAAGGAGCGAGTGAGACGCCATCCGCCGACAAATAATAAAAAAAATGTGTGTGTCAGCTCCGACGCACGACTGGAGTTTACTCCTTAAGTTTGATAGTCTAACCAGACGCAAACAGAGTTTACTTAAAAAAGATTGATACTGTATGAAAGGGTAAATTAACAAATTAATGAAAATAATATACATATATAAATATATATTTATTCATTTCATATACATTTATTATAACTAATCGACGAAATATTTTACATTAAACGTTTTACAATAGTCAATTTCAGATGTGCATAAATATATCATTAGGAATGTTGATAAATTATGTAATTATTATTATCAGACTATTATCATTTTTTTAAAAATTAATTAAATCAACATTGTCTGCATTATTAATTACAGTGACAAGTGGTTTATGGTAACTAAAATAAGACACATGGACGTTTGTAGATACGTGGTTCACGAATCCTGAAAATACCGCATCAATGGTTGTACCATACCTCGTTGCCCCCATTGCTCAATCAGAAACAATATCTAAATTCAGTTCAGATTTTAAAAAAAATATTAATTTTATTCCGTCATCTTTGTTTGTCAAAATTGCGCGACATAGGATGCGCACCAAAAACGTAACGAGGTCATTCATCGATAGATTTTACTCCTCACATTTTTCTCATACCGGGCCCCTTATATATGCAAATCAATTCTTAAGGAGTAAACTCCAAAAAAAAGAATATTGACGCCACTCAATATCCGATGCCGTGATATAATATTTTTTACCTTTTTAAATATCTGATTTTTCTTTTCAGGTGCCGACAGCCGCCGAGCCTTCCGCTATGAATGGTGAGTGTTCCGATCGACAGGCGCCTATTCATTCAGATTTATGAAATCGCGAGCCTATGACGTGCACATTTTGACTTCTATTTTTCGGTATACCACCGATATTATAGACAGAATCGGTCGTCGAAAACACAATCGGGTTTTTATTACGTAGCCTTTAGAGGACTCCTTCTTCAGTAATAAACTACCGACACGTGAATATCTAGCAGACAGTTTTCATTATTGATTTATAGGTATGACAATTTTTTTAGGGTTTCGTATTCATAGTGTGCCATGATTTTTTATGTTTAATGTTAAAAGAGTGGCTTTTAAGCGAAAGACCCACTTGCGATACCAAAAATATGATTTGCACCGTTGCCTACAATCCCCTACCCCGTGGAATCCAAGAATCTTACGCACGGACCGAAACACAATATGACCAAGAGGACCCCACTAATTTAGAATCCACTGACTGTCTGACTGTGTCAGGTATTTCGTAAATAATTTTACATAAAAAACGAATGTCATCATCATCATCATCATCAGCCTATTAATGACCCCACTGCTGGGGCACAGGCCTTCCCTATGGTTGGAATAGGGAGATTAGGCCATGACCCACCTACGCGGACCCAGTGCGATTTGGCGGGTGCTAACGACTGCAGATACAGACGGGACCAACGGCTTTACGTGTATTAGTAAATTTTTGGTCACCCATCCAATGACCGACCACTGCGAAAGTTGCTTTAGTTCAACGATCGCAGCCGAACGCGCTAACCAATTGCGCCATCGAGCTCCTCAAACAAATATACCATTAAGCAAAAAGTTATCTAGGCAGTTTTGATGCCGACCTATTAACCATCTTTGCGTGTGTTTTTAAAATTATTGCTCTTTGATAAAAATATGTTTTTGCTACATACTGTTGAAACTTATAATACTAAGTGGACCGATAGATGTGTCTCGACATTTTTCTATAGCACTAGTGGTCAAAATATGAGTCAAGTCAAAGTAAGTGGCAGTCAAGCCAATCCCCGTTTCCCTATGTTTCAGTAAATGTGTGGGGATTTACTGGAACCTCCCCGTGGACTTCTTGAGGGAACGTCGAAAGACACTTTCCGCTATTTTGTTTCACTTTCAAACACTTGTGCATGTTCCCGAACACTTAGTGGTTAATAATCCACCATTATTAGACACTAACATCCGCCACAACACATGTTTTAACAAGAAAAACAAAACTGCTAAAGTGACGCTTCCCGATCCCGCCAAAAAGTCCGTGTGATATTTTATTTTACTCTTATAAGTCATTTTGACATTAGCTGTATGGGTTCGTTTTAATTTTATCGCAAACGTTTAAATTATTGTCTAATCTTTATTTTATGAATAGTATTAGTGATGTCAGTGGTTAGTTTTGAAATAATAGACCACAGTCATCGGCAAAGAGAAAGCATTTGTTTTGAATTATATTAGGAAAGTCGTTTATGTACATTGAATAAAATAATGGTCCCAGTATAGATCCCTGAGGAACACTGTGTTTTTTTTTCTTACTTTGTAATCTTGAGCAGTTATGATATGAACAAACTATTTTTCTTTAATTCTTCTATGAAATAATGATATCTTAAGACGGATATAGTATCACCACTGCTCATATCCAGAGAGCGAAGCTAAACAGAAAACTAATTTTAACGAAGTCCCTATCTGCTAACCACGAGCCTGAGTATTTACCAACGAGTATCCATATGTTGACACAACTGTTACATTGCGGAAAAATATAAGATTACCTCAGTACTTTACTAAAAACGGCAGGAATCACCGGTTGCTAAGCAATTTTGTACCTTACGGAAGCCACATAAGGTAGTTTGTGCGTTAAAGTTCCCGCTTAATAATATAATCCTGAATGTTTTTATAGCGCAGTAAGACTAAACGGCAGGCCGTTGCTGATGATGGTAAACAATTCTAAAGATTTGTTGGTATGTGCTAATGAAACTAAGTGAAGCAGTTTTCGTTTGTTGATTAACAAATTTAAGGTGATATTGTTTGATCAATATGAAGCTAATTAGCCACTCAACGTCGGGCGTAACCTTTCCTGTTGAGTATCTTATTATTTATTCATTACTGCTTCCTGGAAATTAATTATTTAGAATAAGGACTATTGACATAACAATTCTAGGTCCTCAATTCAAACATTTCTAGTGAGTAAAATAAAATGATGCGCAAGAGGTAATTCTTTGTATTTTAAATTGTTTATACATTGAACTTATTTCAACAAAAGCACCAATAGCTTAAGTAGTTTGAAAATATTTTCGAAATGGCTGATTTAAAATTTTAAATATATTTGTTTAAAAATTGAAAATATTTTCGAAATAGCATTTGAAATAGCTGAAAATTCTATTCCTAAACGTATAGGTATTCGTATAATAGTGCATATTCAAACATCGAAGCTTCGAACTACGTAATTTGTCAATGTTATACAAACTCTGAAAGTTCCGTAGCATTCGCTACTCCGTCTAACAACTCGTAGCAGTTGCCGTAACGAGTCGTAGCAGATGGAGCTACGGCGTAGCGCGGCGTAGCGAAGTGCACTTTATTATTCTTTATGCGAGAAACTTTCCTGACTTTGGATTTAGTTTTCTGCATCTCCATAAATGAATTTGATACAAGCATAAAATTAATAAATATGCTGAGCATAAAATCCTATTATTATGCTTTCTATCCTCCTATTAGCATCCTTTCTATCAATAAGTATTTTAATAGTTAGAGAGGTAGACAACGTTTTCACGGAATTGCCGCTATAAATATATTACTATCTTTATTCAGAAACAGATCATCATTGATCATTCAACTAGGCTATAGTATAAATTGTACCTGTATTTCAGGCTTTCTATGATCTAAATAAAATTTTATGATTAAAAATTAACAACTTGAATAATATACCCATTTTGTAGGTAGTCGATTTCCTCATGAACGTAAATTATGCAGTTAATTAGTTTGCGTAAGTTTCTATTTGATTATTTATAATTTAGGCTGTGCAAATAATTAAACAGTGGCTTTTTGCAGTTAAAATTATTGCATATTTACTTAACACTCCATTTAACTTATTGTATAAGAAGGGACTGGCGATCGAAAAGCTGGCGGCTTTCTTGGTCAACGGATCGGCCTTGCCATTCAACGTGGCAATGCTGTCAGCGTATTGGGCACCATTTCTGACGGCGGGGCTGGTGGTGACATATTTCTTATTTTGTAAGAAACCACCTAAAAATACAAGTGTTTGTCGCTTGTAGTAAGTACGAACATATAATGTCAACAGTCTTAAAAAAACGGATAAAATTCATGTCAGCCAGAGGAGAATGGCTGGTAATGAACTGAAACCTTCTTCGTCCATCACAAGCAAATTAACACAAAGAAAATTAAGCGAGAGGAAAAAAATCAAAGAACAAAGAGATTATGACAACCTTAACGAATTTTAAAGACGGTCACTGAGGAACCTGTCTCTACTGAAGCTATATTTTCAAATTCAATCTCATTATTCTATTTAGTTTAGGCTGTTTCAAGTACTCCTGATGGTTGAGTAGCTGCGCCATCGGTTCGCAAATCCTACAAACAGACGTTGTACTGAAACGAACCGTTATAGTACGAAATATTGTAACAGCAGCAGTGTAGGCGACGCACCATTATTTTATAGAAATTAATATTTTATAATACAAAAAAAAATGTTAAAGAAACCCTTACTTTAATTTTTAACACTTATTATTATACTCTTTATTGCATCATATAGTTTAAAACATATAGTCAAATACATAGTAAGCAAAGGTGGGCTTATCTCTAAAAGAGATCTCTTCCAGCCAACCTAGGTGGTGTCGGAGATTCAAAACTTAGCGGGAAACAGAAAGTGCAATAAAAATTAAACTAAAAATAATTTATTATTACTGTTATAGGAAATAGACTGAATAAATAATAGTTGTATATATTACTATATATATATATATACTTATCTACTAAATGTAATTGAAAACCTATGTATTTGTTCATTGACAAATAAAGTAATGCGCTGCCGAGGAGCTACCGCGTGATTGGTGCTAATAACGGGCCTAACGCCCCACTATGCCTCTGTTGCATTTCGGCCATTACAAGTGAGCTCAAGTAGTATCTCTTCGAACGCGCCATCTTTTTTCCGGCATCTTTGTAGTTTCTTTTTCTATCCCTTTCTATACCCGTCTCACACCTAACTACACTCGCTGTGGAGTAATTTTCCCCATTGGCTATTAACAAAATACAAAATATCTCAACATTCACTTAGTTTAGATTAACAACACCAAGTCACACTCCAGCCATTATAACGCCGTACAATCGGCTCCCAACTAATGTATGCAAATTAATGAATTCCACATGCAAATGAGCAATTATTGACAGTCATGCTTAGAGCATCGGTGCCAGCTCAAATGTGACGTTAATGAAAATTAATTCCCGTCGAGTTGGGCCGTTGTACGATATGTCGGTGATGTGGCTCTTGCCTGGTTTCAACGGTGGTGTGTCAAATTTGCACGTCAATCGTATATTTACAACCGTTCTGGTTTATTATTTTCAGCTCAGCGGTTTGGAATATTATAGTTTGTAATATCAGCTCTGCTGTTATTTCCGGCTCACAATTCGATCTGCGTGAAATGAAGATTTGAATAATATACCTTTAATAAGAATAAAGTATATTTGTTTCTTAGGTTTTCACGCACATCACTCAGTAAAATAAAACTAGTTTTAAAGGGATAATGCACGTACTTTATTTATTTACTAGCTGACTCGGCGAACTTTGTACCGCCTTAGCGTAGCTTTGATGCACTACTTTATTTTGTATAGCTGACCTATATTATGTATGAGTACCTATTCATTGTTAGCGCGGTTATGGATGTGTTGTCACAGATTACCACATATTTTTTTGTTTTAAATTGAATGACGTTAACATTCGTTACGTTATATTTTTCAATCTTTCTGAGAGATTTTCTTTATATTTTTTTCCGTAAGAACCTTGTACAGAGTATTAGGAAACTACAAAAAAAAATGGGTGCGTGTACTTATGTAGGCGCGTGAGAAGTTACCCTTCTTTGGCATCGTTTAAAATTAGTTTTTAATTGCATGCAAATAATTAATTACAATAAATTAATAAAAAGTCTGGAAAAGGACACAGTCAATAAAGTTCAGTTTTAATTTGAAAAAATAAATAAATAATCAAAATATTCAATTAAAATCGCTACTGAATATAATTTATTAGAACATATGTGATTTGCACTTGTATGAAACTCAAACACGTATTCCGAATATACAAACTAGAAACATGTGGATAAATATTATAAATATGAATACCTTTAACTGTTACTTTATTACAAAAAATAAAGATGTGGTTTTTGGTTCTACTACACCAATGGTCAAGAGATGGCGCTGTAGTCTCCTGAACGCGCTTTGGTTCCGTTGTTCCAGATTAATAAATACTTTTGATATTATAAATATGAATACCTATAACTGTTACTTTATTACAAAAAATAAAGATGTGGTTTCTGGTTCTACTACACCAATGGTCAAGAGATGGCGCTGTAGGCTCCTGAATCACGCTTTGGTTCCGTTGTTCCAGATTAATAAATACTTTTGATAGGATAAATAGAGATTCTATGGACCGTACTACGCCACTCCGCACGAATCCGAATCTACCCTCCAAGTTCTCCGAAAAAAAACTTGTAAGTTTTTCTCTTCGAGAGACTGCCTGGCGCCATCCCGTGCCAGCAGAGACTGCCGCGCACCCAGCCGCAGGCCTGAGCGCGCCTTCGGGCGCCTCTCGGCCAGGATTGCGTAGGCGTGGCCCCCGGTACGCAGCATGGCTAGCCAGCCAACCCCGACGCCGTCAACCTCGCAGCAAGGCCTCACTCCGATCTCGGACGAGGAGCTCGCCAGCGTTTTGGCCAAATCGATAGAGATAGCATCGCCCGGCGTCAAATATGCATTTGACGCCACGATGGTAGCTCGACTCGTTGAGTCCGGCATGCTGTCGGACAGGCTAAACCGTTGGCTGAGCTCCTACGTTCGACTGTTGGAGTTCGAGGCGGGCGATACACCTGCCCTCTGCCCCGCCGACGAGATGGCCATGGAGGCGTTGCAGGCGCTCAGCGGCTCGCCGCTCATGCTTCCGCCTCCATCAACGCCACTCCCTCGAAAGCGCCGCCTTGCCACCTCCTCACCGAAAACCGAGGACAAGCGCCCTCGCACAGGACACCCGCGCGACCCGCGCCTACACCGGTCGCTGAGCAGCGGAAACCTACCCGAACAGACGCCACCCTCACCATCGCAGCAGCAAACTCCAGCAGCGCAGCGCGACTACCCCCCAAGGCGAGTAATCGGAGCCGCGACTGCTTTACCGACACCGTCGGTGAGCTTCGCCCAGGCCGCGAAAGTTTTCGCGCCTACCCGCCACGCCGCCGAAAAATTGTCACCCACCGCCGCATCACGCACCACTACGCCGCCCGTGCAACCACCCTCCGGCACAGCTCCCACGGCCCAACGGGAACCTAGATACCCGCCGCTAGTGGTCGAGAATCTGCCGGACTGGACCACCCACATGGGCCACCTGCGCGACGCCCTTGGCCGCGCACCCGCAGCGCGCCCGTTCGGAACGGGCATCCGCTTCACCCCAGCCGACGGCGAAGAGTACCGCACCATCCAGGCCTACCTCTCCAAGCTGGAAGGGCAGAGCGGGGTGAGTTGGTACTCATACGCCCTCCCCCAGGAACGCAGCCTAAAGGTAGCTATACGTGGACTGCCTTTCAATACCGAGCCGCACGAGATCACCGAGGCCCTATCCACCAAGGGCTTTGAAGTCGAGCACGTGAAGCAGATCCGGGCGCGAGCAGGCCGCCCCGGGTGCATCTTCTACGCTGCACTGAAGCGCACACCTGATCTTATCCCGGGCATATACGCGGTGAGGGAGCTCCTGAATATGCCCGGGATCACCATAGAAGCCTGGAGGGGTAAGAGGGGCCCTGCGCAGTGCCACCGCTGCCAGGGCTTCCGACACTCGAGCAAGGGATGTCACCGCACGATTGCCTGCGTACGCTGCGGAGACCCGCACGCTGCCGCCGACTGCCCCCGCCCGCGAACGCAACCCGCAACGTGCGTCAACTGCAAGGGCCCGCATCCAGCCAATCACAGTTCGTGCCCCGTGATTTATCGCGAGGCGCGTAACAAGAAAGCAACTACAGTGGCCCGAACAGGCCGCACGCCCGCCATACCAACCCACAGAAGCGAGGTGAGCGAGCACGCACCGGCCACCCTAATGGCCCCCGCGAACCCCGCACCTACTCAGAAGAAGCCGAAATCCATCCGCCGCCGCAAAAAACGCCAAAGTCGCCGTGACGTCACCGAAGTGAACAACACGACCACCGCCGCACTACCACCCCAAGGACACACCCCATCACCGGCCACATTAGACTCCATCCGACAGCTGTTATCCCTTGCCGAACAGATGAAGGATTTTCTGGAGAAACACGGGTAGCCGTGTTTCAAATCTACCCCCATACTGATGGTGCTCCCCCCTCACGCCAAAGTCCGTCGCCCGCTCGCTGGTCGCTCACTGGGCCTCCCACATGGGTCTCACCCGGTGGGCTTGACCGCGCCGAGGGCGACGAGTGAAGCCGTAGAGAGGGGGGTTCGACCCCAAGGACAGTCCTGTTCGTTAACAGGACTCGAACCGGCTACCTCTGAGATGGGCACCCGCCCAGTACAGATTCCCCGCACGCCGCGACGCCTTCGGCGGGAGATGAAGAAGACGCAGAGATAGAGATTCTATTTCTATTTTGTTGGTAGATTTTCTTAATGTGCGGTAAACACAAAAGTAACGCATGAAGTTGGTCGCTAAAGCGACTTTTTTTTCATAACGCGCCTAAAGAAGTATAACTTCAAAAATCAGCCAAATCGGTCAAGCCGTTTTCATGTTATGTCGTGACAACGGAAAACGGGTTTCATTTTTATATATATAGATTTATTGACGTTTCGCAGCCTTTAAAATCATTATTTTGACGATACAGACCTGAAAAGGCTGCGAAACGTCAATAGATAAATAGATAAAGTTCGTGCATTAACCCGTTAAAACTAGTTTTATTTTAAGAATAAAGTCTTATTCTTATTCTTTGTTTATTGTTAGCCCTTGTGTAATGTGGTGGTAAATAGAATTTTCTTGCAAATGTATTTTCATTATAGGATAGGCAAAAAGAAGACCATCCCTATCCCCAAATTAAACTTGTAAGTCAGAGAAGGATGGACGATATTTTGGAGTTTTCTGATATATGATATATATCGAATGTCAAGTTAAAAGTGACCACCCCAACCCTACAATTACTTGAAATTTTACCATTTTCAACATAAATTCATAAGTCGTGATTATTATTCGTCATCGGCTGTGTTTTTTTACTTATAACATTGAGAGCGATGCTTACAGTGTATTTTGCTGTTGTGTCCCCAACTTTACGAAGCTTTAAAAATGCAACAACACCCATTAAAGTGTGCCGGTCGGTACCCTCATTATATTTTCTTTTTTACTAAAAAAAAACGGTAGCTCAACAAACGGTTTAGAATCGAGCGCTGCGAAAAGAAATAAAAGCCTTTGTGAATGGCTCCTTCCATGACGTAATTATAAGGTGCCTTGTTAATTGTTTTCCGTTTTACACTGATCGCTTCGGTAATATCGGCATTGTGTTCGTCTAACATACGATAAAAGTCACAAGGAGTTTCGTAATTAAAGTCTTTGATGTGTACTTGCTTAACAAATCTTTTGATGTATCTTTTTACAGAAACAATGCCCGAAGAATGAATACACCCCGCGTAGGTGTTTGTTAAGTGCGAATAAAAGTCAAGATGAGAAGAAGCAACAATCCTCATTTATAGGAAAGATAATAAAATAAAAAAGGTAAATTTAAAAAATCAAAAATTCCGACTGCTTTAATATTACTTCAAATAAAAACTCAAAAGAAAAAGACAAGTCCAGTAGTCTATAGTTCTGATAAGTAAGGAATAAAGCTACTTTAACAGTCGGGACCCATTAGATATTCAAGGATGGATAATTTTTTTTCAATAATGTGTCATCATCATCATCAGCCTATTAATGTCCCCACTGCTGGGGCACAGGCCTTCCCTATGGATGGAATAGGGAGATTGGGCCATGACCCACCACGCGGGCCCAGTGCGGATTGGTGGGTGCTAACGACTGCAAATGCAGCCGGGACCAACGGCTTAACGTGCCTTCCGAAGCACGGAGGAGCTCGAGATAGTAAATTTTTGGTCACCCATCCAATGACCGACCACTGCGAAAGTTGCTTAACTTCAACGATCACAGCCGAACGCGCTAGCCACCTGCGCCATCGAGTTCCTCTAACTAAAAAGTTATTATAATGTGTAATATATAATAACTTTTTAGTTAGGATTACAAGACGGTATATATAGCAGTCTTGTCACTTCAATAGGGGAGTTAATATCAAGCGGATTATTAAGTACCTTGCGGTGGTCTAAACGACACCTTACCATTAGAGTCAAGGCCTTATGGGCCTCAATTTTCGCAAAAATGTGTAAAGTTAAATCAAAACCTTATCCGTATATCTAATGCATGTAAATTATATACTTAAATAGTACTTATTTTCCGTATTTATTCAAAAAGTCATCTTTTGATTATGTTCTTTTTAGTAGTAAATAAAAAAAATCATTTACTTTTATTCGTCGACTACCTAAAATATGCAACTCTAACATTGTGATATACACAAATGCAATCCTTGTCTCATAATTTATTTTACTTATATAATTCACAGAACCAAATACGTAAGTGCCAGAGGTTAAATATTATTATCCTAACTAGGTAGGTAGGTAGGTATTATAGAGAGTATGTGTGTAACAAATAATCTTTCAAACCTGATCTGATTTCGAAAATTCATTCACCACAAGGTAGCTAGCTACATTATTTAATATATTTTTAAGCATTAATCTCAATAAATTGATTAATTTGCTCGATTTATAAAATCGAAATAGATAATGATACCCTCGACATATTTCGGCAACTTATATTTTTTTCTATCTCACAATATGGCGCCCAGTTGTCCCCATACTGATTTTTGATTATTATCATATCTTTAGTAGTAATCCCATGATTAACACGAATCGATTGATGAATCATCAAAATCGGTCCACGCGTTTGGTCTCTAGAGTGCCACAAAGGAACAAACATACATATATAGAATGTTAAACACTATATACCCTGCCTGCGCGTCGCGCTTCGCGCTCTTGCATTGCGCAATCGGGTAAAAAAAGTCTGACTATGCTGACTTTAACCTGATATTGTTACTACAAGAGACTCTGATAATCTCAAACATGTATAAGTAATTAATAATAATAATATTGACGTTTATTATTCTTAAAAACTACCGTACCTGACAGGATTGACGACCTCCGTGGCCGAGTAGTTTGTACGCCGGGTTTCATGGTGTCGCCGACTCGAGAGGTCCCGGGTTCAAATCCCGATGGGGGCAGATGTTTGTGTGATGAACACGAGCATTTGTACTCCAGTCATGGATGTTTAATATGTATTTCTATATAAATATAATTATATATGTACTGTATATGTATTCTATCCGTTACCCTAGCATCCCATAACACAAGCCTTACAGTGCTTACTTTGGGGCTAGGCTAATTGGTGTGAGTGTTGGTAATATTTATTTTATTTATTTATTATTTAATTACTCGATCAGAGTGAGCGTGTCACATTATTAAATAGATATTTACTATATGAAGTGAAACCATTATTTTATATATTACTAGAGATCGCCCGCGACTTCGTCTGCGCAAACTTCGTTTCTTGAAAATCCCTCTGGAACCTAACATTTTTTTCGGGATAAAAGTAGCCTATGTGTGAATCTAGGGTGTCAGCTAACTTCATACCAAATTTTATTAAAATCGCTCCAGCCGTTTAGACGTGAAGAAGTAACAAATATACACACTCTCATACTCACAAACTTTCGCCTTTATAATATTAGTGTGATTATTTTGCATATTTCACATCATAAAACTATAAAATACACTAACTATAAACAAATAAGTCTCTATCTAATTACATAATTACTATATATAAGTAAAATATAAATACTAGAACAATAAAACTAAAACTAAAAAACTTAAAACATAAAATTAATAACTAAAATATATTATTAAAAGGAGTCCCTTTAGGCAAGGAACCGAAGATACTGGCAGCGTTACCTCTTTGAATGGCTAGACTAATTCTTTGTCCGAGGTAGCTGCCAGCTCTTCGGTCTCCAGTGACGTCGACTAATCTTTTTGCTATTTCCTTAAATAGCCTTAAAGCGCTAGGACCCCACGGACCAAGGGTCTCGACACCGAATGGGACAAAATCATATTCGGAGCCTAGACCCCTGTATTTGCTTGCTTTTGATTTTTCAGCCGCTTCACAAGCCGCACCAACTCTGTTGTTGGTTCCATGTAGATGGGAAGGGGCCAGCGTGTCTGAACAGGTTGCATCCCATACCAGCACCCGACCCATCTTCCATGGAATCAAACTCATACCGTCTGGTCTCTTGCCATCGTCTCTTGCAATACCAGACGGCTCAAGTAGACTTGGCACGTCGACAGTGGATATTATTATTATTATATTTTTGCATATTTATATTGTTTACATATAATAATTTACGTCGTTAATGCTCCTGGTATTACAAGTGTGTATCAGGCATCCATAGGCCTTGGTGAACAAAAAGAAAATTAAGAGTTCATCAAAAATTTTACGACATATCACAACCATGCATGCGATGTTGAATAATAATAATAATATATGATTTATCGTTAACCCCAGAATCAATGATGTAATAAAATAGGCGATGAGCCTGTTTATGAGAGTTCCCTATCTCAAGATAAGTCTTACAACCACTCGGATATTTATTGTATTCCCAAATCGAACACTCAAATGTTACGACACAAACATCGCATCATCACACAATGTAAACACGGCCGTTTATTGAGACGCCAGCTCAGTAACGTCGTAACAGCCGAAGGCTACTTTAATTAAGTTCCCAGCAGAGTGAGATATTAAAATTCCGAATCGTATCAGGGTGGCTCAAGACTAATGGACGAAAAAGGAAAAACAAAAGAGCCAGTGATTTCCGAAGCAATTTTGTGCTTGATTAAAATTTATTGCCCGCCTACTATTTCTACTATGCATTTATATATATTTGGTTGATTTCGTTCCGCCCGTTTGCGTAACCCCGGGGAGTGATTCGTAAACAAATCAACGTTTCTTAATTAAAGCCGCGTAACGTACGCATTATATCGATATGCGGCAGTTGATGGTGTTTACACCGGAGTAATGTAAGATCAAAGGAAAATGAGTAGGCTTGTTAATTTTTGTTGCTAAGTTGTTTCCAGGTATCTATGTCGAAGCTTAGTGGACTGAAAGACACAAAAAAAATGAGTTAAAAATGTTTGTCAAGTTTACACTTAACTTGAATCTCATTTAAGATAGTTTTTGAAGTGAAAACTTCTTTAGCGGCGTTGTACACTTTTTTTTATTAATGGGTAAAAAATGTTAAACTCGCGTCAGGACACGTGATCTGATCGAAAATTCGTAAGACGAAAACTTCTTTAGCAGCGTTGAACATTTATTTTGTAATGGGTAAAAAATGTTTAACTCGCATCAGGACACGTGACCTGATCGAAAATTCGTAAGACGAAAACTTCTTTAGCAGCGTTGAACATTTATTTTGTAATGGGTAAAAAATGTTAAACTCGCGTCAGGACACGTGACCTGATCGAAAATTCGTAAGGTGGATGGAGAGTACCGTTAGCTGCCCAGACCCAATCCCCTATGATGATGACTGCTCCAAACTCACAAAAAGACAGTAAAACAACGCTACCTTTTGGTGTTGTTGTGTATCTGTAGGTGAGTAAGGTTCCAGGACTTCACCTGGTAAGGATAGCGCGAGGGATAGCTGTGGCATAGCAAGCGTCTATAGGATATTGTAGCCGTTTACCATTAGACGGGCCATACGCTTGTTTACCTTTAACATGAAAAAAAAGAAATAAATAGATTTTTTTTGAGTGTGTATGCTGTTGGTCGCAGATGACCTTTACAGCATCACCGGGTTTAGGGGACGGCGAGATCCTAAGGGGACCTCAAGCCGAGATTGGCGAGTGCCTTTAGAGGTATTCCAGGCGGATGGCGTCTCCCCATGAGGGGAGCCTCCTTTCCGTCTGGAGCCTTCAGACCACTCGAACCTGAGGGGATCGGCTCAACTAGAGGGCGTCTCTGAGACTCGGGCCTCGGCTCTAGTTAGCCATTGTCGTGGGGGGCGGGTAAAACGCCCAGGTACGTACCGTACCTGTTTCTGGTATAGCGTGTCGTGTGTAGACCGGGTCTTCGCACTCTTATCCTACGGGTGCGGTGTCTGCCTAATGCTAAGCTAGTGTGCACATTTGCCGTGTAGTGTTGGTGTTTGTGGCCTGTGTTGGAGGAATCGGAGGCGCGTTTGCGCGGGTGATTTCGTCGCAGGGGTAGTCTAAGATGTGCCTAGGTCGACGGAATCGGAAAATTACTAGAGTGGAGTCGATGGAGAAGCGATTAGCGCGTCCAACCTGTGATCGTGGAAGTTAAGCGACTTTACCAAGGCTGGCCACAGGATGGGTGATCAAAATTGTACTATCGTGAGCTCGTCCATGTTTCGGAGGGCTCATCAAGTCATTGATTTCGACTGTATCTGCAGCCGATAGTACACACCAATTCTCAGTGGCACCGCGTGGTGGGTCATGGCCCAATCTCCCTATTCCGACGATGATTTGATTTTTCAGTCCAGTGGATGTGCTGAAAAGATATCAGCTCACATGTATTATGTTTTCTTTTGCGGCAGAATTGGAAAATATGATTAAGATTAAACCGAAAATTATGCTCTGTGGTCGCCTGAAAGAACAATATAGCTCGCTCCCAAACTTGTCCCGTAAATTTCAATCGCGCTGTAATTCCGTTCGAATATTGCAGTAATGTAATTTCAGTGTTGAAAATACGAAAGTACCCATGTTACAATATCTCTTCATTTTTTTAAAAGAATAATAATAAAGGAAGTCTCATTTTTAGGGTTCCTTAGACCATTAAAAATCCTAAAATTTCATCATGTTCTTTTATTAGCTGTAGCTTTGAAACTTGTTTATTTATGCGAGGTATTAAAACCTACATTCAAATCGAGAGTGGAGAAACAAAATCGCTTAAACGCCACTTTAGTAACATTACAGAAACGAGGATCAAAGCTATTTTTTTCTGAAAAAAAAAAATAGTAACTCATTGTAAATGAGTTTAGCGCCAAAAAAATATAACATATTCATAAAATAATGTTTTCTAAAAACCCTCTTATTAAAAAGTTACATAGTGCCTTTTTCGCTTTTCGAATTCGCTTAAGCGAAAATCATTCTGCCCGCCATACATTTTTTGTCAAGCAAACATCAAATCATTCGCGAAATAGCATAGCAGGGCGCCATTGTTTCAAAAACATTAAAATTGATTTTGCCTTAGTGTTGTGAACAATAAAAACCTTAAAAAATTGAGTTGCTTAAGTTACTTTTACTGCTGTTTTATGATTTTATTTTATTTATTATTATTTTGTTTACACTTTTACTTTTTTTGTTAATAAATAAATATTTCTAACACTCGCACCAATCAGCCTGACCCCAAAGTAAGCACTGTAAGGCTTGTGTTATGTACAGTACATATATAAGTATATTTATATAGAAATACATATTAAAATTCCATGACTGGAATACAAATGCTCGTATTCATCACACAAACATCGGCCCCCACCGGGATTCGAACTCGGGACCTCTCGAGTCGGCGACACCGTGACACCCGGCGTAAAAACCACTCGACCACAAAGGTCGTCATGTTCAAAATTGGTTACAAAATGTTTGCTTCAGTACAACTTCACTAACTGTTATTTGTGACCGAACTATTTTTTTATCTGCAACATAATTTTCTGATCAATTATAGCTGTATGCTTTTATCGTACTTGCAAATGTACTTTCCTCAAAATTATTATATATATGCACAAAACAATCTCTATAGCGTGATTCAGACGATGTACCAAACATTTAACAAAACACATACAATTGCAATCTGTAACCAAAACTTTTGGCTAACCGTTACATCACTTTTCAATTATTCATAGTGGTTTTTGTGCTTGCTCATAATACCACAAAATAGTTGTACTTAGGCCAACTCTATATATATAATCACCTGAAGTGTGTTTGATTATAACAATGCATTATTATGTTACAGATTATCGAAATCGAATTTAACAGCATATTAAAACAAAATGGTTTAGTATTTTTTCACTAAACTAAATTAACTGAAATGATAATGTAAAACGCAATAGAACAATTGGTCTATGAGTAACTGAAATTTATTTATTAGTAAATAAACAAAGTTTGGCTATTTATTGGTTAACTCAACTAGTTTTGTAAATTAAATTTTTCAGTGTAATTAGTGGTAAATAAATCCAACTAGGATTTTGGATATCTCGACCAATAATCGACTGTTCAAAATCTCCATGCGATTTTGCTATTCATCTGTAACGACTTAAGTAACTCACGAATATAAATTTAAATTGAATTGGCTACGTTCAACTGTCAACTTGATCAAAGAATTAACCTGCTCACCGCGCTGTTATTAATAATTCATTCAATAAACGAAATATAACCGTATTTTCATTTCAGTCACATTTCGATTTTACTGTTTTAAGTTTGAATTATTTCAGCTTTATTGATACTTTTTTATATTTCCCTGATAAATCCAAAGGAAAGGCCTATGCCCTAGCAGTAGGGATATTAATAGACTTAAGATGATAATATTGATACTTATAACTTTTGTTAAATAATGATAATGTAAATTTAGTAAGTGTTCGTTTTGTATGAAATAACATTCTAAAATATTATTAAATAATATAAATAATATATCTACGAAATCTAAAAATTGTAACGTTTTTTTCGTATTATATTTTGAGGTGGTTTTACATTCTGATGACTATATGAAATAGATATGGGAGAAAAACAGCCCTTGATGAATTTTTTGCAAGTTCTTTTTACTAAGTTCACGGTCTTCGCCGTGGATTTGCCGATGAACCGATGGCGTAGCATTTTACTTTCATAAGTACTTAGCAGCCTCGGCTGAATAAACGACATCCAAGTTTGAAATATATAAATGCTGGTATAAACATTAATAACTCTCTGTCCCATGCTGATACCAGAAGTGAAAGAAAAACATATTATGCGCCAGCTATTAGATTTCCAGTGTTTATTTTATGAGCTTATGAACGGATAGAATATACCTTCCTATTCGGAAACTGTTGTAGCCTATGATATTTCATAGTTATAGATAATTCATACACGCTTCTAATTTAGAATATGTACAAGACGAAAAGACTACCTATGTTTTAAGATAATATTTCACTAATTACACGGGAACTATTATAGACAAGAAAAACGTGTCTTTTCATTCGTCGTAATCGTTCGTAGTAGAGTTTTTCAAAGACATTAATGTAAAAATATTGAGTGATTACTTATTTTGACAGTTGCTGACACTGTTGACACGTGGAGGCTAAAGATCGAGATGTAACCTGCTTTTTTGCTTTTACGGCATGAGAGTGAAAGATACTTCTTTAGTGCGCTCCATTTGCGGCCAAGTTCCCAACGGAAGTTATAAGATGCAATAATATTGGTGTATAACCTGACTGTATATTATACGTCATTGGTTGTAGCTGATAGGATCACAATCTATCACTTTACTATCCGACCAACATGTTATGTTTCGAGCGGTTCGAATCGTCGACGACCAGGACCTTTCCGATCAGCTTGATCCTTTGGCTTTGCGTAGGTATGTAGCTTCGCTCTGCATCTTCTATCGCATTTATCACGGAGAGTGTTATGAGGAATTGTTCGGATTAATTCCAGCTGCTGCATTACGCCATTGTACATCGCGACAAAAATTTCATCCCCATCATCTTGATGCGTGGCTATCCACAACAGTGCGTTTTTGTCGAAATTTTTTACCACGTACGACAAAACTGTGGAATATATTGTCGCCAGCAGTGTTTCCGGACCAATACGACCCAAAAACAGAGCGTACTCCTTCCTTAAAGGCCGGCATCGCATTTGTTATACTCCTGGTGTTGCAAATGTCCATGGGCGACGGTGATCACTTACCATCAGTTGAGCCGTCTGCTCGTAAGCCCCTTTAACATAAAAAAAAAATGTTAGACCCAACTTGTCCCAGATATAGCTTTGTTGAGGTATAACTATTTATCAAGTGATACTTTTTCCTCTAGAACCGCAAAGGACATTGCTCGTTCCCCATACATTGAATGCCCTAGAACGCCCAGCAATGAGAAAATGCTAGTTGTGTTCGGAATCATTCATAAACTCTAATTAGGCATTTGTTGAGATACGGACAACTTGAGGAACCGTGGCCTACTACAGAATGTATTTGATTTTGAGGTTATAATTATTATACTTAATCGTAAAAGATGTACACTTTATATATTCTGAATAGATTTAGTGTTTACCTCTATGTAAGCACTTAAATAATATGCATTAAATGAACATAAAATGCAATTAATAATAAAAATAATAAATGCTTAAATTCATATTGATTAATGAGTGTTGTCAGTTGGCACCTACGATACCTATACCTTACCTGTAGTAATAATAGATTTCTTTTCAAATGAAATGTTCAGTCTTTCCATTTACGTGTTTCTATATTTTACTATCGGTAATTAGGTATGTACCTGGTTATCATTATGATTTTCATAAAAATAAACAGATACCTATTACATGGGATGGGAGTATAAACTATCTTTATATAATTTCAGAAATAATCTTTTTATAAATATAATACTAGTAATAAGTATTATTAACTAAGGTATCTCTATTTTTCTTTAGATAAATACCTATGGTCGCCTCTAATGCATTTATTAAGGTAAACAATCTTGGCACAACTTTTTAACAGAATCACCCATTTAATAATAAAATATTAACGAAGCCAATAATCTATTAAAATAAATCGTTATTATAGACTGAAACCTTTTGAATCCAGTTATCAGTTGATTTTTAATGCTGTTTTTTCAATAAAAAGGAGTGCCAAGTTGGATGAATAGACTGTAGTATCTAGTAACAGAACTTTAATTTTTTATTTTTTTAAACAGATTGTCCGTTTACTATGATTAATTGCTAATATGTTAAAAAAATAATAAAAAGATAATAGTGAAGGACATTCTTTTGGGCATGCTAGGGCCGATTTCGTCGATGTCCTTTGATGTTAAGTAAACTACGTTAGGTATATTTAGGCGTCAAAATATGTAAGTAAGTGTATTAAATTTTGTGACGCACCACCCGGTTGTCCTCAAACAAAGCCCTTGTGCGGATTAAATAAAATTCATGAGAAGGGCGGGTGTAGGTCAGCGACAGGAGGTAGTTAGATAAATAATCGGTAGGTAGGGCGACGGCGTACCGCATATTAACCAAGTTAATTTAAACTCTGATAACGGTTCTATGATAATTTCGCTGAGACCTGTTTGATTTACTAAAATCCTGAGGTAATATTTTTCTTACGTTGAAATTCATCAGAGTACAAATTGCAAAGGCAGCCTCTTTAATTACTTCTACTCCTCTGTTTTAGGCGAAAATCACAAAAGATTTCGCTAATTGTTAATTTCAACTGTCCGACTTCTATTTAACTAATTATTATATTAATGAGATATACAGTTTTATCAAAAAGAGTTATAATGTAGTGATTTCACATATATACCCGCGAACACCAAAAGATCTAAACCCCAATGTTTTACACATCGTTAGCTAGATAAACTTAAAATATGATAAAAAATTACTTTTATATAGTAAAATCTATCTGTTACCTAAACGTCAAAGATATCAAAAATCTGTATTGAAGTTTCAACATTCTTACTAAATTGTTAGATACCTATCCAAATGATCAATTCTAAGATAATATTTAAATCTCATTAAATAGTATCTTAGAATTGATCACTGATCAACCGATACATTAGAGTTTTCAACTTTCCAAAACGGGTTTTTTTTTCTTAATTTTTAGTCTGGGAAATGCCTTACGCATCCTTTAGCTACCGGGGGAGCGAGAAGAAGGTATGTGGGACTCCTCCCTGCTCATTTAAGCCAGATCTTTATGATGATGCCCTGAATAGGGCAACTAAAAACCAGACAATCCTCTTGCACCGGTCACTCGATACTCATTTTGGGGACCGCGGTCCTCGTAATGCGCGTCTGATGTGCTAGAAATTGCGGCACCCTGTTACGAATGACCGCACACCCGCAAGAACATTGTCCGCGAACGGATTCGCACCGATGGAGATGCCCTGGAGTATTAGGGACATCGACATCCAGAGAGCTTGTGCAATGTGGGCCAGTCCCCCCCAAGAACAAATTCGCGGCTTTCGTTGGAGTAGGAGGGAGAGCGTAGTCCTCTCCGTCCTTCTCCCGCCCCCTCTTGGCATCTACCGCCGTTGGCAATAATAAAAGTCACTGTGGGGAGTTGCTCCTAACTCCCCTGGCCCTGAAAAGGGCCGTTACCCCATTCTGAGATCTGAAGGGGCTCAGCCTCCCTTGGTCCTGAAAAGGATCTTTTCACCCATTGCCCTGAATAGGACTATTCGCCCGTCGTCTCTTCCTTCCCCTCCTTCTACTGCGGAGCTGCTGTTCCTCGCGTACACTCTCCGTAGCCGCCTTCTGTGCGATGATGTCCTCGCAGAAGAACACCATCTCCTGCCAGGACCTGTTGCTCTCCATATTTTCACCACGCCGGGTAGCGAGAGGTCCGTTCCCACGATCGCGATTAGAGTGCCGCACTGCCGAGTCCAGGCACACCTCTCGGGTGTGCTGAGCTGAATCTTCGGCATCGCCGCACTCGTAGCACGAAGGGTCCGCCTCCCTCCGTATCCGGTACAGATTCCTTCCGAAGCCTCCGTGCCCGGAAAGCATCTGCACAAGCCGAAAAGTTAGCGTTCCTCCTATCCAGCCATTCCCTGAGAACTGGTCGAAGCGCCTCACCGTCTTAAACCCCGCTGTGGGTTCTAAAGGAGTCCCAACCAGCTCTCCAGAAACATCTCTCTTGCCTCCCTATGCACCTGCACTAGTTCTTCAACCGTCACGCACTGCTCTCCCTCGCCGAGATCCTCCCCTGGAATATTTTTGCCAGCACTTTCCCGGCGAGACTTTCTAGAACGGCCTAAATTTATCTATTTTGCCTTTTATTTTCAGCATCTGTGAGAAATCTCTGAAAACACGCCATTGTTTTCCCGCCGAAATCTTATCCCCGATCTAATTATAAGCCCAATCTCGAAAGAACAATATCCTGGTAAAAAAAAATATCGCATAATAAATTCAAACAAAGACGTTTTTCTCCTTCGGGGCATCTGATAATGAAAGATGGATTTTATTCCCTTGTATTTTTTTATTTAAACCTTTTTAACCATTTCTATCGTATTATATCGTAGTTTATGTGATCACAAAAATCCGGCGACACTACCTTTTGAAAAGTAAGCATCAGTTTTACTACATAACCTAAAAAACATAATAAACGATGTTGACTAACGAGCTAGCCTGAATAAACTAAGCAAAATGGATTAACACTGAAATGAAACTAAAAGACACTCAATAGATATTTTATTCAATGAACGCTCAAATTTGAGCAAAAATCCGCTAAGTTCTGCTTCTTTTAATTCATATATTATAGCTGTAACGAGCAATACGATTCACTAGATAAAATTAAAAGCGAGCTTTACCTACCTCATTACAGTAGAACGCGTAACTGTAGCATATTTCCTTTGACTGCTACTAACTATATTAGTGTAATACTAGCAAACCAGTGAACCAAATGTTCACCAAAACCTGATTTAAAAAAAAATGGTTGCCTGTAAAGTCGGTTTTACGGGCGAAGATTTTAGAAAGAAAGAAAGAAAGAAAGAAAGAAATTTATTGACCATAAAAAAAAAAAAATACAAATAAAAAGCACAGATAACAAACAGGTCAACTAGGTCCCTGCCTCAGCACAATGCCACAACGACACCAAGGCCGCTGCGGCGCTGATATTCTGGCAGGGCCTAAGGTTGACGTGAATAACAGATTAATAAACGACACAAACACGATTAACAATACCACAAACAAAAAATAAAAAAATAAAAACAATAAGTAAAAATGAAAAGAAATATATATGCAGAGGCTGAGTATTTTTTTTCCTTTTCCTTTGCCTTAACACATTAAAATAATTAAAAAATAAAATTTCATCATCTAAAGTCTGTGGAAAGGTGGAAAGATAGCTGTGCATGACTAATTTTAATATTCTAATAAAATAGAAGCTCAGTTGTTGGTACAATATTGCTATGAGTAAGTTTGTTTCTCTGGAATACCTATCCATCAATAGCAAACACAGATAAAGGGTGAAATCCAGTAGGTATGTACATTCAATCGTAAACAATATCAATAATCAGCAACTTAAATGAATTAAAAAGTGCAATTCCAGTATAAATGTGTGCATTCATCCACAGCCTTGCCAAGCACCAACGCGGTGGCAACAAAGAAAGATGGACGGCGTGTGTCCTTTATTGATGAGGCTCAAATGCAATGCATAACAACAGGTGTATTAACGTTCCCTCAACAATCACTCAGTGCTGGCTAATACCGGAACGAACCGCCGCAAAACGTGGAGTGAAAAACAAGACAGTGAGTCGTGCAATCTATAACAATAGCTGCATTTGTAACAGATATATTTTAATGTGCTTTTTGAATGTGTGTATTGTTTTTAGATCACGCACTGGCGGCGGGAGGTCGTTCCAGCATTTTGTGGCTGCAAATCTAAAAGATCCACGAAACGCTGCTGTTCGGTGCTTCATGGTCGTAAAGACAAGCCCACACTGCCTAACTGGGTATCTACTCTGATCACGCATCCATCTAAGTTTATCATAAAGATACTTTGGCCTTCCCTTGTCCAGAACATTAAATAATAAAGTAGCTAAATGAAGCTTCCTCCTTGCCTCCATTTTTAACAATTTTGCAGTGTTCAAGAAGGGAGTTACATGTGAACGAGGAGGTACATAAATTTTACGTGACAACGTCTTTTTCTCGGTAGAATATTTATTGATATGAATATAATTAAATTGCACAATAGGAACAAGGAATTGAATGAAAATAAGAATTGCACAAATTTTAACTATAGAAATATATTTTGTTTACTAAAACATTGTACATGTAAACTTAAACTTAACACGAGAGACTCATCGTAACGTTACCGAGCGTTACATTTTTCATAAGTGACTCCCAGCCGCAACCTAATTTAAGACGTTGTCACGTCAAAAAATGTATTTAATTAATTGAGAACTTCGGAGATTTTGTGTGGTTTCGTTTGAAATTCGTGATTTCTCGAAAACCGGAAGTGCTACGTTACTCAAATCCGGTTTGTAGTCTTATCAGACTATTCTTAACTTATAACTTAAATATTCTCTTTATCTATCTCTTACGGTTTGGCCGCTGAAACAGCACCACAGACAGACGGACGGACGGACTTGTCTAATAGATAAGAGATATGGCACTGTATATACATTATTATGATTTTCTAATTTATTCATTATAGTTCTTGAGGACCGCAGTCCTCCTAATGCGCGTCAGGCGTGCGGGTGATGTTGCGGCACTTTATAACGAATGACCGCAAACCCACAAGGTGATTCCACCCGCCCCGATGGAGATGCCCCGGAGTATTAGGGGCATCGACATCCAGGGAGCTTGTGCAATGCGGGCCAGTCCCCCCAAGGACAAACCCGCGGCTTTCGTAGGAATATGAGGGAGAGCGTAGTTCTCTACGTCCTTCTCTCGCCCCCTCTTGGCCCTAAGAAGGGCCATTTGACCATCTACCGCCGTTGGCAATAACAAAAGTCACTGTGGGGTGATGCTCCTACGAATGAATACGAGCATTTGTATGCTCGTATTCATCACATAAACATCTGCCCCCACCGAGATTTGAACCCGGGACCTCTCGAGTCGGCGACACTCTGCAACCCGACGTACAAACCACTCAGCCACAGAGGTCGTCAAATAAAACCTACTTCACACTTTTGAAACATTATTTTATAATGCCTATCTTTTCATCATCATCATCATCAGCCTATTAATGTCTCCACTGCTGGGGCACAGGCCTTCTCTCTGGATGGAACAGAGAGTTTGGGCCGTGACCCACCACGCGGGCCTAGTGCGGATTGGTGGGTGCTAACGACTGCAAATGCAGCCGGGACCAACGGCTTAACGTGCCTTCCGAAGCACGGAGGAGCTCGAGATAGTACAATTTTTTTGGTCACCCATCCAATGACCGACCACTGAGAAAGTTGCTTAACTTCAACGATCGCAGTCGAACGCATTAAGCAATTGCGCCATTGCTCCTCGCTTATCGATTACTTTCAAGGAATTGCAAATGGCCATATAACAGGTTGTGAGTGATGACTGTTCTATTGATCGATGTCCTTTACAGGCATATTACAGCCGCCCCTCCTCAAATCCTCTTATTTAGCCAGGTCATGGTTATTTCGATGTCCTTTACATGTTTGATATCGACATAACCGGCCTCACTCAACATCTTCATAATTGATCATTCAACGTATTTGGCGATTTCTGTTGCCCGAGATATATTTTCCGCGGAATGTTCTACAAGAGTTTATTCTTAATTCAAATTTATGTTATCTTCATTCTTTTAATAATAATAATAATTGTTAACGCCATCTATCCTTCGACAAGAGAAGCTACAATCGGTCCATCATCATCGTCCGTTCATACATTCATTTCGTACCCATTCGTTACTACATTCACTCTCCTTCTTGCAATTCGAATTCAAAAAAGACAACGTACGCACATAATTTCAATAAGATCTGTATTTTACTATGAATAATATTTTACAATCTGAATATCCGATTTTTATTGGGAAATCCACATAATGAAGACGCTAAGCTATCGAACAATAATCAGTCTTTAAACAATCTTAAATCAAATTATAATAGAAACATCTTAATGTCTTATTCTATCTCTATTAGCTTAAGGAAACAGTTAAGAAATATATAGAAACACGCTGCTTTACCTTTTAATTAATTCAACAGACTATTTGCCTTTACTGAACAAAGTAAGCAGTTATTTGGATTTTTCAAGCATGAATCAAGTTTTTTGTTTGTGAACTTACTTACGATAAAATAATACAGAATTGTGTTCTCCAGATTTTGGGATACCGTTAAACATTACAATAATACAAATAACTTTTCCCTCCTTTCATTAAGGAACTGTGGAACTTCAAACAACAAGAAGAGCACAGGCCTTCTTCTGTGTTACTGAAATAATTTGAAAAAACTTTTGGAATATCTAAATCCTTATAATTTTTATTTTTTAAGCATATAACTGCTTGATATTTAAATCTAAAGAAAATATGACTAGAAAAAAATCCACGCGGACCAGGCAGCAGACGGGACTCGAACCCGCACCCTTCGCTATCTGGGCGAATGCACTGACCAATTATGCAAACCAATTAAACTCCTCTAGCCATTCTTAAGCTGCAGCACCGTTTCTTCGCATTGTAGGTAACCCACAATGTCAAATGAATACTTTTACAACAAAAACATTTGAAAGAAGAAATAGCAATTATAGTAATAATTTTTATTTTTTAAGCATGATGATGTTTAAATCTAAAGAGAGAGAGAGAGAGAATCATTTTTATTGACCACATTAATAAATTTACAAAACAACATACAAAAAAAAAATATGAAAATATACATAATGGAGAAAATAAAAAATATAGTACCATTTGGGGTCTATCAGGACCCTGCCTCAGCGTAATGCTGCCGCAACACGCTACAAAACGTGTCACAACAGCGCTGGTATTCTGGCAGGGCCTGTAAAAACAATATGACTAGAAAAAAAATCTAAAATCCAAATCCTTACTCATGCAATGTTTAAGCACTAGATATTATAGTAACTAATCAATTGACATTATATTGGCTTCGACTATCTAACTGTCAGTTTAGCAATTTAAAAAAAAATCATAATATCAAAAGTATCATTACTAGTCCATTTTACTTCTTGAATAGGAAGATCAAGCTTAATAAATCACTTACGCTACAGATTTATTACTTAGTGGGTTATAAATTATTAAGTACATTATGTTTATCTATTCTATTTCTATGTATTGTGTCATTACTAACGATACATTATATGTGGGAGGGAACGTAGTTATTCGCTTGCCAAACCGAACAAAATAAATGTTTACGATGTCTGTTGAATACATATGCCAACTGATTTGATTTTGATGACCCATTGGCGAGAGGTTCAATATTCACGTTCGATCTTTCGTTCCGAGTAAATAGTACCAAATAAATAAAATGTGCTGGTCATTCGATAAAATTATTATACTATATTATCTCAACCCATTACTGAAGAAATTGAAAGTCAAACGAACTTACCTGTAAGTGACGTTCGACTGATATTATACGATGTGATTCGCCCGAGAGATTACACTTAATTCACTTGTAGTAGCACGCAATATGTGCTGCCATCGTCTCGGACTAATCACATCGTATATTATTTGTCGAACTTCACTTATAGGTAAGTTCGTTTGACTTTCAATTATACTTCTGTGAGTCGCCCTTCGAGATTACACTTAATTCACTTGTACGATGGCAGCACATAATGCGTGCTACTACAAGTGAATTAAGGAATCTCGAAGGGCGAATCACAGAAGTATAAATAAATATCTGATTGGGTGTCAGAAATAATTATTGCTCATTCATCACTAGTCTATGTCTCTACTGCTAAGGTCCAGTCTTTATTTCTGGATACACTGAAAAAAGTTTTGAGCTACTTTGTTAACTTTTGCATAAAAATAGTGACTATATAACTATAGTTACTAGTAAACAAACTCGGTTTTTTTTTAAATAGTTTTGTTGTTAGAACAAAATAGTTATGTAAAATTTACAAAACTTTTTTGTTATAAATAAGTAATTGGTTACAGAATGATTGATTCAGTATAGCAATCAAACTAAATAATCAACTCAAGTGTGTTTGATTATAAAAATACATTGTTATGTTACAGATTACCGAAATCGAATTTGACATTTTTATTAGTTTTTAACTAAACTCTATTAACTGAAATGATAATGTCAAAAACAAAGTTTGGCTATTCATTGGTTAACTCAACTAGTTTTGTAAATTACATTTTTCAGTGTAGCATAATTTATTGGTTATAACTAAGAACTTGGGCTCAGTGCGGATAAGGGAGTGCTAATGTGTGCAAATGATATAATTGTACTAATAAATGCAGACGCAGCTGAGAACAATGGCTTGACGTGCTTTCCGATGAACAGTTGTGCTATAGACACATCAACTTTAGATCATTTCGATATATGAAAACCAAACATGGCCAAAGCTGATTGAAATTATAGTTTTTTTTTTATATTTAGACTAGTGCGTGCTCGTGACCTAGTTTATTATAGTAATATTTGTTCTTTACAAATTTGAATTTCTTATTTCGTCGATTTTAAATTCATTTTCACGACAAATGTAGTCTGTCATTTTATAAAATTGCTCTTTTCCGTACTAAAATTTATGAAAATAATATTAGTTGTGAAGACACGAAGAGAAATAGACAATGAGTTAAATAGACGAATATAAAGCTTGAGGTACTTCACGATTTTGGAATATGAGTGATTAATTATTTGACTGGTTGTAGCAACCTAATTGATGTTATTATTTATATTTCTATAGTTAAAACGAGCTCAATAAGGGCAAATGTGAGGTCGCAATATACTAATAACTTATGTTCTATTCCAGTCTCAAGTTATATATTAGACAGCAGCACATACGTAGCTGCTATAAAGATACTATATTATTTACTTTTATTTTGAATTTTTGACATTGTAAAATAATTTTAATTAACTATTGATATCGTACGTCCGAAATGGGCAGACTGTTTGGATCTGTATTTTAATACTTAACTAGCAAACCAGTGAACCAAATGTTCACCAAAACCTGATTTAAAAGAAAAATGTATTTAATTAATTGAGAACTTCGGAGATTTTGTGTGGTTTCGTTTGAAATTCGTGATTTCTCGAGAACCGGAAGTGCTACGTTACTGAAATCCGGTTTGTAGTCTTATCAGACTATTCTTAACTTATAACTTAAATATTCTCTTTATCTATCTCTTACGGTTTGGCCGCTGAGACAGCACCACAGACAGACGGACGGACGGACTTGTCTAATAGATAAGAGATGTTACCATCTTATTGTACCCAGTTTAAACAATGAATCTGAATCTTAAAGGAAGTGGTTAAGAGAGGCTTTCACCAAGAAGATTGGATAAAGCAAAAGAAGAAGCAATTTATAAAAATTGTTTATTTATTTGTTTCTTAAGTTTACACGCACATTACTCATTTAATAAAACAGTTTATTACGGGTTATACGCACTGAATTTATTTATTTATTGGCGTTTCGCATTATTTTCAGGTCTGCATCATCGGAATAATGATTTTTATTTACTTTGTCAAGCTACCTTCGAAAGACTTTTATTGAGCGATCGGATATTTTATTTATTTCTTATTTCTTAAAATATATTATATCATCTTATTTAAAAAACCTTCATTATGTACACATTTCTGACTTGAGTTCTATGACAGGTTACTCTCTGTAAAATTAATACTAAGTGTCGCCGCACAAGGGCCACACGCCACAGCCACAAATGCCGTCACGAGAAGCTAGAAGCGGCTACTAAAGTGGCTGAAGCGCGTGACAGCGGCCGACTAAAGTAAGGGAGAGAGGGGTGGGGAATCGCGCGAGTGACGTGTGGCGGCGTTTTGTATCGGCGCATTAAGTGGCCGGTGCGGGCCACAAGAAGCGAGCAACGACGACTTGTAGCGTGTGGCAGCCACCGGCGTACCGTGTGTAGCGAGTCCATATAAAATGTATGAAAACTACAAGAAATATGCCGGTGGCGGCGTTTTGTGGTTGTGGTCGGTGGCCCGTGTGCGGCGACACTAAAAGTTAATAATGTAAAAAGGTACCAGCGTCCCTTTATCTGCGAATGAAAATACAAAAATTGGATACTCAGACAGCAAAATGGCAGGCAGCACTTTCCAAACTAATACATAATACAAAAAGAACATTTTTTTCTGTTGTTGCCAAATGAATTGAAGAAACACACTAAGTATATAGTAAAGAATGAAGGAACTTAAGATAATTGAATCGATGGATGCGAGACAAAGACGGATTGTCCTACAGAGTATTTTCTGAAGGTATTCTGTAGGATTGATAGTAGACTAAAAATATCCAAGCGTGCTACTAATGAGATAACACAGAAAAGATCATTGTCAAATGGCGTTAATCTTTTGTCTGTTTTGTGTTCGTGCGCAAATTAGTTTTGTCTGTGAGACTATACGGATTCGTGTTCATTATTGTAATTCTGTTGAAATTGTCTTTGTATTTATCAGATACTGGCTAATGCCCAACTTTGCCTGCTAAGAACAATGCTTTCTAAACCCAAACTTTATAACTTCCACTACAAAAGGAGATAGTATTTCTTCGACGTACCATTTATCTAAATATCCAAAATTCTGCAGGCTCAAGTGTTAAAACGTAACAAACACATGAAAGTTTCTTCGCATTTATAGTGTCAGTGTGTATTAAGGTTCTAGTTGGGACAAAAGTTTTTGGAAATTCCTGTACCGCTACGGACCATTCCACTGGAAAAGATTATAATACAATATTTCCATACTTATTAATCATGTGTATAATGGATTCCATCATACACATGAATAATAAGTCTTTAATGATAATTCCTCAAATGTACCTAGTCAGGTCATAAATTCTGTCACATGTTTAATATAAAATAATTGAAACAAGTTTATTCATTATGTAACCATTTGTATACCAAAATTAACTTAACAAAACATAGATTATGACAATAAAGTTTTTTCAAAATGACCTCCGTGATTTTGAATACAGGCCTTCAATCTGCGCGGCCAGTCGTCTATCGCAGCATGAACGAAGTCCATGTCAGTATCGGTGACTGCCTTAATCAAGGATGTCTTGAGTGACTCCAAATTGGGATGAGGCTTTTGAGCACGCCTTTTCCTCCAAGTGTTAAAAACGAGCTCAAAGATGGACTGGAGGAGGGCCAGTCTTTGTGCCGGATGAAGTCGATTGCACGCGGCGCCAGCCAGTCTTCTGTGCTCATGGTATGAGAAACAGGTTCCACAAGGTTCGTCAGGACTGTATTTTGATACACAACTGCATTCGTTTTTACACCTTCCTTCCAAAAAAGTACCTGTGTTAAGACCCAATAAGAAGAAACTCCCAACCATACCATGAGCGAGGATGGAAAATGACCTCGTTGGACACGCGGAATACGGTTGCTCGCTTTTTCACTACTGTGTGCATACACCTTATCATTTTGTTTGTTGTAGCTCTCTTCTACGGTAAAATTTATTTCATCCGAAAAAAGAATTTCCCGATATTTTTTTCCCACGTACCGCTTCAACAAAGCGCGGCATCTCTTCAGTCTCAGGTCAGCATTATATCGTTTGATGGTACGATAAACGAATCTCTTGTTTATGGTTATGGTATTAAAATTTTTCAGTATGTCAAAAATTTGAATTGGCGCGTAACCGCAACGATGCAACGCAATAACTGCAACACGGTCTCCTTTATGCGTCCTCTCCATATTTAAAAATGAGTAAAATTCTTAAAAGTATACATTTTTATTTTCATGAACATTTCGAAATTCGAATGCAATAAACTTTTTTGTGGCCAGCATTCTAATAGAAAGTTTTTACTGTGTAACAATACTGATGACCTGACTGTGTATATGGCTACATTTAGTGAGATAATCTTAAAAGCTGTTATGGACGTTTTTTTTAGAACTTTAAATTCCGTCATAAGTAACTTTATTTATTTACGCAGCGCACACAACGTTCATATTCTAAAAAGGAATACTTTTCTGTTTTTGCATCAATTTTCATTAACGCTTTATTCCTAATTCATGTTATGACACTTATATCTCACGAAATAAGTCTGCTTTGTAATACCTTTATTCATGACTTTATATTTCGTAAAATAAGGGTGTACAATAAATAAAAAAATAAATATTTCCAACACTCACACCAATTAGCCTAGCCCCAAAGTAAGCACTGTAAGGCTTGTGTTATGGGATACTGGGGTAACGGATAGAATACGTATACTGTACATATACATATAAGTATATATAAATCGAAATACATATTAAACATCCATGACTGGAGTACAAATGCTCGTATTCATCACACAAACATCTGCCCCCACCGGGATTCGAAACCGGGACCTCTCGAGTCGGCGACACCATGAAACTCAGCGTACAAACCACTCGGCCACGGAGGTCGTCAAATGAAAACAATGTCTTATTAAACTCAATAATTATATAATCAATCAATAATTATTAAACTCTATAATAGAGTATAAGAGTTATATAGCTAAGTAAGCCCTTTCTTCTCCACGGTAAAAAGAAATGTTGAATGGGTGGCCCCTAAAAGTATCAAAATATGTAAAGTTTTTTGGAGTGAAAACATCTTTGGGCGCGTTATAGTTAAAATTTTTATTTTTTAAGCATGCGCCTTAAGAATCTAAAGAAAATATAATTAGAAAAAAATCCACGCGGACCAGGCAGCAGACGGGACTCGAACTCGCACCCTTCGCTATCCGGGTGAATATACTGACCAATTATGCTACCGCGGCCCTGACGGCCGCATCGAAATTCCTCTATCCATTCTTAAGCTGCAAGGCAGCGCCATCTCTTCGCATTGTAGGTAACACACAATGTCAAATGAATACTTTTACAAGTAAAAGATTTGAAAGACAAGAAAGACAAGAAAGACAAGAAAGAAAGAAAGATTTAAACATTTGAAAGAAGAAATAGCAATTATAGTTAGAATTTTTATTTTGAAGCAATTAACTGCTCGACGTTTAAATCTAAAGAAAATATAACTAGAAAAAATTTTTTTAGTTATATTTTCTTTAGATTCTTAAGGCGCGTTGGGCATATTTTGCGATGAATTTTCATTTATTTTACGTTTCCATTTAAAATATACCCAACGCTAGCCTAAAGAGGTTTTCGTTTTTTTTTTATGTAGTTACTAATTGTTAATTGTCATTTAGTCAGATTTTACTGCTAAAGACGGTTAGAAATTTGTTGCTTCTCGATTATTATCCATGATATTGCAAGGTGTCATTATAATTCTTGCAAACAATATCACTCCTGATCGTAATATTCATTTTCCATACCATCAAAATGTTGAAATAATGTCTCTCAGTTAAAAGATACGTCGTGCAAACCATACAAAGTGTGCTATAAATTTACCAAACGCTTACTTGAAGTTTAATAGAAAATACACGAAAAGCAAGGAGCTTGAACCATCAATTTTACGTAGAATCTAGCCTAGAATTAATTTATAGTCAAAGCAACGCTATCTTTGTAAGGAGATACAACAGTAGCCGCTAATTTTTACTAAGAGCAAAACAAAAGGAAAATTGCTAATGAATAAATTATATTAAATGAATGAAAGATATTTGTAGTCCTATTTATTGAAGTATTTTATATTGCTTTTGTATTTGGTACACATGAAGTAATTATTTTAAACTTTCATGGTCACTAACATTATAGCTATTAACGGGATTGTTACCTTAAACCTTATTTTTTATGAGTCTCCGATATTTATCCAGTGGATCGTATGTGCAAAAACATCAAAAATCAATAAAGTGTCGTTCCGCGATTTGATACTGTGAGTATTGTGTGTCGGGAACAGGTGCGAGTGAATAGTGAGAATGTGACCAATGGTAGGGGTATCGAGCGCAGTAAAAGTCGACGTCAGAGGGTAGACCGATATGTCTGCCAATAACATCTACCCGCAATTACTTCAGTTACTCCGTGGTCATGGCGCTTATAACAGTGCCGAAATATCGGAGACTCATAAAAAACAAGGTACATGGTAACAATCCCGTTAATAGCTATAATAACATGAAGTAAGTTATTGAAACATAAGTAATAATAAAAAAAATGGTGATACATAAGAATAAATATAAAATTCAGATTCTGAGTGAATAATCACTATCCTCGAGGATCTTGATGGCGCAGGTGGATTGCGCTTTCGGCTGCGATCGTTAATGTTAACACAATTTCGCCGTGGTCGGTCATTGGATGGGTGACCAAAAAGTTACTATTTCGAGCAATATAAGCAGTTACATGCTTTAAAATAATAAAAATTATAACTATTACTAAAAGCGTTAAAAGCAAAAAAAAACTCAAGAAATATCGTAGCATGGCAACCACCCAATTCTGAATACTTGTTTCTTCAGAAACTAGAGGTGGCATCAAAAATACTTCTCAGAAATCCTTATTCGATAAACGGTAGCCTCCACTTAGTCATTAACTCTCGAGCTCTTTATAATTGCCTAATTTCTATTCATTGTTGTCATTTACTGAAGCTCTTTCCCATTTCGTTGGTATAAGACGATGAATTATTTCTAACGAATCAGAATAATAAGTTCTGTAGAGAAGATCGGGACATCTATTTAATAAAGAACTGGATATCTTGAGTATCACACTTGAATTGGGCGATAATTATTCTAGGCGAATGATTATGTTCATTTCCATTTTCGCAAATTTCTCTGGCCACGTCGTAATTAATTAAGGGCTTGTGAATATATTAAGAATTGGCGACGTTCTAAATTATTGCTACCGCGTGAAAACTTTCAAGCAGTCAGTCTAAATTATGAATTTCTAGAAAATAAAATAGGTTTGTTTAAAACGTAGTTAGTTTGCAAAAAAAATATAAAATCTGTACATCAGAGGGCTGGGGAGCAGGCGTGATTTTGCTTAAAATATAAACATTGTCAAATAAATGCTATGCATATTTTATTTTGCCAACCTACAGTATCGAGCAGGCGAAGATGGTGCGGGTTCGAGTCTCGTCTGGTGCTTGGTCCGCGTGGATTAAAAAAATAGATTTATACGTCTAGCAGTTATATGGTTAGAAAATTAGTATATAACTAGCGGCCCGCCCTCGCTTCGCTTCGGTGTAGAGCTGAACTGTAGACTACAGTTTTTGTTCTCAGGCTTGTATTATACACAATGACATTCATCGGTCGGTTTAAAATTGACAAAGTTTCATACAATCTTTCATTCCCTTTTTTATCCCCTTGGGGATAGAATTGATCAAAATCCTTCCTTAGCAGATGCCTACGTCATAACATCTACCTGCATGCCAAATTTCAGCCCGATCCGTCCAGTGGTTTGGGCTGTGCGTTGATAGATCACTATGTCAGTCAGTCAGTCACCTTTGAGTTTTATATATATATAGATAATGATTCTATCTGAATTTACTTAGCACAGCACTCTAATAATTATGCGCCGCTGATAATTGTACTCCATCTGGAGATCTTGGTACTTACAGATTTAGAAACTGAATTTCAGATGGAGATTCGGAATTTGAATTTACTAAAACCTCTCGGCAAGCATGAATATAAATATAAGAAAATAGCCTTCCGAACCCCGAACTCCGAGTAAGAAGATTTTCTAATCGATGTTGTTTCATGTTTAATGTTTATTGATTCTTTTCTGAAGTGAAATATCGGAGTTGAAATACTCTCTCATTTTTTTCCTGTTCAAACTCATAAATCTTTCTGAATGTCAACTTGCGTTTGGTCCTCAGAAGTAGCATGAATAACTGATATTAATAATTACTTTAAATTATTTTTATATTTATAATTTTTATTATTTTTAAAGCATGTAACTGCTTGATGTTTAAATCTAAAGAAAATATAACTAGAAAAAATTCCACGCGGACCAGGCAGCAGACGGGACTCGAACCCGCACCCTTCGCAATTCGCAAACACTGACCAATTATGCTACCGCGGCCCTCACGGACCGCGTCGAAATTCTTTCTAGCTATTCTTAAGCTGCAAGGCAGCGCCATCTCTTCGCATTATAGGTAAACCCACAATGTCAAATGAATACTTTTACAAGTATTAAACATTTGAAAGAAGAAATAGCAATTATAGTTATAATTTTTATTATTTTTAAAGCATGTAACTGCTTGATGTTTAAATCTAAAGAAAATATAACTAGAAAAAATTCCACGCGGACCAGGCAGCAGACGGGACTCGAACCCGCACCCTTCGCAATCCGGGCGAATGCACTGACCAATTATGCTACCGCGGCCCTCACGGACCGCGTCGAAATTCTTTCTAGCTATTCTTAAGCTGCAAGGCAGCGCCATCTCTTCGCATTATAGGTAAACCCACAATGTCAAATGAATACTTTTACAAGTATTAAACATTTGAAAGGAGAAATAGCAATTATAGTTATAATTTTTATTATTTTTAAAGCATGTAACTGCTTGATGTTTAAATCTAAAGAAAATATAACTAGAAAAAATTCCACGCGGACCCGGCAGCAGACGGGACTCGAACCCGCACCCTTCGCAATCCGGGCGAATGCACTGACCAATTATGCTACCGCGGCCCTCACGGACCGCGTCGAAATTCTTTCTAGCTATTCTTAAGCTGCAAGGCAGCGCCATCTCTTCGCATTATAGGTAAACCCACAATGTCAAATGAATACTTTTACAAGTATTAAACATTTGAAAGAAGAAATAGCAATTATAGTTATAATTTTTATTATTTTTAAAGCATGTAACTGCTTGATGTTTAAATCTAAAGAAAATATAACTAGAAAAAATTCCACGCGGACCCGGCAGCAGACGGGACTCGAACCCGCACCCTTCGCAATCCGGGCGAATGCACTGACCAATTATGCTACCGCGGCCCTCACGGACCGCGTCGAAATTCTTTCTAGCTATTCTTAAGCTGCAAGGCAGCGCCATCTCTTCGCATTATAGGTAAACCCACAATGTCAAATGAATACTTTTACAAGTATTAAACATTTGAAAGAAGAAATAGCAATTATAGTTATAATTTTTATTATTTTTAAAGCATGTAACTGCTTGATGTTTAAATCTAAAGAAAATATAACTAGAAAAAATTCCACGCGGACCAGGCAGCAGACGGGACTCGAACCCGCACCCTTCGCAATCCGGGCGAATGCACTGACCAATTATGCTACCGCCCGCGGCCCTCACGGACCGCGTCGAAATTCTTTCTAGCTATTCTTAAGCTGCAAGGCAGCGCCATCTCTTCGCATTATAGGTAAACCCACAATGTCAAATGAATACTTTTACAAGTATTAAACATTTGAAAGAAGAAATAGCAATTATAGTTATAATTTTTATTATTTTTAAAGCATGTAACTGCTTGATGTTTAAATCTAAAGAAAATATAACTAGAAAAAATTCCACGCGGACCAGGCAGCAGACGGGACTCGAACCCGCACCCTTCGCAATCCGGGCGAATGCACTGACCAATTATGCTACCGCGGCCCTCACGGACCGCGTCGAAATTCTTTCTAGCTATTCTTAAGCTGCAAGGCAGCGCCATCTCTTCGCATTATAGGTAAACCCACAATGTCAAATGAATACTTTTACAAGTATTAAACATTTGAAAGAAAAAATAGCAATTATAGTTATAATTTTTATTATTTTTAAAGCATGTAACTGCTTGATGTTTAAATCTAAAGAAAATATAACTAGAAAAAATTCCACGCGGACCAGGCAGCAGACGGGACTCGAACCCGCACCCTTCGCAATCCGGGCGAATGCACTGACCAATTATGCTACCGCGGCCCTCACGGACCGCGTCGAAATTCTTTCTAGCTATTCTTAAGCTGCAAGGCAGCGCCATCTCTTCGCATTATAGGTAAACCCACAATGTCAAATGAATACTTTTACAAGTATTAAACATTTGAAAGAAGAAATAGCAATTATAGTTATAATTTTTATTATTTTTAAAGCATGTAACTGCTTGATGTTTAAATCTAAAGAAAATATAACTAGAAAAAATTCCACGCGGACCAGGCAGCAGACGGGACTTGAACCCGCACCCTTCGCAATCCGGGCGAATGCACTGACCAATTATGCTACCGCGGCCCTCACGGACCGCGTCGAAATTCTGCGCTGCCTTGCAGCTTAAGAATAGCTAGAAAGAATTTCGACGCGGTCCGTGAGGGCCGCGGTAGCATAATTGGTCAGTGCATTCGCCCGGATTGCGAAGGGTGCGGGTTCGAGTCCCGTCTGCTGCCTGGTCCGCGTGGAATTTTTTCTAGTTATATTTTCTTTATTTTTATATTGTTATATAAACACAACAAACAACTCATCAAACAGCCAAATCTAATGTAATGGTATGGTGTGAACATGCATTAGGGGGACCAAACCATTACATTAGATTTTATAAACCACAGATCCTTGCAACTGAGCAACGATGCATTCCTAGAATGATACGCGAGTCTATTGAGATTAAAAAAATATCCAAATTTCAATAGGGAAGATTGTTGGTATATACCACCAGCTTGGGAACCCATTATACAGGAGATAAAATCCCAACCACACACTGCAAGACCAACAGATACTATTAGTTCTTTTTGTTTGCATAATTTAACATAAAAAGGAGATAGAAAACCTCTCTTGAGTTTGTTTCGCCGGTTCTTCTCAGGAAGGTCTCCCAATTTTGGAACCGGTGGTAGTTTACGGTAGTTAGGGTCAAATAAATAAACTCTAAATTACAAAAAAGAATTTTAAATAAAATACTTTATTAGCTAAATTAAGTAATAAATTCATACATAGACAATAAAACTTTAAAAATCGAACAATGAAATAACCGAACGCTCGATAAAAGTCTTTCGAAGGTAGCGCGACAAAATTAAATAAAAATTTGATTCCGACGACGTAGCCTGTAAAGGCTACGAAACGTCAATAAATAAATAAAGTTTCGTGCATTAACCCGTAAAAAACTAGTTTTATTTAAAAATTAAAAAATTTAAAAAATAGCTACCCTAAGTCTTCTCCGTCGGTAAAGGTTCCCAGGACGCTGGCGGCATTTCTCCGTTGAATGGCGAGGCTTATGCGCTGGGCGAAATAGCCGCCAGTTCTGCGATCTCCAGTGGTCTCCACCAATCTTTTCGCGATGTCTTTGTACTTATAATTTGATAATCTGTACTGTCAAAACTAATATGTTGGATATAATTTAACACCAAGAGCCTGAACTCATCATCCTATTTATGCTCCCTTACTATGCACTCTTTCAACCTCCCTACAAACACCCTCAGGGCTTCCCCTAAGGACAGAATTGCGAGGAAACGTGTTATATAACCGTAAAACGGGCCCAGTGCGAATTAATGTTTGCTAATGTAACAGCTGTAAACGCAATCGTGAATTCTGAAGCACAATGAGGCTTAAAATAAATATTTTTAAGAAACTCATTAGATATATTTTGAAGTGGTTTAACTGATTGCTAAGTTCAATCCACCAGATACGGTGGCTGAAAATTTGGAAATTCTGATGTTGTTTCTGTATTATGATTCCGACTCTTCTAATGTTTGATCAAAAACTTTCAACCGTGCGACTCATAAGATATTTATTCAGTGTTTATGTTCTTTCCAAGTTCATTCAAGTGATGTCGTAAGATTCTAAAGTTTCAGTTGCTTCAAAATATTGTTTTAAATTTATTATAAAGTTGAATAACCGTACATTAGGAATATTACTGTAAAATGACACTGAAAGGATTCAGTTTTTGACGTGACAACGTCTTAAATTAGGTTGCGGCTGGGAGTCACTTATGAAAAAGTGTAACGCTCGGTAACGTTACGATGAGTCTCTCGTGTTAAGTTTAAGTTTACATGTACAATGTTTTAGTAAACAAAATATATTTCTATAGTTAAAATTTGTGCAATTCTTATTTTCATTCAATTCCTTGTTCCTATTGTGCAATTTAATTATATTCATATCAATAAATATTCTACCGAGAAAAAGACGTTGTCACGTAAAATCTTCGCCCGTAAAACCGACTTTACAGGCAACCATTTTTTGACGTGACAACGTCTTAAATTAGGTTGCGGCTGGGAGTCACTTATGAAAAAGTGTAACGCTCGGTAACGTTACGATGAGTCTCTCGTGTTAAGTTTAAGTTTACATGTACAATGTTTTAGTAAACAAAATATATTTCTATAGTTAAAATTTGTGCAATTCTTATTTTCATTCAATTCCTTGTTCCTATTGTGCAATTTAATTATATTCATATCAATAAATATTCTACCGAGAAAAAGACGTTGTCACGTAAAATCTTCGCCCGTAAAACCGACTTTACAGGCAACCATTTTTTGTTATGATAATAAGTGTTGGTACTTTAAAAGTTATTGACTTATTTACATATATCCATGTTTTTCTAAATTTTGATGAGATATATGGAAAGCAGAGCCGTTGATGTAAATGATTTTTTATACAAACAAATTAGGACAAACTTTTGACGACGTCCGTGGCCGACTGGTTTGTACGCTGGGTCTCAAGGTCCCACATAACTTGTCTGCAGTTTTGACTTATCAATTCTTTTTACCTTATTTCTCTTTGCGACTTTAACCGTCGATACAGGGGGTTCAAATAAATAACTTGCCAATAATGAATAAGCGTTAATATATAATATATATATATTTAAGCATTAAACTAAATAGGACAATGACGACCTCGAGAAGCTGATTGTGACCGGCAAAGTAGAGGGAAAAAGACCACGTGGACGCAGCCTAATACGTTGGTCTGACCAGATTCGCACCGCTCTAGACTCGACAGTTCACAAAGGCCTCCACACAGCCAAAGACAGGGACAGATGGAAGACCATCATACGGAAGAAAGTGATACAGAAGGGAGGTCACGACCCTCAGTAATGAGGAATGCGACTCAAGGAGGAGGAAGCATTTAACTGCTAGATTTTTAATCTAAAGAAAATTTTACTAGAAAAGTTTCCACGCGGCCCAGGCAGCAGACGGACTCGAACCCACACCCTTCGCTATCCGGGCGAATGCACTGAAAAATGCTGTGCATTCGCCCGGATAGAAAGGGGTGGTTCGAGTCATGTTTGCTGCCTGCTCCGGGTGGAAACTTTTCTAGTAAAATTTTCTTTAGTAAGCGTGATATTTTATAATAAAAATATAAAACCCATGCTTGGTTTTTAGTACTTTTATTTTATTATCTTTACATTGCTTCGTCGACTGCTAGATAATTATAACACAAACTTTGCAGAATTAGACATATTCGGGTTCTCAAAATTAAAGTTTACAAGAATGGCAGTAGAAACATTATCAAATAGAACGGGTTGATGGAATTTGGTATCGTATCTGTACCGGTTCATCGCGGTTTTTTATTTTATTGTTCTGTAGTGAGGAGATAATAAACTTCTCCTTTCATCATTAATTTGTGGACATTGGTGTGGGTTGTACACTTACCTAATTAATATCTACATTATTATTTTATGTAATATTTAGTGTATAACTGTTCAATGTTCCTAAAAAAATTAAAAAAAAATCAAATGGTGACGAACTAAAAATATAACGTAATTTTTTGTTTGTGACTATAAAATATTGTTGACAGCCTTGACGGAATTGAATTCATACTAAATAAAAATCATAAATGACACATTATTGAAATTAGTTGTGAAAGTCGAATATGAAGGAAATTAATAAGGAGGAGCTCGATGGCGCCAGTGGTTAGCGCGTTCGGCTGCGGTCGTGGAAGTTGAGCAACTTTCGCAGTGGTCGGTCATTGGATGGGTGACCAAAAATTTACTATCTCCAGCTCCTCCGTGCTTCGGAAGGCACATTAAGCCGTTGGTCCCGGCTGCATCTGCAGTCGTTAGCACCCACCAACCCGCACTGGGCCCGCGTGGTGGGTCATGGCCCAATCTCCCTAATCCATCCATAGGGAAGGCCTGTGCCCCAGCAGTGGGGACATAAATAGACTGATGATGATTTTTTTTTTTATGTTATAGGGGGCATACGAGCAGACGGCTCACCTGATGGTAAGTGATCACCGTCGCCCATTGACACTTGCAACACCAGGAGTATCACAAATGCGATGCCGGCCTTTAAGGAAGGAGTACGCTCTTTTTTTGAAGGTTTTTGATGATGATGATGAACGGTTGCACAAATACTTGTACTTTAAACAATCAATTTCCGGTGTTGAATTCAGTGAAGACAAAAATGTCCAACTCAGTCGTTTTATTAATGCAAATGTGCTATCATCTAGGGAGGCTGTCATTAAAAAGTAACAATTTCGCGTTAATAGCGCAATTCCGAAGAAACAGCCAGATTTACATATTCAGCGAGGCTCGCTGGACAAAGGGCTGCTGAGGAACTCTTGGCAGCGGATTACGCGGTGGTTCCTAATCACCATTTAAGAAGGAGTTCTTTGTTACTAATTGGTATAAAGGATTCCTTTATATTATCCTAATAGGTAAAATTATACTGATAGAAACGAAACAGTTCAGTCGACTAAAGCATTTTGTTATCAATTTCAAAACTGTAAAACTGCTGTATCAGCTATCTTCACGTCTTGACTTCACCTTCACTTAACATCAGGTGTGGTGGAGTAATTTGTCGGAACTATCTATAAAAAAAATCGTTAGTCCAGTCTTTGGATTGATGTTCAAAACATTAACAATAACTAAATAGTTACTGAAGCGCGATTGGCCAATTGCAAATTATATTATTAGACTTAAGTATAGGTAAGATTGGATGAAAAGATGCTCTATTTGAAACTTTTATAATCAAGGAGTTTGCCAGATTTGTCAGACTTGTAGTTTACAGTAAAAATAATAAAAAAGTATTATTCTAAAATAGGTATTAACTATTTTATTATTTTTAAATGTATTTTAAAGGGTAAAATAGTAGAAGACAAAATCCATTATATAATAAAATATATGATATAATGAAAATAGAAGGGATTGAAATAGAAGGGTAGGGGGAGCCCTTGAATATTGAAAATATTAAGATCTAAATCTCTTTTTTCTTCAAATCTTAGTATCTTTAAGATATCTGTAGAAATTCACAGACATAATGGATGATGACTATTTTTTTTCGTCGTTTATCAGGTAGATTATCAAAAAGTATTGGACACGTATTGTTTCTTTTTCACATAATATAAACATTACAGAGATATATTGATTTAAAAAGGCGCATGACGTCATGTTTTGGTACAATATACACATAAAAGTGACGTCACGAACTCCCAAACTTTGACGCGCTATATTTTGTCATTTTTTGGTTGATTTCCCAAAGAAAAAATACGTGTTCATTAATTTTTGATTATCTATCTGACGGACTTAATAGAATTTCGTTTACTGTACCCCGTTATCACCTCTTTTACAGAATGCACAATTTTCAGTAAAGGTTGTCAGTGTTTCCGAAAAGGACAGTTTCCCCGTAACACATTTTCCCCACAAATCAACTAAAAATCGCAAGAATGCGCAAGAGAGTTTACGGACATTTTGGTTGAACTCGTCCACCCCTCGTGTTTCCCCGAAGCTTAATCAGAGTAACGCATTTAGCTATACGATGGTTCCGGCTGAATATCAAAGTTGGGCGGAAATTTTATCAACTGCTACGTATGCTTGGCGGATAAGCCAATTCAGGCGTGCTATTCTTTAACGTAAACTGTTATGAGTTTATCACTGTAGCAGTTCCATGATATAATTTGAATTCGACAGTATCGTTTCACAACCACATGCTTCACTATCGCGGCGACAATGAACACAGCGGGAATCCTACCGAAAATGAAAATGAACTTTAATCAATAATTAACATAAGAAGGAGATAGATATCCTCTCTTGAGTTTGTTTCGCCGGTTCTTCTCAGAAAGGTCTCCCAATTTTGGAACCGGTGGTAGTTTACGTTAGTTATGGTCAAATAAATAAACCCAAAATTACAAAAAAGAATTTAAAATAAAGTACTTTATTAACTAAATTAAGTAATAAATTCATACATAGACAATAAAACTTTAAAAATCGAACAATGAAATAACCGAACGCTCAATAAAAGTCTTTCGAAGGTAGCTCGACAAAATTAAATAAAAAATCATTCTGACGAAGCAGACCTGAAAAGGCTGCGAAACGACAATAAATAAATAAAGTTTCGTGCATTAACCCGTTAAAACTAGTTTTATTTAATGAGTGATATGCGTGAAAACCTAAGAACAAATAACTTCAATCACCATCTACATGGAACCAACAACAGAGTTGGTGCGGCTTGTGAAGCGGCTGAAAAATCAAAAGCAAGCAAATACAGGGGTCTATGCTCCGAATATGATTTTGTCCCATTCGGTGTCGAGACCCTTGGTCCGTGGGGTCCTAGCGCTTTAAGGCTATTTAAGGAAATAGCAAAAAGGTTAGTCGACGTCACAGGAGACCGAAGAGCTGGCAGCTACCTCGGACAAAGAATTAGTCTAGCCATTCAAAGAGGTAACGCTGCCAGTATCTTCGGTTCCTTGCCTAAAGGGACTCCTTTTAATAATATATTTTAGTTTTAATTTTATGTTTTAAGGTTTTTAGTTTTATTGTTCTAGTATTTATATTTTACTTATTTATAGTAATTATGTAATTAGATAGAGACTTATTTGTTTATAGTTAGTGTATTTTATAGTTTTATGATGTGATTTTGTTAATGTTACTATCTAATAAATACTTATTTACTTCAATCAAGTTGCCTTTTTAAATGTTCTTTTGAATCATCTGTAATTTATTTTCGTCCGGCCGGTTCAGACGTTAATTACTTACGAGTGAACATAAGAATGCATAGGTCAAACACATAACCCTCTTTTTTTGGCTTCGCTACGGTCGGGTAACTACAGCATCGGCTTCTCATCACAGCCTGGCTTACGACCACATGTTAAAGTGATGAAAAAGTTTTAGTTTAAATGAATCGTGAGTTAAGCGACTACGCTTAACTCACGATTCATTTAAACTAAAACTTTTAATTACTAATTGGTGAGATTTATGGCGCAAGTGATTTGTGCCTTAGGCTGCGATCATTTATTTATTTCTTCAAGTTAAACATGCAGGCTTACAGAATAATGCAAAACGCCGGCAAGTCATAAATAAAAAATTCAATTCAATTAAATTCAATAAAATTAAGAAAAAGAGATAATCAAATAATAATTATAACAACAACAAAAAAACAGTAATGCCAAATAGTACTTAATAGAAACAAAGTCAAATCGCCCATTGTAAAAGTATTATTAATTAATGTTATAATAAAATAGTAAATTATGTCAAATCAATAAAACAATTAATAATGTCATAACTAATGTATGAATTGTCATATCTATTGAAGATAAGCAACATCTCAATGGTGCTTAGAAATGCAAATAGGGAAGATGCAATATTTTTATTTTTGTTTTCATTTTAAAGAATTCCATGTAGAATAAACCACAGATATATTAAAAAATTAAAACATTGTGATTTATCGGAAAAAAGGCGGTTTTAAATTGACAATTTAAATTTTCGCGCGAAAACGAACCTATGGTTGCGATGACGTCACTCCTGTCTGCCACTGGTCGTACTTGTTCGTTGCTGGCTTTAAATTTTCATACTTTTGCATATTTTTTCGACTTTCGAAATATTTTTTTGAAAAATTTTAAATGGACTATCCATCAACATCATGTGACTCATGTTTTGTGCCAATCTACTTCAACAAAGTTCCCAAATAAATTGTTTTTGACTGGAACTTCTGACCCAAAACTGAAAAAAAAGTGGTTTCAAGCTGCGAAGAGATATGACAATTATTCTCCAAAGACCATTATCCGATGCTGAGAAGATCACTTTGACGTAAGTCGGCGAATATACTTGTTATATGCTTAATTAATCTGCTTGTACGTAAAAACGCATTAGTAACCTACCTAATACTTACAAAACCTGTCTATAACATATTTTAATTTTACAGTTGGAGAATGACGACGAAAATTAGATAAAGTTTAAAATGTGTGGCACAATCTTCACATTGGCAGGACTGAACCAAGCTTTGCGTTTCATTTAAAATAACTGTAACACGATAACCTTCTTTACGTACTTTATGCTCCGGAGAACTCGACCTTTTACTGTACATAATTCTCCATCTCTTTTAATTTGGACATAGCCGATTGCATTATCGCCGTAAGATTTGTAGAAGCCGCTGAATAAAAGACGAAGTTTAACAACTCCGATTTTTACATACCGTAGTAATTTAGTCCCTTTCATTTCTACACTTAAAAACTCTGCACTTTGGACAAAAAAAAGTTATAACCATGTCAACGCTAACTCTTGGTAAATTTCTGGAGTCTGCTTTGATAAACGCAACTTCCATTTTTATTAAATGTAAAAGAACGCAATTTATTGCGTTCTTTAACATAATATTATTTTATGGGAATATTTATATTCCCATAAAATAATATTTACTTTAACAACCATAACCTCAAAGAAGTTGTCATAACAGGAGTGACGTCACTAAACGCTGATTGGTGTTTTAAAATACGTTCCGTTTCAAGTATTTTTAATTCGTAATAATTGTTAAAAAACAACATTATGTAAAATAAAAACATTTTAATCATAAAATTTTCATAAGTATTATATATGCATCTTCCCTTAAGCTATTAGTCCCGGCTGCTTCAGCTGCAGTACGTTAGCACCCACCAATCTGCACTGGGCTCGCGTGGTGGGTCACTGCCCCATCTCCCTATTCCATCCATATGTAAGGGCTGTTCCCCAGCAGTGGAAATATTAATAAGCTGATGACGATGATGATTTATAAACGTGAGGATCTAGTCTATCCTTTAAATCTAAAGAAAATATAACTAGAAAAAATTCCACGCGGACCAGGCAGCAGACTGGACTCGAACCCGCACCCTTCGCAATCCGGGCGAATGCACTGACCAATTATGCTACCGCGGCCCTCACGGACCGCGTCGAAATTCCTTCTAGCTATTCTTAAGCTGCAAGGCAGCGCCATCTCTTCGCATTATAGGTAAACCCACAATGTCAAACGAATACTTTTACAAGTATTAAACATTTGAAAGAAGAAATAGCAATTATAGTTATAATTGCTATTTTATTTCTTTAGATTTAAACATCAAGCAGTTACATGCTTTAAAAATAATAAAAATTATAGTCTATCCTTTTCATAGATAATGAATAGAGTGTGATAAGGAGAAGCTACTGACAAAATGACAAATAGCAAACACGAATAACCAAGCAAAGTGGCGGCATTAAATAAGTAAAAATACACAAACGTGCTGTTCTACATACACACATAAAAAACTACGTAACTAAGGCATAACGCATTTACTATACGGTGACATAAATTATGAACCACCAATCTTTGATAGAAAATTTAAACTTACACCCCCTTAGTAATAAACTAGGAATAAGCTTAGACTAGTAACGCCATGTTTTGTTATTTATATTTCACTCAAGTGCCATTTGTGATTCAATGAACAGAAACAAAACATAGAGTAACTAATCCAAAACTACGTCTTAAGCAAATCTTTGACCCCTTCTTCCTTGTTCATCATTAAGGGGTCAAAGATTTGCTTAAGACGGAGGAAACTTTCTCAGGTACAGGACCGTCACTATTATTTTGCTAGGTAAACGAAGTACATTGAGTGTTGATCTCCAATAAACTTCAGTTCAATAACCTCGACATTCAATCAACCATCTTAAGTTAAATTAATTGAATGTTTTCGCACATTGAACTTCATATAATTGTAGTTGAACTTCACTAGCAGATAAGTTCCTTTATGAGCCCTTTTACAAAATTGCGCCGGTGCCATACTGATCGGCGTAGGTAGATTTGCACTAGTAATATTGCATTTTACGGGTGATGTTTCGAGTCTTATAAAATAATTATTAATGAACTAATTATAAAAATATATAAATATTTCAGTAGTTCAATGATGGTTGATTAGTGTTATGTAAGTTTTTGATAGTAATTCTATTTAATTCAATATCGAAATACGAGGTAAACCTACATTATTTTTTGGGAAAACTCACGGGGTGTAGATGTCTTTTTTAATAATTAATGAGATGGAAAATCAAAACTCTAATACATTATGTTACAAGAAAAACATATTTCTAATGTCGCAGTAGTTAATTTGATCTAATTTATATAACATTATTTAGAGAATCAGGCGTTTGAAGTTGTGCAAATTATCGTTTTTTCCGTAAACTAGCTGCGGTAGAACGATCAGTACAAAATAGAAAAATAGTATTTGCAAATATTCTACATTAACTTACAATAACAAGAATAAATCTACTGTTTTCTTATATTGGAAATAGTCAAAATCTTTTCTAAGGGGGTAAACGAGGCGCTCAAACCGAGGCGCTCAAATTTATTTGCAAAAAATGTGAATGGGCTCTTACCCACCAAATATAATGGTGGCCACTTGATCAAGTGACTTCATCAAATAGTCTTGATCAAGCTAAAATCCTTCCGTCAAAAAGCACGTGCTTCTTAAGGACCTCCTTACAAAATTTCTCCACACACACACATAGACAGTTTGGTTTGATCAAGTCTATTTGATCAAGTGGCTGGATGGTGAGTTTCCAACATTTAGATCACACTTACAAATTCATCAGGCATCCGTAATGTGGGCGTCCCACAAGTGTTTTTCAGATGTTATTCCGAGCGCTCTTTGGCTGCCCGATCCATTGCCATTCAAATTAAGTATCCAAGCCAGCGAAGACTTCAGCTTTATAAATACAAATTTTGAATCAATAAAGTGACAATACGTGAATATTTAAATACACTCGCGACTGACAAACAGATTACCATTTTAGCTCGGCGGGCGCGCGAGCATCGAGCGGGACTCGAAAGGCACGACGCCAAAGGACCAATTTTTTATCAATTTGGTAACCAAATTGAACACATTATACGTCTTATTTATTTTTTTGTTCCAACAAGCTGAAAGAGAATGGAACAGTAGATTTTATTTATAAGAACAGCTGATTGTGGGCGTCGAATAGGGAGATTATGTATTATTTTGGTTGAAATAAATTACTTATTTACTCTTTATTGCACACAAAAAAATATAGTCAGACACAATACATAAACATGTGAGCAAAAGAGGGCTTTTCTCTAGCGATCTCTTTTAGCCAGACAAGATTTTGACAGAGACAGACATATGAGATTGGGGAATATAATATCAGTCAGGTGATTTAATCAGTCAGTATGTGTAAAAATAAAACAGGCCCTTTTTTGTAAATAAATTTTTTGTGCATCCTTTACAGGCTGCGTCTCGTCATAATAATGATTTTATTTTATTTGTCGAGCTACCTTCAAAAGACTTTAGAAAGAGAAGGTCGACGGCGCAGGCAGTTAGCGCGTTCGGCTTGAAGTTAAGCAACTTTTGCAATGGTCGGTCATTGGATGGGTGACCAAAAATCTTCTATCTCGAGTTTCTCAGCGCTTCGGAAGGCACGTTAAGCCGCTGGTCCCGGCTGTATCTGCAGTCGTCATGGTCCAATCTCCCTATTCCATCCATAGGGAAGACCTGTGCCCCAGTGCCCCAGTAGTGGGGACATTAATAGGCTGATGATGATGATGATGAGGGTGAAAATCTAAGAAACAAACAAGACTATCGTTGTCACATACTACTTTATTGAATTCCTAACTGGCTCACAGTTAATGTTTAAAATTTCATACCTACCTTTACATTAGTATTCAACTGCCGGTATTACCTATTCAAACACTAGTACTGCTTGTTTTCTATATGTTGCAGTATGTACGTCACGTTTTCATCCCTTACCCTCAGGGTGTCGGAATAGATCACGCACGCGTTGACGCGTTATGTGAAACAAGGCTAGTAGCTGCCATGATTTCAGTTGTCTCCAAAATTACTTTATTATGTATATAACTGTATACTATGTATTACCTCCTACACCTCACGCGGTTTTCATAGAATTAATATTATTTATTAGTAAAAGAAAACTTTTACAATTTGTGGGATAGACCCCTCGTTGTCAATAGGTATAATACAAGTACTGTTAGGGAAAGGAAGTTTATCTATTTATATATATAAAACTCAAAGATGACTGACTGACATAATGATCTATCAACGCACAGCCCAAACCGCTGGACGGATCGGGCTGAAATTTGGCATGCGGGTAGATGTTACGACGTAGGCATAAGCTAAGAAAGGATTTTGATCAATTCTACCTTCAAGGGGATAAAATAGGGAATGAAAGTTTGTATGAAACTTTGTCAATTTTAAACCGATCGGGCTGAGACTTTGCATGCAGGTATAAGAAGAATCATAGATGAATGTCATTGTGTATAATACAAGCCTGAGAACAAAAACTGTCTACACTTCAGCTCTACACCGCAGCGAAGCGAGGTCATGCCGCTAGTTATACATAAAGTTAAATGTTAAGTTAATAGTTATGGGATGAGAACAGATAAATATATAATACCAAAAATTCTAAACAAATTAGAGTGGGTAAGAAAAAATAAGAATGTTAGCAAAAAAATATTAAAAAAATCCCGAACACATTGTAGTTATTATTATTTTGTATATGCAAAAACTATGTATCAATAAGTACTTAAACATTATTTTCACATGACATTGTGAATCTTCACAGTGAACCGCTTGATATTTTGCAACTAGATTATATAAGTCAAAATCTCTTTTTTTCAAATTCGAAGCATAATAAAACTTTGATTATTGCGTAAATTATGTATTTGTAGCAGATAGTCACTTTAAAATAGCTTAGGCATAATAATATGTTAACAGTAGTTTATAGTTATATTATTTGTAAGTTTATAACAGTAGTATTATTTTAACATGATACCGTAAGGAAAACGAGTGTTGGCTTGCCAACAACCTGATGTTTACAGGATGGCAAGGTATTAAAATATGATAAAATTACGTATCAAAGATTAAATAAATAAATAAAAAAAAATAGAGGATCAAAGTGTGGTATTATTAGGCATAATATGTTAACAGTAGTTTATAGTTATATTTTTTGTAAGTTTATAACAGTAGTATTATTTTAACATGTTACTGTAAGTTAAACGAGAGTTGGCTTGCCAGCAACCTGATGTTTACAGGTTGGCAAGGTATTAAAATATGATAAAATTATGCACCTATCAATTATTAAATAAAAAAAAATAAAAAAAAAATAGAGGATCAAAGTGTGGTATTATCCAAGGTTGGTTATGTAAATATCATATTCACAACTTTTAGTATGATGGGTTATAATTGTATGCTGTCCGTTAGTAAGCTTTTAATACCTGTACGAGACTGATACCAGAAGATTATGTTTCAATTTGATATTTATTAATCTTCTAATTAAATACTTATGTGATGTTTACGTTGATGATACCTTAAACATTTTTTCTTTAACGGTAATCAATGTCCCTTAATGCTTTGAAAGCAATTAAATGCGTTTGCCCCTACTGCATCTGCAGTTGTTAACATACACCGATCTGCATTTCGCCCGTGTTTTCTAAGTTAATTGATTCCACACACATGGCAAGCCTGTGTAAAATGGTCGTCTAAAAGAGAACACAGATCTCTCTATGGTTTTTCCACTCTAGATAAGTTTATCTATTTATATATTTTATCAGCTTGATCGTAAGTTTTATAACTAAAGAATATTCTTCGAATCTTTTGCTATCGGAGCAAATGCAAGCCTTATTATGCTGTGAATACTTTTAATAATTTCTTAAGCTGCAAAGCACTGAGATTTTTTCGTTTTATAGGTAAGTACTAACAGCAGAAGGACGAAACCTTACGATAGAGAAGAAATAGCAATATAATTGATAAAGCAAGGTGTAGGCATTCTATTACTTCTTAGGAATCTTTATTTTTAATAATAGCAGACAACAGTTACCTAGATGCCGTTTGCTATTACCGATAAAATTAGGTAATAGATTCTGATGTCATTTGTTATTACCGTTAGGCCCTCAGAAAGCTCAAAGGTCGAGCCATGATTTATTGAAACCTTGATTCGGTCGCGTTCACGTCAACGGTTTGTAAGGCGTTTGAGGTTTTCAGCTTAGATTAGATTTCGATGTTGAAGTGGGAGCTCCATTTCAAATCTGATTAAAATTTATAGAAAATATACATAGGTAATGGTTAGATATCAAAATATTTAGATTGAAAATTTGTGCGGTATTTTCTTGAGTTTGTAATTTACTTTTTAGGGGTATACATTATTGTGATTACGAAATCAAATCAATTGACACAAGAGACACAGACAATTATAAAACGACCTGTTTAACGTACCAAATCAATTACGTACAACATTATTATGATTCGGTTGCTACAACAAAGCTAATACGGTCGCGTCGTTAGCTCCAAGGATAAACATCGACACACCGTATCCTCATAGAAAATACAGTAGAATTATTCACCAGAACTAAAGGGGTTAATCGCCCACCCCGTTGTCCCCTCCCGCCTGTCCCTCGCGTCGTAAAGTCGTACCGTCAGCAAAACGGTATCTCCCACCGCCCCGAGTAGCAAGGAAATCCCTTAAAATAATAAGGAATGGAAACATTCCACACGGAGTTTTTTTTGCATTATTCATGGTAATAAATTGGTTCCAGGGTAGAGTCCCTATAACAAGTGAAAGGCAAGCTGTCTGATAAAGGTTTCTCGTGTTATGTGATTTTAGAGGTCGAGTCAAGTCCTCCGATTTGTACCGATGAATTTTGCGTTAGGTGGTTGGGCGGCTTTAACTTTTTTTTTCAGTTGATTTCGTATGGCCCACTTGCATAATATTACATACCTACTAGCGGCTTTTTTATATATAGGTCCGACAAATGACTCCATCCCACCTGATGTTAAGTGAAGGTGAAGTTCAGACGCGAAGATAGCTGATATATCAGTTCTACCTGCCACACCAGCCATCCTCGCCCTGCCGGCCTGCATGTTGCTTCTTCACGCCTCTTTTAAAGGATCCCAGGTTGTAAGAGGGAGGGAACACGTGAGCGGGCAGAGCATTTCATTTACGGATAGTGCGACAAAGAAATGAGTCACCAAATTTCTTTGTACGCATTGGAATTGTGGCCACAGTTAAACGGTGACATCGTAGGACTGCGCGCGTGGTCCTCTTAAGGAAAGGGGAAGGTCGGATAAGAGAGAATAACTCCTCAGAACACTCGCCGTGGTACAGACGATAGAGGGTGACTGTGACTTCGTCCGGGTGAAATCAATTTCTCGTAAAACTTTTCATCCCCTATTTCATACTTTTCTAGTTTTGTTTCCGCGATGAAAAGTAGCGAAAAGCTTTTCATCCAATTGGATTGAGCAGAACTTTTAGTAACTCAAGCTCATGCATCAAAGCCGCTGCAGATAACGAAATGAAATAAATTCTTTGTCCAAAGAGACAAAAGTTATTTCTGGGCCACCATATGCCAAATTACGTGAACGAAATGTCAGTGAGACAGCATCCCGAACGGGAATGCACTTGAGCGCGAAACGTCGTTGCGATTGGTCATGCGGAGAGCTCATTTATAACGGTACTAGCGGCCCGCCTTCGCTTCGCTTCGGTGTAGAGCTGAAGTGTAGACTACAGTTTTTGTTCACAGGCTTGTATTATACACAATGACATTCACCTATGATTCTTCTTATGCCTGCATGCAAAGTCTCAGCCCGATCGGTTTAAAATTGACAAAGTTTCATACAAACTTTCATTCCATATTTTATCCCCTTGGGGGTAGAATTGATCAAAATCCTTTCTTAGCAGAGGCCTACGTCATAACATCTACCTGCATGCCAAATTTCAGCCCGACCCGTCCAGTGGTTTGGGCTGTGCGTTGATATATCAGTCAGTCACCCTTGAGTTTTATATACAGGGCGTCCCACGGCAACGTCACACGGAGGGAAAGTATATTAAATATTGAAGATAGGATATTTTACTGAAAGAAGACATTATTTTATTTTTAATAACAACTAGAACTGCATTAACAGATTATTTTGAAATCGCCTGTACAACTGGGAATCGTGAAATTTCGAAAAAAATACTCATTTTATGATAACTATTGAAAGGGTTAATCATAAGCATTATTTTTTGTTAAATAACATAGCATTTTAAATGAAAGGAATGTCTTATTACGTGATAAAAATAATAAATTGTTATACAAACTGAAGTACGAATGCTTTCTTTTTGAACTCACAGTTACAATGCGATTGGCTGAAATTATAAAAATAATAATTCGAAAATGGAACACTTAAATTTTCAAGCGTCTGTTTTTTTTTCGAGTTTCAGTTTCGTTTATATGTTTTTTTTTTGTTATTTTACTTCCCATGGCGTATCAAAATAAAATAGATTTAATGGAAGCTTACTTTATGAGCCACAAAGACATATTAGCTTTGCGGTGGTACCGCAAAAGATATCCTGATGGAGACGTTTCTCTCGATATGTGTTTAAAAGGTTAGTAGATACTGAAATTTAGGACGTTTTGATATTATGCGCTTACAGAAACCACAGCAGCGGATGATAAACGCCAACGATGATGAACTCAACATTTGAACTTACTTTGAGGCGTATTCGAATGTTAGTGTGTAAAATAATTTTAAATAAAATGTTCCATTTAATTACTTTTCTTTTATTTAAAATGCTATGTTATTAAGCAAAAAATAATGCTTATGATTAACCCTTTCGATGGTTATCATAAAATATGTCGTGTTTGTATCGAAATTTCACGAGTTTGATTCCCAGTTGTAACAGGCGATTTTTAAAAAAAACTGTGAATGCAGTTCTATTTATTATTAAAAATATATCCTATCTTCAATATTTAATATACTTTCCCTCCGTGTGGGGTTGCCGTGGGACGCCCTGTATATAGATTACTACAAAAAACAGTGCATTTTTTACAGTTGAGTTTTAGTTTTTGTTTTAAACCACAAACAGGTTTTGTTTAGGGATTTGTTTATGTAATTTCTTTAGGAATTTGTTTATGCAATTTTTTTAAACTCGTATTGAATGCATGTCTGACGTTTTTGTGGTAATAAGGTTAATGTTTATCGCTGGAGATTTCACGCATTGGTAATGGTAATTTGATTTGGTTATTTCTATAAATTTCAGTTAATTTAGTAATATTTGTTCATTGATAATTTGGAGCCGGCTCAAAATTAATTAGGTATACTTACATCCGTTTAAGAACTAAGTTATTAAGGTTTAAAAAAAAGGTTTATAATATTAAGCTTTTCAGTTGTTTCGGCGGTTCTATTTATTATTCTACTGTAGTCTTCTGTAAGGTGGAACCTACTGGAAATGAACAACAATGAACAAGATCATTTGATAAACTATTTTATAAAAAGGACTGCCAACCTCACGCTATTGTCAAATAAAATTACTTTCACACTTTGTTTTACATTTGTAATATAAATCGTTGTGAGCAGTGGATCAGAATTTGTTTCTTAGGTTTTCACGCACATCACTCATTAAATAAAACTAGTTTTTCACGGGTTAATACACGAAATACATAATTTAACATAAGAAGGAGATAGAAAGCCTCTCTTGAGTTTGTTTCGCCGGTTCTTCTCAGAAAGGTCTCCTAATTTTGGAACCGGTGGTAGTTTACGGTAGTTAGGGTCAAATAAATAATTTTAAAATTACGAAAAAGAATTTTAAATAAAGTTATTTTTTTAACTAAATTAAGTAGTAAATTCATACATAGACAATAAAACTTTAAAAATCGAACAATGAAATAACCGAACGCTCAATAAAAGCTTTTAGAAGGTAGCCCGACAAAATTAAATAAAAAATTGATTCTGACGAAGCAGCCTGTAAAGGCTGCGAAACGTCAATAAATAAATAATGTTACGTGCATGAACCTGTGAAAAACTAGTTTTATTCAGTGGATCAGAACTTTGGAGCTCTAAATTATCGTGGTAAAAAGTTATGATAATGGAGACTATTGAGTACACCACTAATAAAAAATTTATCGTTTACAAAAAATTTAATATTGTTTAAAAATAGAAGAATTCTTAATTTAACAACCACTCAGAAACCAAGCTCCGATCATTTAGCAACTAGAATGTGTGAGAAAGGCACGGGGTGCCTTTTAAATATATTTCAGGTTAAACTAGATCTTCCACATTCAATTAGGCAACCAAGATTTCCAGCTACTGAGAATAATACACCTAATCTACCCAACTAACAGCTCTTTAAATAATTTCTCCCAGGAAAGGAGTTTCGGTTAGAATACCCAGAGAATAACACCATTAACGATCCAAAGGGGTGTAGTTAAGGATTTCGTGGTACTATCCCACTCTACAACAGACGGAACAACTTTTCTTTACATCGTTAATCCTTTTGGTCCATTAAAACTTTCAATGCCCATTATTTTCGTTAAACTATTCAAGCATTCTTAATTAGGGGAGAAATTTAGCACTTCATTAAAATCATATTCATAATTGCTTGAAATAGAAAAATAAAGTAATATGGGCCTCTTTGAAATATCTTTCTTTGCTTGATTGGGAGTTAAATAAAAATTTGATGGATTTACACCTGTAATTGGATGGATCATAAATTGCCCTGCCAGAATACCGGCGCTGTTATGGTGGGAATTTTCGTTCCCACGATAACAGCATTAAGCTGAGGCAGTGTCCTGATTAGCCATTCTTCTTTCTCTTTTGTATTTCTCTGTTTTGTTGAATTTTATTGTTTTTTGCTCATTGTTTTTTTCTTTTTTCTACATATGAATTTGCGTGTATGGCCAATAAATACCTTTTTGTCTTTCTTTCTAAATTTGGGCTAATTTGGATAATTCGGGTACCAAACCCGAATTATCCAAATTAGCCGAATTAGTGCGAGTGGTAAATTTATACCTACTAAACGATAATGGTCTGTAATAAGGAGTATCCTTAATTTGTTAACTGCTTAGCCCCGTAATAAATACAGCTTTGGTACTATCTATGGTGTCAAAATGATTTTTTATTCATTTAAATAAGGTGAAATCAAGACAAAGTTGCTTACCACCCTGTCTATTTAGAATACAGTATTAATTAAATATGATACAAGATAACGGATATATTTTCCTTAAACTTGTAGATACTCTTGACCTCTTTTGAAAGTCGATTAGTTATTCTAATAATTATTGTAGTGATTGATACATTTTTTTTGGGTCATTACCAAGTCGCTATCTGGGCAAATCGAATCGAATCGATTGAAATCGTGGCAGTAAATCGAACAGTGGGTGGAGAGTTAAAAATAGCGATTGGACATTTGAGTATGTACCTTATTAAATAAAACTAGGTTTTTACGGGTTAATGCACGAAATTTTATTTATTTATTGACGTTTCGTAGCCTTTAGAGGCTACGTCGTCAGAATCAAATTTTATTTAATTTTGTCGAGCTACCTTCGAAAGACTTTTTATAGAGCGTTCGGTTATTTCATTGTTCGATTTTTAAAATTTTCATTGTCTATGTATGAATTTATTACTTAATTTAGTTAATAAAGTACTTTATTTAAAATTCTTCTTGTAATTTTGTTTTTTTTTTTTTGAGTTTATTTTTTTTTTGACCCTAACTACCGTAAATTACCACCGGTTCCAAAATTTTGAGACCTTCCTGAGAAGAACCGGCGAAACAAACTCAAGAGAGGCTTTCTATCTCTATAAATATAAAAAAAAAGTCTTTCGAAGGTAGCTCGACAAAATTAAATAAAATTTTATTCTGACGACGTAGCCTGTAAAGGCTACGAAACGTCAATAAATAAATAATGTTTCGTGCATTAACCCGTAAAAAACTAGTTTTATTTAATGAGTGATGTGCGTGAAAACCTAAGAAACAAATATGTACCTTATTGTTGATCTATTTTTGAAGGTTCTAGGTTTTTGCTTTAATTACTTTTTATGCCGACAGCGTCACCAATAATAGGCCCAGCTATAATATCATCATGATGTGACTTACTGATTCATCAGCTTAAGCTGTGGCAAGGTTTTGGTTAGCCCCTAATTTATTTCATCAACATCATCATCATCATCAGCCTATTAATGTCCCCACTGCTGGGGCACAGGCCTTCCCTATGGATGGAATAGGGAGATTAGACCATGATCCACCACGCGGGCCCAGTGCGGGTTGGTGGGTGCTAACGATTGCAGATGCAGCCGGGACCAACGGCTTAACGTGCCTTCCGAAGCAGGAGCTCGAGATAGTAAAGTTTCGGTCACCCATCCGATGACCGACTACTGCGAAAGTTGCTTAAATTCGACGATCGCAGCGGAACGCGCTAACCACTTGCGCCATCGAGCTCCTCGAGCGAGCTAATTTGGTGTTAATTTATTTAAATAGGCGTAATTGCTCTTTGTGTGAAAAGGTAAGGAAAAATGAGTATTTTTTCCTTTTCTTCCTATTTGTCAGAGAGTTTCTATTATATGGCTAAAGAGGTATACTTGTATCGTAGTTCAAGTTAATCTTATGACATGACACCTTTATAGTATAGATACTATAGTAAAGTTTTCGAAAAGAGAATCACAAAGATATTGCTGTATTCGTCGTAGTTAAAACTTAATGGTAGTTTGACGACCTCCGTGGTCGAGTGGTTCGTGCGCCGGGTGTCATGGTGTCGCCGATTCGAGAGCTCCCGGGTTCGAATCCCGGTGGAGGTAGGTGTTTGTGTGATGAATACGAGCATTTGTGCTCCAGTCATGGATGTTTAATAGGTATTTCTATATAAATATACTTATTTATGTACAGTATATGTATTGTATCCGTTACCCTAGCATCCCATAACACAAGCCTTACAGTGCTTACTTTGGGGCTGGGCTAATTGGTGTGAGTGTTGGAAATATTTATTTATTTATTATTATTAATATTTTATTTGTTTGATGATATTTTTTTTTAACATCTGAACAGAACAATAATGATTCGCGTAGATGAACAGCTAGCTTTGGGTTGTGCCGCTTGTAAACCTTCTTGGAAGTTTTCAATTCGATAGGCAGCTAGTTTTATTAAGAGAAATAAGTAATTGCGATATCATTGATATTGTTACGTCCATTTTCATAGCACAAGTGCTTAGACAATTATAAATTAAGAGGGATCCTAATTTACCTTAAAATCAGATAATTTATCTTAAAATCGTTATTTGCATTTACATAGTGTTATTATCGGGTCCATTGTAAGTATTGTTAAGATGAATATTTTTATATTTATTTATTGCAAATACACTATACTTAGCACAAGAACACGGCGGCTCCATCAACTGTCGAAATATATATTTATCCTCAATATATCAATTATTGACGACCTCCGTGGCTGAGTGGTTTGTACGCCGGGTTTCATGGTGTCGCCGACTCGAGAGGTCCCGGGTTCGAATCGCGGTGGGGACAGATGTTTGTGTGATGAATACGTGCATTTGTACTCCAGTCATGGATGTTTAATATGTATTTCTATATAAATATACTTATATATGTACAGTATAGGTACTCTATCCGTAACCCAAGACTTATAGTGCTTACTTTGGGGCTAGGCTAATTGGTGTGATGTTGATAATATTTATTATTATTATTTATAAATACTCCTATGTCAGAGTACCATTAAAATACTAACATGTAATTGGGTTTGCTCCTTAACATCCGCCTGGACGTAATGTTACAATAACAGCGACTGTGTATGTTCACTCGTCCTTACCAGGCAATCGCTGCGTCGACACAAACGGCGCTTTTCGTGATAAATACAACTATTTATTGGAATGTTTTTGTACTGCACGCCTACACGTTAACAGAACTGCGAAAGTTTTTTCAATAACCATATTTTAGGGAGGTTGTATCCAATTCGGCGGAAGATTATCTTGAGCGTAAAGCTGGTGAAGCGTCTTTTGATATTTTGTTTGACGTTTCCACATGATATGATAGCGGGGTCCCTCGTTTTCATAACCTTATTATGATAAAGTTGCTGACACGTCAAAAACGTGACGCGCTGACACGTTTTGTTTAAATGAAATTTTGTATTTCGCTTTATCAGTTGCGAATTTTGGTTAACATTTTTTTTGATAAACTTAAACGTTGTGAGGAGCTGGATGGCGCAAGTGGTTAGCGCGTTCGGCTGCGATCGTTGAAATTAAGCAACTTTCGCAGTGGTCAGTCATTGGATGGGTGACCAAAAATTTACTATCTCGAGCTCCTCCGTGCTTCGGAAGGCACGTTAAGCCGTTGGTCCCGGCTGCATCTGCAGTCGTCAGCACCCACCAATCATCACCCACCAGTCATGACCCAATCTCCCTAGAAGGCCTGTGCCCCAGCAGTGGGGACATTAATAGGCTGATGATGATGATGATGTTGTGTTGTTTTATCTGTGAAAATAAATAGGTATTTCTTTCTAATTTTAATCATCGAGTGTTACTCTTTCTGTTTGTTTCTTTTTGCACTACAAATTAACATTTCATGCACCATTGAGCATAATGTACCTTTTAGCTTAATGTACCTTAAAGCTAATCTACTCACTCAAAAAGGTGATGGCTGAAAATCGGTGTTTTGCCTTAAAACTGGCAAATATTTAGCCGAGCCTTGGCCTTTTGTTTTCTGTAGCATACGTATGGGTATTCATATCCGACTGCTTGTATCTTTTCATTTTTCTTTTTAACTGTATTACTCTGAAATGTATATGTATGTTGAGAAAAAAATAAACACATTATCTATCTATCTAGTCATTAGCTCAAAGCATACATAACCATACAGCATATTTTTATTTTAGATGTGTTTAGAAAAATCAAAAGCTCTTAAGACTGCACTGTACACACAAACTGAATATTACTCTTTATACATATAATATTATAATGAATATATTTAAACAAATCGCTACTTAGTACTTAACTGCACAATTCACACTCAGTACATAGATTAGGAGCTCGATGGCTCAAGTGGTTAGCGCGTTCGGCTGCGATCGTTGAAGTTAAGCAACTTTCGCAGTGGTCGGTCATTGGATGGGTGACCAAAAATTTACTATCTCGAGCTCCTCCGTGCTTCGGAAGGCACGTTAAGCCGTTGGTCCCGGCTGCATCTTCAGTCGTTAGCACCCGCCAATACGCACTGGGCCCGCGTGGTGAGTCTTGGCTCAATCTCTCTATCCCATCCATAGGGAAGGCCTGTGCCCCAGCAGTGGGGACATTAATAGGCTGATAATGATGATGATGTTGTGTTGTTTTGTCTGTGAAAATAAATAGGTATTTCTTTCTTATTTTAATCATCAAGTGGTCCCCTTTCTGTTTGTTTCTTTTTGCACTACAAATTAATATTTCACGTACCATTGAGATCAATGTACCTTCTAGTCATTAGCTCAAAGCATACACCACCATTCAGCATATTTTTATTTTAGATGTGGTTAGAAAAATATAATATTATAATCAGTGGTGGATTTACCCTAAGGCGCGGTAGACCCGGGCCTAGGGCGGCCAGATTTAGGGGCGGCCTGAATCGAAATCCTAATCTGACAAAATTAAGGGAGTCAGAAATCAAAGAAAAGGCCAAAGCAATGCAAATAATTTATTCTACTGACTTAGAAGACGATTTTTTCAGAAAATTTCTCCATTTTGGTCCTCAGTGCACTATAGAAAATAAATTCAGAACAGTGCTGTCTGTGGTAACGAACTGAAGGTCTTCAAAGAATTTACCGAAACGTGGACATTGCTCTTCGTATGTGTTTGTGTACTACAGAACAATCGTTTTCTTGTTTACGACAAGTAAAAAATATTTACAACAACAATGACGGATCAAAGGTTAAACTTATGTATCTTATTCTTGAGAAATAAAACTATATTTTTTTCCTAAATTTCTAAATCTATTTAGATAAAAGTTGGTAATAAAGTAATTTCATTATGCTGTGAATAGGGCGGCCGAGACTGCAAATCCGCCACTGATTTTAAGGAATATATTTAAACAAATCGCAACTTAGTACTTAGCTACACAATTCACACTCAGTACATAGGTTAACGATATAATGGTGGTTTAAGTAAATAAGTAAAAAAAGCCACTTTTAAAGTGAAAGAAGACAGCGACAACAATAGATCAAAAATACATTATACGAGTATATTTACTTCCAAGAAACAGTAAAACCTAAGTATGTTCTGTTAACAGATCGACGAACAATAATAAGGATAAATACGAGGCAAAGTAAACGAAATTGTATTTAGTGCGTTACTTAGATTATTAAAAACTAGCAAACCAGTGAACCAAATGTTCACCAAAAAAAAAGTATTTAATTAATTGAGAACTTCGGAGATTTTGTGTGGTTTCGTTTGAAATAGAAATCACGTGATTTCTCGAAAACCGGAAGTGCTACGTTACTCACATCCGGTTTGTAGTCTTATCAGACTATTCTTAACTTATAACTTAAACATTCTCTATACCTATCTCTTACGGTTTGGCCGCTGAAACAGCACCACGGACGGACGGACGGACTTGTCTAACATTTTTTTTATTGTAATTAACCAAGAAATGATAAAGATAAGTTCTAATTTGTATTATTTTAAAGCATGTAACTGCTTGATGTTTAAATTTAAAGAAAATATAACTAGAAAAAAATCCACGCGGACCAGGCAGCAGACGGGACTCGAACCCGCACCCTTCGCAATCCGGGCGAATGCACTGACCAATTATGCTACCGCGGCCCTCACGGACCGCGTCGAAACTCTTCTAGTCATTCTTAAGCTGCAAGGCAGCGCCATCTCTTCATCATTCATTCATCAGGGTGCGGGTCCGAGTCCGGTCTGCTGCCTGGTCCGCGTGGAATTTTTTCTAGTTATATTTTCTTTAGATTTAAAGATAAGCTCGTCAAAGTTTGGTAGGGGGAGCGCTCGCGACGTCACTTCTTAGTAAAACTTGTACCGAGACGTGACGTCATGCGACATTTCGAATCAATATATTTCTATAATGGTTTTGATTGTGTGAATAAAGAAAAAATCGTGTCTTATACTTTTCGATAATTTACTTGTTACACGAAGAGAATAAGTTAGTTTCATATTCTTAGATCTATCACCATGTCATCGTTAAAGTCCCGTTTCGTAAAACTCCAATGAATGTTGAAAATGAAAGTCATAAAAACACCCCTCGGAATAGACACCCATATTGGCGTCGGCCGAGCAAAACTTTAAACGTTTAACCGGTGGGATCCGGTTTTACAACGTCCTAAAGACGAGTAGGATTAGAACTAGCTTTATAGGTTAAAAGTTGATCATCTCTCTTCAAATCAGAATTTTTGAGTGAGACAGTATATTATTCAGTTGCTCTGTGTCATCTCGATGAACTGATTTTATTAATTTGTTAAAAAAATGTATTGAATCTTATATATAACATTAACATATATTTTTTATATAAAAAATATAGGGCCATACTCCTCCGAAACGGCTTGACCGATTTTTATGAAACTTTATATGCATATTCACTAGGTCTGAGAATCGGCTACTATCTATTTTTCATACCCCTATGTGATGAGGGTTGTCCATCCCATTAAACTACATACAGATCTAAATTTTTACTCTTCTACTACCCATATTTTTATGGCGATACCAAGTTCGCTGGGTCAGCTAGTAAATATATAAATATTTTCAACACTCACACCAATTAGACTAGCTCCAAAGTAAGCACTGTAAATCTTGTGTTGTGTGATGCTACGGTAATGAATAGAATACATATACTGTACATATATAAATATATAAATATCTGGAGCATAAATGCTCGTGTTCATCACACAAACATCTGCTCCCACCGGGATTCGAAACCGGGACCTCTCGAGATACTATGAAACTCGGCGCGCTAACCACCCGACCATGGAGGTCATCAAAGTATTGGGTAAGACGTGACTTGAAAAAGAGTTTTTAAGAGTACTTTTTCTTGTACTGAGCCAGTTCAATGTCCTACTTCAAATAAGGCGAGGCGTACTGAGCTCGGCAATACGTTTGAGGTGAAGAGTACAAATATGACATTTAAGGCACCTCTGTTCTATGACAGGAAGTCATTGTTACTATAATCATTAAAGTCTTAAAATGGAAACAAAAACTTGATTAATGACTTGACTTATATTTATACCAGCACGACTGGAATGGAAACATTGAAATGCATATAAACTTACCGATACTGTGAAGAGAGCCAATGAATAGTTCCCAGACACGCTAGTCGCACAACACTGCAGAATAAAACCTTCTATTTGTAAGGTAAAGGATCCCCAAGCCACCCATTACAATTCGAGCAGAAAATCCACTTTACCCTACACCTTTTGATAAAACTGAAATAGTGTTAGCTGATAATATAAACTAAAGTTGTTTACAAAATTTTATGTTTCCTTTGAGGCAATTTTAATATTATCAACATTTAAATACACTGGATTCTAAAAACTGGAATTTTGCAATTTCAATACTGTAGAACAGTCGTAAAATGATTAATTCATATAAATGTCAGGTACCTAACATAACTGAGGCCTAAAATTCTAGCCATCAATCAAAATTAAATGATGCTTGTTACAAACGAATTCCAACAATAGGGATGATAACTAATTTTTTTTCTTCGTTTATCAGGTAGATTATCAAAAAGTATTGGACACGTATTTTTTCTTTTTTCACATAATATAAACATTGCAGAGATATGTTGATTTGAAAAGTCGCATGACGACACGTTTTGGTACAATTTTCATTCAAAAGTGACGACACGAGCCCCTACTCCCAAACTTTGACGTGCTATAACTTTGTAATTTTTTTGGTTGATTGCTCAAAGAAAAAATACGTGTCCATTATTTTTTGATCATCTAACTGACAGACTAAATAGAATTTCGTTTCCTGTACCCCGTCATCACCCCTATTGAGTGCCACTGGAAATATAAAATATTGTGGGGCAGCAAAAAAATTAGCCAATGAGAAAACTCCGCGCTTTCATTATAGTTCTTCTTTAGCTAGATGGTTTGAAACCGTCGTTAAACCTGAACGTTAGTATACAAGTAACGCGGAAAGTGTGATAGGAAAAAGCAGGATTCTCGAAAAGATTCCTGCGCAACGCTCGAGAAACTCAAATAATGTGAGGGGGAGGAGAAACCCTTTATTACGTTTGTCGGGCAGCTCTATCGTGTAAGGTAAACGAGAAACAACATTAACTGTCGAACATTTAGTTGGGGAGTTTATTTGAAGACGGAATGAGTAGAAGAAATTAAAACATACCCGTTTGTTATGATTTTATTTATTTTTAAGCATTTAACTGCTAGATGTTTAAATCTAAAGAAAAGTTTACTAGAAAAAAATCCACGCGGACCAGGCAGCGGACGGGACTTGAACCCGCATCCTTCGCAATCCGGGCGAATGCAGTGACCATTATGCTACCACGGCCCTCTTAGCCGCGTCGAAATTTTCCTAGCCTTAGGCTGCAAGGCAGCGCCATCTCTTCGCTATTAACTATAATTGCTATTTCTTCTTTCAAATGTTTAATACTTGAAAAAGTATTCATTTGACATTGTGGGTTGCCCACAATGCGAAGAGATGGCGCTGCCTTACAGCCTAAGGCTAGGAAAATTTCGACGCGGCTAAGAGGGCCGTGGTAGCATAATGGTCAGTGCATTCGCCCGGATTGCGAAGGATGCGGGTTCGAGTCCCGTCCGCTGCATGGTCCGCGTGGATTTTTTTCTAGTAAACTTTTCTTTATACCCGTTTGTTCTATTTTCGAAAACTAAAGTCATATGATAAAACACTTTTTAAACGGATACAAGGAATCTTTTGTGCATATTCATAGTCGCGGCACGATATGATGGTCGTTTTGACACATTGCAATAGTGACGCGAAAAGTCAACCTGCTATCGATAAAAATCCTATATAGTCAAATACGAGTTACATCTAGGTATTAAAATTTTTCAACTTTATTATCAATATTGCAAAATTTTGCTAATTATAAAGATTGAATAAAACGAAAACATACATTTTTACTCACGCTCAGCGCTCCTGTATGTAACGATCTTATCCATTTCACGTTTTTACATTTCCAATTTAGAACAACACAAATGGCGAGTTATGTAGCGAATAAGTACACTATAATTATATTATAACATTTCTTAATAATATGAACAATAGAACAATTATTTAAATTAATTTACTTAGGGTGGATTCGACCAAACTTAAATTTATACACGAGTAACTATACCAGGAATAAACTATTCCATGATTTTAATCTCGAGTAAATCCATAGTCGTTGCTCCACGTAATCGATAGTATACTTGCAGAGTGAATGGTGAACGTAAATAAAACCCGGCAAATAAATGTTGTTCTACAACGGGAAAGTATAAGAGCATACTTAATGTCAACTCGATTTTGCCGTATTATAGTGTGAAAAAGTAGCTGTAGAGTAAGCTAGCTAGCTGTCAAACGTGATAATTTTATTTGTTGTTTGTTTGAGGGATTTTATAGTTTGTTTGGGATTTTATAATGGTAGCCTACCTACGTAGGCAGGCAGGCAGGCGCAAAAAAACTGCACAGGTATAAAGAATGTACACTTACCGGTCGGAAATATATTCTAAGTTACGTTCAATTTTCAATAGCAGAAACAAAGTGGCTTCTTTGCTCAAACGAAACCTCATCGCAAAATCATGGTCATCATAATATTCAAATAAGTCTTTTCTTTCTTTTAACCATCTTGGACGTCTAGGTATAACTTCCTCATCACTATCACTATTATCAATCAACTTGTTTAAACGTTGCATTATACAATGCGAGACTATTAGTTTAGTGCGTTGAGTTGTTTTGAAAACACAGATTATATATTTGTGAAATGACAGAAATCAGATGATTGGACTGACTGACGCCATTACATTATTCTAGGAATAGCTCCTTTATACCGTGCGAAGCGGCGGTATAGTAACAATTCCCGAATAGGCCCACTATTCTTAGAATTGTGGATGGTAAAACGTAAAATTAATTTACTCTCGATTAACTGACGATTTATTCTAAGATTAAGATTTACTCTTGTATGGTCGAATCCACCCTTAATCGTTTTAAGATTCTGTCAAAGGGCCGCGCCGCTGTTTTTGATTTAAAAATAATATCATTTTTAATTGTTTTAAACCTGAAAAGGTTTTCATGACCTTATTATAAGTTAGACATATAGTTTTGTAAAACTTTGATTCTTCACCCTAAGTGTCGCCGCACGCACGGGCCACCGACCACAACCACAAAACGCCGCCACGAGAAGCTATTGTGGGTTACCTACAATGCGAAGAGATGGCGCTGCCTTGCAGCTTAAGAATGGCTAGAAGAATTTCGACGCGGCCATCAGGGCCGCGGTAGCATCATTGGTCAGTGCATTCCCCCGGATAGCGAAGGGTGCGGGTTCGAGTCCCGTCTGCTGGCTGGTCCGCGTGGAATTTTTCTAGTTATATTTTGTTAAGATAAAAACAGTACTCATATTTTAATCTCTTATACGAGAAAGAATTAAATTCGACAACCTACAGATAGTACACACAAGCCTTTTTCCTTTTCCCTTGAAGAGAAAACTAAAGAAATGAGACGAAAATTGATGTCGTACAATATTTGCTAGATGGAGCGACAAACATCAGGCGCAAATATTAATTCACTTAACGAAATTGTTGTTTTGGACTCAGATAAAGCGGGATTAATGTATCCTATTATTATTATTACAGGAACAAGTGAGCTAACCTCATTTGTCAAGTAGCTTTTGTGTTGTTATGGTGCTCACTACATATAGTAACCGCAATTTGGACACTAGAACAGTGGCTTTAATCCTAAACGGACTAATTTGTTATGTCACATTAAGGTCGTCTTTAGAGGATATTTAGGCTTGTGAAAAGCAACTTAATACAGTTCCTTGGTTAGTAAGATTTCACTTTAATATTATAATTGAGAAAGATAACGTCGTGTGAGGCGGGTCGTTACGTTCCCTAAAATATGGTTGAGCCAAGCGATGGCTGGTTCATGCGTCATGCTCGTGAACGGGTGCTGCCAGCGGAGATGAGTCTGCCCTAACTACTTTGATATTTAAGATGTAAATGTTTAATTACATCTATTATAAATAACTCTGTTTGTATTTATACTGAGTGACACAGCAATCAAAATGCAGGTGAACAATTAATGTATAATTTCACATTCTGTAATGAAAGGTGACTTCATGAATCATCTCTGAAGTCATTTTTCAACTTGACGACTCTGTAAATGATAAAACAGGGAGAAAAAAACAGCCCTTGCTGAGTTTCTTGCCGGATCTTCTCAGTACAAGGTCTCCCGCCGTAGATTTACGAACCGATGGCGTAGCTTCTAGACATTCATATGTGCTTGTAACACCCTAAACTGAATAAATGATTTTGATTGATTGATTGATTGATAAAATTTGGGTTTGAAAATCGTTTACCCAAAATCGGCTAAACAGTTTTTATTTTATATTTGTAAACCTGAGTGAATGTCTCCACCTCACTTCATGTTAAGTGACGTTGCAGTGCAGACGCTAAGATAGTTGATGCGGCAGTTTTAGCTGCCACATCCATCCTCACCTTAATGCCCTTCAAGTTGCTTTTTAACGCCCCGTTACAACACTAAGAAAGAGAATAAGTGAACAGAGGGTGGATGGCATTTTATTTGGATCGATACACAAATCAATTCAACTAATGATGTTTATCTTATAATATATAATTTTGTCACTGGAATATAAATATTCTATGGGAGTTTCAATAAACGAACTACAAGGCTTATTAGTCGACAGGATAACTTACTTATATATTTATTTCCGCTAAGTATTCTTGACTCTTGAGGATCGACACCTGATTTTGGATATGGGGTTGCTGTGGGATCTGATACGTGGCCACCTTGATTGCCCTGAGCTGCTTGCGGGCCTCTCGCTATCTGTAGTGCAATTCTGTAAAACCCATAATCTCATCTCACTGTGTGTGTCGGATCCGTTTTGCTTTCGCTCGCTAGGTTTCGCTTCACGGAATTTTCGCATTCTGTAACCAATTGTACAAGCAAGTGAAGCGAGATGTCATTTATATACTAAGTGATTTGTAGTGTTACCATTTTAAAAGTTTTTGGTAAATCGAGATATATCGACTTAGTTATTATGCGTGAAAAAAAGCACGTAAATTTATTCTTTAGATATATTTGTAGATATGAGGCTCAAGTTTAAAGTTTTAATGAATGAAAACTTAAAATAGTCTTATTTTTAAAGTTTGGTGACATGGACGAATCAGGGCTTACTCTATGCGCATCTCTGTAATCGAGTGGAAATCGACACTAGCGCTACTAAGTGAGAGTGGCGGTTTAGTAAACTATCACAGGTGAGACCGTAACATACCTAAATGTCTTTGACGTTTCAATGGCATTCTGTAACGAATTTCAGCGCTTGTTTACACCTCACATTAAAAACCGCACTCGAAAGTAACTGTCAAAATAAAAGTTACTCATTAGCTGCGGTAATAGAAGTGATTGTACGAAGTGAGTATTTTTATAGACTATTATCATCATAAAACAAGAGTAATTATTAAATTATTTATAATTACGTTGCTTTTGTTTATTTAAGTAATAATTCTTTAAAATTATGTCTATCTAGTATTTCAGATGACTCACTCTATTACTTGCTTTTTACTATAGAAAGCCCATGTATGATGTAGATTTGGCCAGAAGCAGCTTACAAGCCCAATTTCTGTGTAACCTTGAGTAATTTCATGTGAAGATGAATATGTGACTAAATAAAGATTTTTTTCAACAATTGGAAAATGATTTAAAGTATTCATTTAGAAGAAACCAAGTGTAATGGAAAAGGATTATCCAATAGAATGAAGGTAAAGTACCTAATTGCATAACAAAAATAAAACCCAACCAAGAAACTTTTTATAACAATTATATAAAAATAAAAAGTTTTTTTTGTTTCAGATACTGTGTACACTTTCATTTGTGCAAATGGGAGTTACTAAGGATAATAGGGCAAAAAATTACACACATTTATCCCAACCATCAATATCAAGACTTGTAAATGAAATTGCCACCTTTTTAAGATTTTATGTCAGACATAGCAAAATGCATCACAATGCCAAGTGATAAAGAATTGGTAAGTAAACTTTGATTCACTACAATTAAACAAATACTTGGGCAAATAGGTGTACAAAAGATATAATAAAGTAGACCCCCCGGTATAAATATTACATATAATTCAAGTAGAACAGTGTTTCTTAGTTTTTGCAATCCTTTACTTTAATTATTTTAGAATATTTTAAGTGGGTAATAAAATTTCTATTTGTAGTTTATTTAAATTATCTAATACTTAAGTAGTAAATGCTAACAGAGCTATTCAGGACCACTTTTTATTTAATTAATTTTTAATGCCTTTACATTACATATGGCGGTCTTAATGCCAGCATAGCATTCTCTACCAGTCAACCGGAAGGAACGAGAGTCAATAAACGATATTTAACTTTAGTTTAGACCAATTTACCTTTAAAAAAACTACTAGGTATACTTTTTTGGAGTTATTTTAATAAACTTTACTTTTGTTACAGTTTTTTGGAGAAATTTAAAATGCCTGCAGCTGTTGGTAGCATAGACTGTACCTTTATCACCATAATAAGACCAAAAGAACCTTTAGTAAAAAGCATAAGACAACGGTGTTGTGTAAACATTAAATGTAGTTAATGTTAATTGAATAAATATATTTTGATTTAAAAAATAGTCACTCATATTTTTAACCCTTCACCACAGTAAACTACAAAAGTAATGATTTTATTGAACTATTTCATCATCAGCCTATTCCTGCCCCCACTGTTGAGGCAGATGGAATAGGGAGACTGGCCGTGACCCACCTAGTAGTAGGACCTAGTGCGGACTGATCAGTGCTAAGGACTGCAGATGCAGCTGGGACCAATAGATTGACGTGTCATCTGAAACACGGAGAAGATCGAGATAATAAGTTTTTGGTCACCTATACAATTACCAAAAGTTGCCTAACTTTCATGATTGCAGGACGAATACTCTAAGCACCTGCGTCTCCGGGCTCCTCTTTATTTAGATTGAACGTTTTAAATGTTCTACATAAAAACTAACTATTTAAGAATTAGTTTCAGTGTAGTTCCTATATTTAATATACATACCTACTTAATTCTGAATGATATATAATATAGACCGGCGAGTTGCGTAAACCCCCATTGCAATAAAAATGAAGATAAATTAATAAAAGGGTGATTATTTATAGTAAAACTCATTAAAATAAATATGTAACATTTTTATTCATAAATTATGACAGATGCCTTTGAAACTGTACATTACATTGTTACATTTTTGTCAGAGATGCTCGTCAGCCTATTTGCCAATTTTTATGTTTTTTTTTGTATATAAATAAAGAGAAAATTGAATATTAATCGATGCTTTTCTGAACAAGTATCTGAGTGGTGTTATATAAAGCAGTAGTAGTGGATCACTAAATAGCTCAGTGATTATTACTTCCATCTGTCAAAAGCAGTTGGCGAATAGGCCTACTGTGGTCTGTCTGGTGTGGTCTGCAGGTTGTAGATGTAGCTGGCTCAGTGACCACTTCTCATGAATATAATGTAAGCAGTCTAGTACCGCAACAATAGGCCGTGTGTCATTAGACAAATTTTAACTGAGATCTTTGTTGAGATGGAGGCGAAGCCTGCCAAGGACTTGTTGTGCGTGTTGCTGAAATAAAAAAACAATATAAAAGTTGTTGAATAACAACAATAAATGTCACAATTATGATTGGGCCTGGGTCAGAATAAACTTATTAATGATACCTACTCTTTTTTTCTTTTAACACAAACTTTATGATTTTTATAAAAGTAAAGTATTGAGATAAGAAAATAATCAATATTATTACATTCTATTAATACGTACTTGGAGCACTATATTCGGAAATATTCACAACTACAAAATAACAATATGTACGAATCAAATTTTCTCTTATTCTCTTTTTACAATGACACTTCTAAATAAATCCGAAAATATATAAAAAGAACATAAATCAAAAAATAATTAAAAGAACTTATTTTCTAATGTGCCAGTGCCTGCGAGCGAAATGTCCATAGACACTGGCTGTATTGCGACATGGACCAACGTTTGTGCGGTGGAAATAAAATAATCAAATTTTATGCCAGTCAATTTAATGGTGGCTTTTCAAACAAGTGGTTAACATAGTATTACAAAAATAAAAACTACTGTAATTTACGTATACTTACAACATTTCGAAGAAATTAGTGCCCTTTTCCTTCTTGTAAGATTAATGGGCGGTCTTGAGATCTATAATGTTTTCTACTCTACATGGTAAAATTATTTTAAAAAAGTATTTTAGATAATACACGAACAATTTTTAACCTAGAATAAAGCCCGTCACAGACGTAGCTATAATATATATTAATATGAATCATAGCAAGACATATTACAACATATTTTCAATATAAATTTTCGAGTGACCGCACACGCAGCTATAATATATATTTCTATGACGTCACCAAAATATGTCGACAGATATATTTCGGTATATTACAGTACAGTACGATTACGATTGAGGGCAAAATGTATATTATAGTATAGCTCCCGTCTGTGGTAGTTTGCTATAATATAATATATATTTCGATATATTAATATATATTATAGCTACGTCTGTGACGGGCTTAAACCAAGAATAAAAACACAGACCACAGATAACAAGATTTTATACAGTAGAGATTATCACATAACGCAAAGGGAATGCGCCGTTCGGCCAAGTTATCAAACTTTAAAAATAAGACAATTTTAAGTTTAAATTCAGTAAAACTTCAGACCTAGGCGTCGTATCTACAAATTTATCTAGAGAATCAATTTAAGTGCATAGAGCAACACGGCCGAAGCGGCCAGGAGGGAAGTAGGCATTCACAGCTTTTCCCTCTGCCGATTTTCCCCCGCAACAGGCCCAGCTCACGAACAAAACTAGTTACGCTCGGATATTTCTTTAAACTGAATCAAGTCACGTGAGTGTATGTTAGGAGATCAAAAATGCCAAAATGTTCTGTAATTTTTTTTTAAACATGTATGGAACATAAAACTAATAATAGGATGGTGTTATATTTCACATATAAGTAGAATTATTAACATAGTGGTGTCGATTCTGGCATGATTCTCTAAACCTAAACTTCAATTTGACAACATTGTATCCTTGTCATTCTCTATAGAGAATGAAGAGGAGAGACTGATGTTAAAATTAGTTTTAAGTTTAGAGAATCATGCCAGAATCGACACTATTATTTCTATTTAACCACTTTTAAAAACACAATATAAATATTATTTTGTTAAAATTCAATCGTCGGACTTGTTTCACAGAACAAAAAACCTGTCAGTACATGTTTTGGATCCGTCGAATCGACTTCATTGATACCTGGAGAAAAAACGAGGGTGTATTGTCTATTTTTTTATGCGTGTGTCGTAAGTACAGTTGAATTTTTTTGCGAATGTATATTAAACTGCCTTTGTGTGCATACTCCTCCCTCGCAAAAAGTAGCAGAATGATTTTAATAGTATTATGGATTATGTCCCTACTTCTTTCCGTGTTGCTCTATGAACTAAGTCGATGTATCACGATCATAGACACATGCTATACCTATGATCTCGACTTACCGAAATTTCTTAAAATGGTAACACTAAAACTCACTTGCGATAAGAATGTCATCTCGCTTCACATGGTGGTAATATTTTTTACAGAATGCGAAAATTCCGTAAAGCGATCCGTTCTGTGATGTGAATGCATATCCGCCGCATTCAGTGAGAGCCATAGATACAAAACTATGTCATAGATGAATGATCGGTCTCACTTCAAGCGATATCTATGATTATAACTATGTCTATGATTCTGTTTTTCATAAAATGGATTACTTTAATTATTCATTGGTGTCGATTCTGGTATGATTCTCTAAACTTAAGCTAAATTTATCATCAGAGTATCCTTTTCATTTTGTATAGATAATGACATGAATGGTCAAATTAAGGTTTAGGTTTAAAGAATCATCCAAGAATCGATTCTAGTATCTATCTATTAAACTTTTAACAGAATGGCACTCCGCGCACTTGGGGCATCGTTCGAAACCTACGGCTATGAGTGGAACTTTTTACCAACGTTTAATGTTGACATAAAATCAACGATATTAAATACCCTAGATACAACATCACGAACAAAATCGTGGCTGAAACCTGTCCAAAAGGTAAATTGGACGATACGCGGAGCTCCGTAAGATGATCGCGTAGTCAAAAACAATGTAAGGCATTATTTAAACATTCAAAGTTACATTTAATGCAAAGGTCTTAATTAAAACGCATGCGTCAATGAGTTATGACAGTTCAAAATGCAAGCTCGTAAAATTTTACCACTTATTGCTATACGCGTAAGAATAAATACCTTATTTCTTTGACTCTACGCACTAAAAATGCGCTATTAGCAACATAGCAGGTACGGACCGCGAGGAAAAGAGACAACTATATTACCGATCATGCATTTGAATATCACGTTTTTTTCTATTAAATCAATTTATAGTAAGTATTAGAACATAATTATTTGCTTCAAATGCGTTAAATTTACAAACATTTATTAGATACCTGTAAAAAAAGGGCACTTTACGTACTATAAGTATTTATTATGCATTTTTTCACGGAGCTTTGCGGCATCTTGATTTTCAACGTAGTGCTTGAGTCGTGTTCAAGTACTTCTTGATTGGGACACATTTTGAGCGCACGTGTTGCATCTAGGGTATTTAATATCGTTGCATGTCAATTTTGACATTTGTTGCACCTAGAGCGTAGTTTGGAACGCACCCCGGTAAACAAATGCAAGCAAATACCCACATAGGTTTTTGCGTGATTTTATCAAAAGCGGTAAGTATTTTTCCATGAAGAAATCTCATCTAATATTCGCAAAAGTTCAATGTGGAAATTACATTTGTTAAGAAAATCGACTTCCAAACGTATTGCGGTCATTGTTTAATTTGTTTTTGGCTCATTTGAAAAACTGTAGAAGAGAGGCGAGATGAAGTAAGTTAAATAAAATGTGGTTTTGATTACTGAAGTTTTAATTTATATTAAAATCATTTCTGTTTTTTGCAGTGGTGTCACAATCGTCGCATCCCTCTGTAGAGCAACTTAATGTTTTGATCGAGTTCCTGGTAGCTAATAGAGATTTAGCTAAAGATTTCTTTAAGAACCTCAGTGCCAAATAAAGCTATCATGGCTAGCTCCAACAAACGAGGCATCGACATGCAAAACATTGAGATCGGCATGAACTATCTGTAACAAAATATTTACAAAATTTAATTCCAGTCTTTTAATTTATCTTTATATAATCTTATTTATTTAAATGTTCATGAATCATGACAAGTTTTAAGAAAGTAACAAATAGATGAAAATCAGTTAAAGGTGTAGGTACTTACTACTTGAACATTTCTTGCATGCTTACCTTTACGACAATAATACCGTTCTTCATTTTCTTTGGGTCGTATCATGGTGGTATTTGAAATTTCTCAAAAAAACTGTAACAAAGGTAGAGAATAGCTCATTTAATATTTACATTACTAAAGAAACTGCCAATAAAAGTATTTTTTTATGATTTCATTACCTAAAATACTATAAGACACGGGCTCATAGATTTTTTAGAATTCTGATATTGTTCCAGGATTGTAAAAGTTATAAGAAACACTGGTCTACTTGATTTATAATATAATATTTAACTTATTGGTTATTCTAGTTAATCAGAGTTTACTTACTGTTCCTTGAACACTTGGTGTTGAGATGCATTTCGCAGAAATGTTATATATTTTTACGATGTCTGGATGACTTAAAATTGAGGCAATTTCATTTATACTTCTTGACATTAATATTAAGCACAAGGCAATAGAGTGAGATCTGAAAAAATAGGTGGACATGAGTTTTTGAATTATTAAATAAACAATGAGACCTACATTAAAAATACTTACTTTAAAAAATCTTCTATAAACAAAAATCGTAATTTATTAGCAGTTTGTTTGATTGATTGCCATAGCTACACACTAAGTCACTTTGACATAACAATTCGAGTGTGGATCCGAAAGTGAGTGTAAAATTCGTTACAGAATGCCATTAAACTTCAAATCCTTGAGCATATTGTCAAGCTATATCCTGCGTTAGTTCATTTCACCGCCACTCTCGCCTAGTAGCGCTAGCGTTGATTCTCACTTGACTACAGAATGCCAATCATAAAATCCGAAACGGATCCGCGTTCGAAAGTGAAATGTGTCTTTACAGAATGCCACTCCTGTACCTAATTATCGTACTCGTCATACTTCACTTTTTCATGTACCATTGCACCGTACAAAATATGGGAACCTTTCTATCCTAACGCGCGTGTCACACTTCAAAATTTAGAGACGTAGATATATTTTTTGTATCAAAACAGAAATTTAAAAATGATTTGAGGTTGACACTTTACCCCCCGGCCCTCGCCCCCAAATAAATAAATAACAAGTACCCTTGTAATTTTCAATTTTTAAATATATATACATATAAATATTTATTGTTTATTTTATGCATATTTTTATTTCATTTTGGTTGATTGCAGATACATGAATGTTTATTAGACTTGTACCCAATTAGTGACTTTTCTGTGGTAAAATCAAGTTTTCATTCCTTTCGCCCGCTTTGTTTCATCACTTAAAAAAAACCACGCGATTTTTTCCCTACTACTGTACTCAAAAGTTAAATAAGGAATTAAAATAGCTGATAGTTCTTCAAGTCTTCATGATATAAACTTTGTGATAAATAGTTAAGTATTAAGAAAAAAAAACGAAATATAATTGAAAAATTACACATAAACACATTCTTTATGAAACTCAATGCTCAATTTATTTTTCTAAAGTATTGATGAAACATTGCGATGATGAATAGCAAGAAAAATAAATTTCTGCTCAACGAATAGCAGTTTTATTTTTATCATGACAGCGAACACTATGACAAAACATTCTGTGGTATTCATACACCGTTCTCTTTTATCTTCATCTTTTCACAAAAACGGGGCATAAAGGAGCAATAAATAGCTGACAAACTATTTACACGAGAGAGAGGGAGAAAGTACCATCCTACTGTTTACAGAAAGAAACCCTAGTCATATACTATTCCTGGGTAGCTTTTAGAACTTAGGATAGGGTATTTGACAGTATTAAAAATGAAGTTAGCTAATTGTTAGCATCTGTGTTTAGAATGCATATTGGCTGGAGTTTTTACTATTTTTACAAACAAAAAAAATATTCGTAGTTTTACTAAAACCCACGAAAGAGATAATAGTTTTCTTATCTATTGTCACGTGACACAAAACGCTTGGGATTGGCGGGGCCGAAAATGACGTCACACGCAAGTAAACTTCAGGTTAAAGTGACATTACATTGTATCGTTTCAATCGTTTGTCGTTTTAATAACAGTCGTGTGACGTCACACACTAGTATGACGCCATATTGTCCAGAAAAACGTTTTCGCGGCAACTTGAAAATTAAATTTTTGATTTGGTTATTTTTACTGAAATACACAACAGAATGATGAATGAATTTATGATCTGGTTATTTTTACTGAAATACACAACAGAAAACTGTTTACGGACTCCATAAACATTAGTCAATAACGTGAGATGGTTTTCTAAAACTTGTCAAATACCCTATTGAGTCATGCCAAGAAATGTGAAAGAAATATCAGCAAAATGCATACTCTTATCATAACGACCGACTCTACGGCAATTATTCTCCCGGATTTTATAAACCATAATATTGTCTTATCTGTCTTACGATTACACATTCGCTTACGACACAAATACTCCTTGGGGAGGGTAATTTATATCCAGACGACGGTTCAGGATCGGGGTACGTTAACCCTTCGCTCGTGAAGTTTTATACTTAACCGTTTGCTTGTGTGGTATATATATATATGTATATATATGTGTGGTATATCATACACTTTTGTTTATTCCTTCGCTTTTCATCGGATTGGTGATTTATTAACTTTGGGTGATCCCATTATGCAATTAATTGTTAGACACTTGTTTTAAGGTAAATTTCCATGTCAGGTCATGGAAAATTCTTAGTAAAATTTAACTTAAACTAGCTCTGTGGTGTAACTCCCGCTATAATATATTTAGTTCCTTGGTTTAATCATAATGTAGTGAATGACCTTACCATAATGTAACTCATGCTATGGAAGAGTGGTTCTTTTTGGTACAGGTGTCTTTACACTTAAAATAAGAGCCTACCTTTATTTAAGTAACCAAATGTATGGTAAAGAAATAATTCATTTTTATTTTTATTTTTTTAGGATATATAAATCTAAAGATTTTTTTAATAGAAAAAAAAAATCCTTAGCTTCACATGATTCTAATAAAGTGTCTAATTCGATCTAAAAACCGATCACTTTCTATTATGTAGCAGATAATTTTGTGAAAATATTGTGTGCGTTTATAGCAAAAATTATAGCCGGCTGAATAAAACTAACTACATCAATATATATAATACGAAAATAGCGTGCGCTTTTGCGACTTAATGTCGAATGAAAGATAATTAAGTGTCAACTGCTTATACATTGCCTTATAACAAATTACTGTGAAAATTTAAATATTTGCACTATCAGTTGTTAGTTTCATCCAAAATCATCATCTCGCATCTCGAGGATCTCTAAACGACGAGTTATTTTCATCTTTGAGGTACTTACATCGCATTCTCAAAACATCACAACAACTTAACTTCGTCTTTCTACATTACGATATTACACAATTGCCAACACAATATTATCGCTATCAAGAGTGCGAGACAATAACTGAGGCACATGAGTATCAGGGAGGAGATTGGTATTATTTTGTGATTTTTATGTAAAAGTGAATTCTATGCTCACTACCTTTTATTTATTTTTCTGATCTACCTACATTTGTTTTGAATGATAGTGTCAAACTCAACTGACGAAAGAAATTTTGATTTTGACATCGATACAGTGTTGCCGCTCCACAAAAATATTACCCATTTCTGGGATATTGTCGATCAGAGCGTACTTTGTGCAGAAGGCTACCACCATCATTGTAAAAGTCGACATGAAATGCGCAGGGTGTCTCAAAATTATTTCAAAGGAAGATTGTGTCTCTTGCTCTTCGAAATCTTGCAACAAAACGTTACATTTAACTTGCGCAAACCTTAACAAACTGACTTTGCAACAGAAAGAGACTTGGATATGCCCTGATTGTTGCGCTGCTACTAAAAAAGGGGGTGATAATACTAACACACCTATACGGTTAAATGAAAATGTCACTCACCGCAAAAAAACAAATGTCACCATAGATTTTGAAGGAAATTCATCCATTCTAAACAATGCCAATACGGAACTAATCGCCGAAATTCGATCACTTCGACAAGATATGGCAAATATGAAGACGGAATTCAGTAAGCGTTTTGACGACCTCTCTGCCATATTTATTGAATATGATACACGCATTAGAATGCTAGAAGAAAGGGAACGAGAAAATGAAAATCTCAAAGTACAAATCGCTCAACTTCAAGATCAGCTAAATAAGCAAAATCAAAAAGCAGTACGGTCGGAGATAGAAATTTTGGGTTTGACGGAAACACCCAGTGAGAACCCTTACCATCTCATCCTAACAACGGCAATCAAAGTGGGAGTGGAGCTGGATGACTGTGACCTGGATTATGTGTCCCGTGTAGGCCGACGAGCGGAAGATACAGCAACGGATAATCAATTGCCGCGCCCTTTGGTAGCATCGTTTACAAGAAAATCAAAGCGAGACGAATTCCTTAAACAAGCCAAAGCTCGACGTACCTTAGATAGCTCTGAAATTACAGGCACGGGACCAGAAAGAAAAGTGTACGTAAACGAGAGACTTACATATGAAAGCCGTCATCTTTTTCGTGCCACACGAATCTGGGCTCGTGAAAATGAGTACAAGTACTGTTGGGTGCGGAATGGCATCGTCTACGTCAGAAAACGGGAGGGTCGAGATGGAAGTCCTCCTATTAAAATCAAAGATTTTGCAGACTTGGAAAAGTTATCGGGCCAACAAGAACATCCGCAACAGTAGTAAGATAGGTTAAGCCCCAAACACATAGATGCAGAACCATACTGAGGGTCGATCTCGATGCTTTAAAATCTGAGATCGAGCAAACAGATTGGTCTCAAATCTTGGCGAACACTTCTGTTGATAGGGCTGCCTCTGAGCTCTCTGCTGTTCTCTCAAATGCAATTTCTAAACATTCCCATCATCATCGCGTCAGTCACTCCAAATTTAACATACATCCCTGGATGACACCAGGATTAATCCGTTGCTCAAAACATAAGGATAAATTGCACTTGGACGTTAGAAAACACCCCAATGACGCCACAAAGAGAGTAATTTTTTCCCGATATAGAAACTTTTACGTCAGCCTATTAAGACGTTTAAAAGCCGAACACGATAGCAAAGAAATAAATAAAAACAAAGATGTACCAAAAAAGCTATGGAAATCTGTAAATAGAATCTCTCATAGAAACTTAAAGAAAAATAATACTACTCTACAAGACATAGCTAGTATTAAAGGTTCTACTCAGGCATCCTTGGATGCATGCAATACTCATTTTTGTTCTGTGGGACCGAAATTGGCAAATGGTATTTTGGAAGAAAAGAATATTACCCATGAGTCTCTCACTGCGAAGGTGGATGTGAAGGGATCTCCGGGTAATTCTTTCTTCATGACACCTACAGATCCTCAAGAAATACTTTCGCTCATAAAAAATCTGAGGTCAGATAGCTCACCCGGTCTGGATGATATTGACAACAGGATTTTGAAATCCATTGGTCACAGTATTGCTGGTCCTCTGGCATCGATTTTCAATTTGAGTATTGAAAGTGGTAGTTTTCCAGAGCCCTGGAAGGTTGCTGCTGTGATGCCAGTGCATAAGGGTGGCCCAAAAGAAGATCCTAGTAATTACCGCCCCATATCTCTCTTGGGAAGTGTGTCGAAGCTATTGGAGCGCATAATAAATAAGAGACTTGTATCTTTCCTCGACGGCAACCAACTGATCTCTGACCGACAATTCGGATTTCGCCGAGGTCGATCAACAGAAGATGCGGTTACACTCCTCACAAATACTGTAGTCTCTCATTTAGATAAAGGTTTAAATTGCATTGGGGTCTTTTTGAATCTCGCTAAAGCGTTTGATTCAGTATCGATCCCTATCCTTTTAAAAAAACTGGAAGCCTATGGTATCAGAGGAACAGCTCACAAATGGTTTTCTGACTATTTGACGGGAAGACAGCAATGCGTGAGAGTCGTTGGTCAGAGAAGCAGTATGAAACCTGTGACCTTTGGGGTCCCACAGGGAAGCATTCTAGGACCTTCCCTGTTCTTGCTGTATATGAATGATATTGCATCCCTTCGCCTCCAGGGCGCGGAAATTCTGTGTTATGCTGATGATACTGCTATTATTTTTTCTGGGCTTACTTGGAATGAAGTGTGTCGAAGGGTAGAAGGTGGCATGAGCGTGGTTTCGACATGGTTAAATGAAAATTTACTATCCCTAAATACTTCTAAAACGACATTCCTGTGCTTTCATAAAACCGTTGCATCTGCCCCGGTATCTTTGGATGTAATAAAGATACATAATCGTACACCTTCCTGTGTACTCACTGATAAATGCAATTGCAAGCATATTAAGCGCTCAGAGTTTATAAAATATCTAGGTGTAGTAATAGATGAAAAGCTTACTTTTAAAGTACACATAGCTGAAATGTGCAAGAGAGTGAGGAAGATAGCTAGCGTTATGAAAAATCTTCGAGATGCTGTAGATGGAAAAATCTTAAAGATGGTATATCTGGCTCTCTGTCAAAATGTAATTAACTACTGCATCCTGGTTTGGGGGGGCTCTAGTTCTTTAACATTACTTCCACTCGAGAGAGCTCAGAGAGCGGTTTTAAAGGTGGCACTTCGAAAACCTATGCTTTTTTCAACTGATGCTCTTTACACGGAAGCTAAGGTCCTAAGCGTCAGAAGACTTTACTTCGTGAGGGTGGCTGTTTCGGTCCATAAAAATGTAATTGTGTCCAATGGGTATAACGCTTTGTTTAATAAACGTATTTATAAACTACCCAATATCACAACGTACACATCTTTTGCAAAGCGGTTCGGATCTTTCCTTTTTCCATTTATTTATAATAAATTAGCAATCATTTGTCAGCTAAAAAAGTGTACTGTGAATGAGACGAAGCGTCTTGTGTCCATGGCTGTAATGAATTTGACATACAAAGAATGTGAAAACATAATGGATATTATCATATAAAATTAATCTTTAAAACGTGAAACACGCACACATACTTACACACACAGACATACGCGCACACACATTCACACGCACATACACACTCACACGCGCACACACACACGCACACAAAATGTATGTATTTATATAAATGTATTCTGTAAATCAACTCCGCTGTCCTATTTAGTCACATTTATTTAATGTATATCAAAATCCTTCCCCCACAGGACAGGCTAAGCCTAGTGTGGGGGCTAGAAATCTGTAAAATTGTTGTGAAATTTGGAAATAAATTATTATTATTATTATTATTATATTTAGTGTCGCCGCACACGGGCCACCGACCACAACCACAAAACGTCGCCACCGGCATATTTCTTGTGGTTTTCATACATTTTATATGGACTCGCTACACACGATACGCCGGTGGCCGCCACACGCTACAAATCGTCGTTGCTCGCTTCTTGTGCCCCGCACCGGCCACTTAATGCGCCATTACAAAATGCCGCCACAAGTCAATCGCGCGATTCCCAACCCCTCTCTCCCTTACCTTAGTGTCGCCGCACACGGGCCACACGCCACAGCCACAAACGCCGCCACGAGAAGCTAGAAGCGGCTACTAAAGTGGCTGAAGTGCGCGACAGTGGCCGACTAAGGTAATGGAGAGAGAGGTGGGGAATCGTGTGTGACGTGTGGCGGCGAGCGGCGTTTTGTATCGGCGTATTAAGTGGCCGGTGCGGGCCACAAGAAGCGAGCAACGACGATTTGTAGCGTGTGGCGGTCACCGGCGTACCGTGTGTGGCGAGTCCATATATGTATGAAAACTACAAGAAATATGCCGGTGGCAGCGTTTTTTGGTTGTGGTCGGTGGCCCGTGCGCGGCGACACTAAATCGGCCGCTGTCGCGCGCTTCAATCACTTTAGTAGCCGCTTCCAGCTTCTCGTGGCGGCGTTTGTGGCTGTGGCGTGTGGACCGTGTGTGGCGACACTTAAATGTAAATATTGGAGCATACTAGAGTTCACATTTATTGACACGCCATTCATGGAATTTATGTAATACGAGTTGAACATGCCCATCGCCAAGGTGGCTTACTGACGTCATTTGGCAACAGAAAAAACAAGACTTACCCTTTAGGTTTTTTTTTACCACTCAACCTACAGATTGACTGTACTACTTGTCTTGTTTGCATCAAGAGCGCGTGGATATCCTTAGCAGAGTTATTTTACAAATGTATTTATTATACTCTTCAAAGATCTTATACTTACAATCATCAACAAATATATTTCGAAACAGATTATTACAGGATTTTATGTTGATAAAAACTCTATGGCCCATAACTTATTAATAGGTACCAACTCTTAACATCTTACACACGTGATAACTTTTAAACGAAATATCCGATTGAGATGAAACAAAAAGTATTTTACTTTTACATAAATACTCTTGATAACATAATGCTTAATTTCGATAAAGATTAATATTACGATACATATTTCACGTAGTTTTTTTTTCTTCAGACGATTTAATAATTATTTTGAACACAAAATCGGTTATTGTGATTAAACCATGATAGCTAGATATTTGTTCTCGCGGTTTTTTTGTAAGTCTTGTCGTGTCGTGGGATCTACAAACCCGTAGTACATCATTTTGTTCTATTGTCAATAGTTTTTGCAGCGCACGCAAAAATAGGTTTTCGATTTTACACCTTGTGTTACAAAATAGCAATTTTATTACGGATCCCTAATTTTGAAAAAAAATATAGCCTATAGCCTTTCTCAATAAATGGACTACCCAACACTGAAAAAATCATTTAAATCGGACCAGTAGTTCCAGAGATTAGCGCGTTCAAACAAACAAACAAACAAACAAACTCTGCAGCTTTATAATATTAGTATGGATAAAAGATTTTGTACAAATTTAATAAAAGGAAAAACTCCTTTAAGTAAACTAATTGCACTTGTATCGTTTTTCACAGTTTCAACAAATAAATATTTAAAACAGAAAAAATCGTAAGCAACCATGATGTATCCCAAAAACACAACACTGGTGTCAATTCTGGCACGATTCTCTAAATCTAAACTTAAACTTGACAACAGTGTTTCCTTGTCATTCTCTATACAGAATGAAAAAGAGAGATTGATGTTAAATTTAGTTTTAAGTTTAGAGAATCACGCCAGAATCGACACCGCTATAATTTATTTATTTATATATTATTTATTAAAAAGTTGAACTATTTTACGAAGATGCTCCCTAATACTGCTCAAATCGTGGAATAGTTATGCATTTTGCTGTTTATATCGTCAAATGATAATATTTAATTGATATAAATATACCATACCATTATGTAGACAATGATTTATTTTTCATATCAAAAAATGCCACTGTAATGATTTTTCTATGAAACATAATTGAGATTAATGAACCGTTGGTGTTTGATAATTCGGATAGATAAAATATCCGACCGACATAGTGATCCGATACGACCAGTCAAGTTGGTAAATAGTCGAATAATGAATTATTTTTTATGAAACCTATAACTGATTAATAAGACAGTGTTTGACGATCAAAGACAGTTCAAATGGTAGAACACCCAATAAAGTGTAAATTCTAAGATCTGATGGTTGATCCTATACATATGAGCTGACAAATTCGTTTAAAATAAAGGTCTCGCGTCATTCAATTATTCGTTAATAGCGGGTCTTATTCGCGTTTTCTCGCTGGAGGGCTTGAATTATTGCGTTGCGCTCCATGGGACCGCACCGAACCGCTTGGCGGAGAGAGTTCAGCGAATTTAGCAAACGTAACTAGACGCTCGAGCATTGTACGTAATTTATTACAATTTACCGAAGACGCCTTGTCTGTCACGGTTAATGGTGATGAATCGGTCGTCTGTCTCACAAGTGCGGTTATATCGTTGGATTTTATCTCGCGGTGTTAAGGTACTGAATTCTTTTGTTATCTTCGTTGGATCCGTTTCGCTTCATAGATTTCTGTGTCCCGGTAACATGTTTTATGCAAATCATGCGCCGTTGTTATTAATGGGAATTTTTGTTTTTTTGCTCTCGACAAGGATACCTTTAGAGTTTCTTGTAACGCTTCTTTTAAACTTTAAATCGTTGCACAATACGATGTAATACGACAGGAAACATGCTGAAAGAAAATATAATAATTAAGGATTTTATTATTCAGACATGGTCGTTCGTCTGGGTTTTCCATATAAACTTTAGGTACTGAAATGATAGTTCATACATGATATGACATAAGTATCATTCGTTAAATAAAGGTATATAGATAAAGGAGACTTTGAAAAGGGATATTAGCTTCTTTTTGACGCGAAAATAAAACTTGATACAGGTTAATTATTCGATAAAAGTTTGTATGGAAAACCCAGACGAACATCCAGCCTAAACAATAAAATTCTTGCTAATGATATATTTATTAAACATGTTTCCTGTAATATGTTTAAATCTAAAGAAAATTTTACTAGAAAAACTTTCACTCGGCCCATGTTATACGGGATTCGAACCCGCACCTTCCGCTATCCGGGCGGAAGAAATACTAGTAGCCATTAAGGTCTCGGTAGTATAATGCCGCGTCTTCATTATGCAACATTTGTTGATATACTGTTTATGAAGTTCATCACCTTGTTTTTAAACAAGTTTACCGTAAACACTGTTTCTGAAACTTTGCCGTCCACACCAGTCAGTTGTTGCTAGGATGTTGTCCGAGGAGGTAGTGTTGCTCTGTGCTTCATCTTCATCGTCGTTTCCTCATGGCTGAGGGTCGTGACCTTTCAGGACAGCACATTTCATCTACTATCTCCAGATCGTTCTGTGTTTTGCTAGGCGGATGGACGCCTGCAAGTTGCCATTCGTAGTTTCTTTAACTATGTCCAACCACCGGTATGGAGACCTGCTCCTACTCCTCTTGCCGTCCACGTTTCTCACGACCAGAAGTTTTTCAAAATTATCCGAGCTTCTCCTTGCTACGTGACCGAAGTATTTTAGGAGGAGCTGCATGCAGACAGAAGAGAGATGCGTCTTGATACCTAGCTCCTTCAAGATAGATGCATTATTTCTTCGTGCGGTCCAAGGTTCAAATGCATCATCACTCTGTGCTATTTACGTAGTAATTCTCAGTAATTTTTGATTCGTAATCCTTTTGAGGTGCAGCGAAGAGCTGTACTTTAGTTGTTACTTTAAGATTTCCTGCAACAGGTGAGTCGCATGTCTCACTGTCATATACTTTTAAAGTAACAAAACAATTAATCAGCAAGATCGTACTAGAAATATGAGCATCGTAACATGGTCATTGGACAACACTACGACCATGATTAAATAAACTATAAACCTCTCGCAACACACGTCCACACCTGTCGACTTTTGCATTGCCACAAACGCTCTCGGAACGGAACTGCGAAAGTGCTAGAGATCGAAAATGCCAGAGCACCGCAGGTCACGATAGAGGTCGAGTAATGCGGCTCATTCTAAAATGAGCCTTATGCAGTGCGGCGTAAGGGAGAAAATGCAACGACATCTGCACTTGTTTACAAGTTATGCGCGTTTCCTGCGTAGGTATAAGTAGGTACTTCGTACTCGCGGCTGCTATTTGACAGGTACTTTCTAGAATGCGTCGATCGGCGTATATAAGCGCGATTGACGCCGCGCTTTAACAACGATAACGAAGCGAATCCAAAGGCGATCAAAGTGCAACAAAAGTGTTCAAGTGCGATTGGTTAGAGACTTGTATAGTGAAATACAGTGTTTAGTTAGTGTTTTGTAATTAACATTGTGTGTTAATTGCATGAACTGTGTGGTGGATAAAGAACTGTCAAGCGTGAACTGGCATATAATTTCGAACCCCATCCCGACACGTAACAGTATATATACTTAATGTTTCGTTATGCTTGCTCTCCATTCAGAGTGAAGAACACGGCAATATGTACCTGAAACAAAGGGTCATTAGCTTTGTATATTGATGACCTCCATGGCCGAGTGGTTTGTACGACGGATTTCATGGTGTCGCCGACTCGAGAGGTCCCGGGTTCGAACCCGGTGGGGGCAGATGTTTCTGTGATAAATACGAGCATTTGTACTCTAGTCATGGATGTTTAATGTGTGTTTCTATACAAATATACTTATTTAAGTACAGTATATGTATTCTATCCGTTACCCTAGCGTCCCATAACTTGCTTACTTGCTTACTTTGCGGCTAGGCTAATTGGTGTGAGTGTTGAAAATATCTATCTTTATTTATTTATTTATTATAAACAATTTCTTAGCTGTATACGGAGGTGATGCAACATTTTCAAATACCATTTATAAACAGTGTTCATACACAAATGTTGCCTAATGAACACGCAGCTTAATGCGTCAGTGCGTCACCCGGAGGATATTCAAATCCCATCTGAAACCAACCAAACCCAATCCGTCCATTGGGAGTTCTTTCTAGCAAAATTGACTTTAGATTTAAACGTATATATATATATATACTAGCTGACCCAGCGAACTTCGTACCGCCCTAAAAAAATAGGGGTTGTCCAGCGGACAAAATTGTGAATCTAAACCATTCTCAGATCCCCTTGAACACACACAAAAAAATTCATCAAAATCGGTCCAGTCGTTTAAGAGAAGTTCAGTGACATACACACTCACAGAAGAATTATATATATAAAGATATATATATATATATATATATATATATATATTTAAACCTTGTATTATATTATACTATTTCTATTTGAAACATTGCGTGTAGTAGTTTCAAAGAGATTAATCTTTACATTATCATAATAAGAATCAGTATTTATGAAAATCATGATAATTTTAATACCTTAATTGATACAACCTATACCTTTTAGATAGTAGTTAGTACATAATTCTGTAAGTTTCTCATGAATCAAGGCCTTACCAAAAAACGTCAAAGAATGGCTTTTCATGAATCAGTTTCAATACATTTTGATAACAATCGGAGATTCTCAGTTACTTTATTCCATTAAAGTGACTAATTAAACTGAATTTTGCTAAATTAATATTGTAATTAATTTTCATTTTTTCAGGTAGAAAACACAAACAAAACATCTAAAATTACAAGAATCCTGAAAACATTAACTCCAGCAACAAGAGTAAGTAATTTCTCGTACATTTATATGTTTAAAAAATAAAATAAATTCTCTTCGTAAAGGATTTTATTGTTCACTATTACATCTTATTTTAATTCATAATTTAACAACTTTAATTAAATTTTAGAATGTAAGTTTGTTTTTCTAAATTGAGATTTATTAACTCTGAAATGGAAGAGGAGCTCGATAGCGCAAGTTAGCACGTTCGGCTGCGATCGTTGAAGTTAAGCAACTTTCGCAGTGGTCGACCATTGGATGGGTGACCAAAAATTTACTATCACGAGCTCTTTCGTACTCCGAAGGGCCCGTTAAGCCGTGGTCCTGGCTGCAACTGTAGTCGTTAGCACCCACCCCACAAAACAATCGGCACTGGGCCCGCGTGTTGGGTCATGCATGGCCCAATCTCCCTATACCATCTAGAGGGAAGGCCTGTGCGCAAACAGTGGGGACTTTAATAGGCTGATGAGGACATACTTGTCCTATCCATTTTGGGCTGCTACTGTGAACTGAATCTAAAAATTGTGTATCTATTTATATAGGTATAGTAGCGAACTAGAATGATTTGTCCTGCAAGATAAAAAAAATGCAGTGATACGAACCGGGTCCACCTATAAACCTTAACTATATCTGGATCCACCAGGATAAAATTTCATAATCAATTCAATGCTGAGCATCATTCATTCTTCTTCCTAACTTTCTTGTCATTTTAATCTAAAGAAGATTATTTAAAGAAGACGCTCCTGTACATACTGTATGTAATACATGAAAAAGAGAGTCATATTTTCTTCCTTCACCTTCTACTTCACATTTAAAACTTTAAATTATTATTTATTTATTTATTTTGTGCATACATAATAACATATTAGAAAAAAGAGAAACAAGAGACATGTACAAGGGCACTGCTTATTTCATAATGAAATTTCTTCCAGCAGGCCCACGAAAGGAAAGAACATATAAAAAGGCAGTCAGTGTGTGCTCCTGAATAAATATTCAAAAAAAAATTCAAAATTCAATATCGTTTATTCAGTCTAGGCTGTTACAAGCACTTGTGAATGTCGAAAAGCTACGCCATCGGTTCGCAAATCTACGGCGGGAGACCTTGTACTGAGAAGAACCGGCAAGAAACTCAGCAAGGGCTGTTTTTTTCTCCCTGTATTGTATACAGAGTCGTCAAATTGAAAAATGACTTCAATATGAGGTAACTCATAAAGTCACTTTCCATTACAAATGTTAATATAATAAAAATTATGACTATATAAAAAACTGGTTTAACAAAGATTAGGAATGCCATGTCCTGCTGTTTAGGCAAAAAAAATGAACGATTAAAGTTTAGTACAACGGTTAATAGTATCCAATGAAGCAAGAGCAGACTCATCTCCGCTGGCGGCACCCGTTCACGAGCATGACGCATGAACCAGCCATCGCTTCGCTCAACCATTTTTTAGGGAACGCAACGACCCGCCTCACACGACACCACCGAAGAGATTTTTAAGAGGGCATGACTACTCATAACCACACATGGATACTATGTTACAAAGATAGAAAAAAAAATATATAAGTACCAGAGTACATTATTATAACAAATTATAAACATAACGGCAGGACACATGCATGTGATTACCCAAACACTGTTGTCGATTCTGGCACTACTCTCCCAACCCAAAACCAAATCCAACATCAGCCCCCCCTTTTCAGTCTGTATAAAGAATGACAAGAATACACCGCTGCAAAACCAAGTTCAGGTCTAGAAAACCATACCAGTATCCACACCGCCATTAAATCTTTATCAGATAAATAATAAATGTTCACTTACATTTTGATTGCTGTGTCAGATAGTATAAATACAAGTTGTGTAATGTAAAATACAATCTAAATTTAATAATAATTATCATTACAATAATAAAGTAGTATAGAGCAGACTCATCTCCGCTGGCAGCACCCGTTCACGAGCATGACGCATGAACCAGCCATCGCTTCGCTCAGCCATATTTTAGGGAACGCAACGACTCGCCTCACGCGACACCGCCGAAGAGATTTTTAAGAGAGCATGACTATCCATAACCACTCAAACCAAACTGCAAAATAGTTACTTAGAGTTAGGTAATTTATCTGTACGACACTGCAAACAAATACAAAACAATTTTGCAGTTACAGCCATGCAGTTTTGTCATTCAAGTATTCTTTAATAGTATAATAGCCTTTCTTAAGTAAACAACTTTTAATGTGACATTTAAACTCATTTATGGGTAACTCAAGAACATCATCAGGAATTTTATTGTAAAAATGTATACCTTAACCCATAAAAGATCGGTAAACCTTCTGTAACCTGTAGGGTGGTAATGCAAGCTTGTTTCTATTCCTTGTGTTAAAATTGTGCACGTTACTGTGTTTGCTATACAAATTGATATTATTTTTAACGAGGAGTATGCAATTGTAAATGAATTGAGAAGCAACAGTCAAAATGCCAATTTCTTTAAACTTTTCTCTAAGAGATGTTCGGCTACTCAATTGATAAATAGATCTCACGGCTCTTTTTTGTAAAATGAATATACTTTCAATATCAGCTGCTGTTCCCCAGAGTAAAATGCCGTATGATAAGATACTATGAAAGTAACTAAAATATACAGTCCTGGCAGTATCTATATCAGTAAGTTGTCTTATCTTTCTTATGGCATAAGCTGCTGAACTAAGTTTACCAGCCAAAAACGTAATGTGATGACTCCATTGCAGTTTTGAGTCTATCGTTATACCCAAGAATGTAGTTGAGTCTACTAAATCTAATTTTTCAATATTTAATTTAATTCCAATATGCTCAACTTTTACATTAGGTAAGGAAAATTGAATACACTTGGTTTTATTAGCATTTAGCTTTAAATTATTGACATTAAACCATTGCAGAACTTGCGAGAGAGCATTATTCACATCGTCATAGTTGTTTTTGCGCCTGTCAACGTTAAATAATAAAGATGTGTCATCAGCAAATAATACAATCTCACACAAATTTTCCACAAAAAATGGCAAATCATTTACATATACTAGAAACAGGAAGGGACCTAAAATTGAACCCTGGGGAACGCCCATTTCCACATGAGATCCAGATGATCTAACACCATTTACCTCTACAGTTTGTATTCTGGAACTGAGGTACGACTGTATCAATCTATATGCAGTACCTTTGACTCCATAATGACTCAATTTCAATAACAGCGTGTGATGATCAACGCAATCAAAAGCTTGGGATAAGTCGCAGAACACTCCAAGGACATTCTGCGACCTCTCCCAAGCCTCCAATATACTCCTTATAAGTGCAACACCCGCATCAGTAGTAGATCTACCTCTAGTAAAACCAAATTGTTTCCTATGCAAAAGTTTACTAAGGTTAAAATGAGGCATCAATTGTTGCAGAATAATTCTTTCAAATATTTTACTAAGAACTGGTAATATTGATATAGGCCTATAGTTTCCAGGGTCATTTCTATTTCCTGATTTAAAAAGAGGTATAACTTTACTGTATTTCATTAAATCCGGAAATACTCCTTGATCAATACAGTTATTAAATACATCAACTAGATAAGGAGCAATAACGGGTATTATACTTTTAATCACTTTAGTAGAAATACTCCATAAATCACTTGTATTTTTTTGTTTAAGAGATATATATATATAACATAATACATACATATAAACATAGAAATTAATATATATTAATATAAAATAAATAAAAACTAACTAGGAGAAGCAATAAAGTTTAGATAGTCAAGTAGAAAGGTAGTGTTCCTTCAATCGGTTTTTTAAAGGTAGAAATGGTCTGGGTGACTCTGATATCTGCTGGCAACGAGTTCCATAAGCGGATGGCATGTACTGTAAAAGAGTAAGATGCAAAGTCAGTTTTGTGAGTGGTTCATTTGAGAAGGGATTTTAGGTGGGACCGGCAAGGAAGATCAGGCTGGTGGGTGAAAGAAAATCGCTCTCGAAGATAGGAAGGATGTAAAGGATGTTGAAAAGAAGACAAAGGATTCTGACATATTATCTCTTATCTATTAGACAACTCCGTCCGTCCGTCTGTGGTGCTGTTTCAGCGGCCAAACCGTAAGAGATAGATAAAGAGAATGTTTAAGTTATAAGATAAGAATACTCTGATAAGACTACAAACCGGATTTGAGTTACGTAGCACTTCCGGTTTTCGAGAAATCACGAATTTCAAACGAAACCACACAAAATCTCCGAAGTTCTCAATTAATTAAATACATTTTTTTTTTTTTGGTGAACATTTGGTTCACTGGTTTGCTAGTTATTATTAAAACGTTATATAGATCACGTGTGATTTTATAAGAGTCACATTTTAAAAGTCGAATACTCATCATGACTGATCGCTTAAAATTTGACCTTGAACTGAACAAAAGGGATCGTAATCGGAACTGAACTGACGTCTGACTTCGAAGTTCAAACACGGAACTGGAGGCCTACTCTATTTCAACGAAAAACGAAATTTCGATCGAAATTTCTCACGTTACTTACTCTGTTTCTATTTCATTTCGAAAATTTGTTCGTCCGAAATAAGTTTGACATTTAAATTCTCTAAGCCTACTGTAATTCACAAAATTTTTGAACTAAAAGTTGAATTTGACATATAAATGTTCGTTTTAACCTCAAATTGACGAAATGAAAAGTGTTACCTTTTCATTTTCGTTTCGGAATTTTTGTTTAAATTAAACCTTAAATTACTACTACAGTATTTTTAATTAAGGCTACTTAGGACCAGGCAGCAGACGGGACTCGAACCCGCACCCTTCGCAATCCGGGCGAATGCACTGACCAATTATGCTACCGCGGCCCTCACGGACCGCGTCGAAATTCCTTCTAGCTATTCTTAAGCTGCAAGGCAGCGCCATCTCTTCGCATTATAGGTAAACCCACAATGTCAAATGAATACTTTTACAAGTATTAAACATTTGAAAGAAGAAATAGCAATTATAGTTATAATTTTTATTATTTTTAAAGCATGTAACTGCTTGATGTTTAAATCTAAAGAAAATATAACTAGAAAAAATTCCACGCGGACCAGGCAGCAGACGGGACTCGAACCCGCACCCTTCGCAATCCGGGCGAATGCACTGACCAATTATGCTACCGCGGCCCTCACGGACCGCGTCGAAATTCCTTCTAGCTATTCTTAAGCTGCAAGGCAGCGCCATCTCTTCGCATTATAGGTAAACCCACAATGTCAAATGAATACTTTTACAAGTATTAAACATTTGAAAGAAGAAATAGCAATTATAGTTATAATTTTTATTATTTTTAAAGCATGTAACTGCTTGATGTTTAAATCTAAAGAAAATATAACTAGAAAAAATTCCACGCGGACCAGGCAGCAGACGGGACTCGAACCCGCACCCTTCGCAATCCGGGCGAATGCACTGACCAATTATGCTACCGCGGCCCTCACGGACCGCGTCGAAATTCCTTCTAGCTATTCTTAAGCTGCAAGGCAGCGCCATCTCTTCGCATTATAGGTAAACCCACAATGTCAAATGAATACTTTTACAAGTATTAAACATTTGAAAGAAGAAATAGCAATTATAGTTATAATTTTTATTATTTTTAAAGCATGTAACTGCTTGATGTTTAAATCTAAAGAAAATATAACTAGAAAAAATTCCACGCGGACCAGGCAGCAGACGGGACTCGAACCCGCACCCTTCGCAATCCGGGCGAATGCACTGACCAATTATGCTACCGCGGCCCTCACGGACCGCGTCGAAATTCCTTCTAGCTATTCTTAAGCTGCAAGGCAGCGCCATCTCTTCGCATTATAGGTAAACCCACAATGTCAAATGAATACTTTTACAAGTATTAAACATTTGAAAGAAGAAATAGCAATTATAGTTATAATTTTTATTATTTTTAAAGCATGTAAGAAAAAATTCCACGCGGACCAGGCAGCAGACGGGACTCGAACCCGCACCCTTCGCAATCCGGGCGAATGCACTGACCAATTATGCTACCGCGGCCCTCACGGACCGCGTCGAAATTCCTTCTAGCTATTCTTAAGCTGCAAGGCAGCGCCATCTCTTCGCATTATAGGTAAACCCACAATGTCAAATGAATACTTTTACAAGTATTAAACATTTGAAAGAAGAAATAGCAATTATAGTTATAATTTTTATTATTTTAAAGCATGTAACTGCTTGATGTTTAAATCTAAAGAAAATATAACTAGAAAAAATTCCACGCGGACCAGGCAGCAGACGGGACTCGAACCCGCACCCTTCGCAATCCGGGCGAATGCACTGACCAATTATGCTACCGCGGCCCTCACGGACCGCGTCGAAATTCCTTCTAGCTATTCTTAAGCTGCAAGGCAGCGCCATCTCTTCGCATTATAGGTAAACCCACAATGTCAAATGAATACTTTTACAAGTATTAAACATTTGAAAGAAGAAATAGCAATTATAGTTATAATTTTTATTATTTTTAAAGCATGTAACTGCTTGATGTTTAAATCTAAAGAAAATATAACTAGAAAAAATTCCACGCGGACCAGGCAGCAGACGGGACTCGAACCCGCACCCTTCGCAATCCGTGAGGGCCGCGGTAGCATAATTGGTCAGTGCATTCGCCCGGATTGCGAAGGGTGCGGGTTCGAGTCCCGTCTGCTGCCTGGTCCGCGTGGAATTTTTTCTAGTTATATTTTCTTTAGATTTAAACATCAAGCAGTTACATGCTTTAAAAATAATAAAAATTATAACTATAATTGCTATTTCTTCTTTCAAATGTTTAATACTTGTAAAAGTATTCATTTGACATTGTGGGTTTACCTATAATGCGAAGAGATGGCGCTGCCTTGCAGCTTAAGAATAGCTAGAAGGAATTTCGACGCGGTCCGTGAGGGCCGCGGTAGCATAATTGGTCAGTGCATTCGCCCGGATTGCGAAGGGTGCGGGTTCGAGTCCCGTCTGCTGCCTGGTCCGCGTGGAATTTTTTCTAGTTATATTTTCTTTAGATTTAAACATCAAGCAGTTACATGCTTTAAAAATAATAAAAATTATAACTATAATTGCTATTTCTTCTTTCAAATGTTTAATACTTGTAAAAGTATTCATTTGACATTGTGGGTTTACCTATAATGCGAAGAGATGGCGCTGCCTTGCAGCTTAAGAATAGCTAGAAGGAATTTCGACGCGGTCCGTGAGGGCCGCGGTAGCATAATTGGTCAGTGCATTCGCCCGGATTGCGAAGGGTGCGGGTTCGAGTCCCGTCTGCTGCCTGGTCCGCGTGGAATTTTTTCTAGTTATATTTTCTTTAGATTTAAACATCAAGCAGTTACATGCTTTAAAAATAATAAAAATTATAACTATAATTGCTATTTCTTCTTTCAAATGTTTAATACTTGTAAAAGTATTCATTTGACATTGTGGGTTTACCTATAATGCGAAGAGATGGCGCTGCCTTGCAGCTTAAGAATAGCTAGAAGGAATTTCGACGCGGTCCGTGAGGGCCGCGGTAGCATAATTGGTCAGTGCATTCGCCCGGATTGCGAAGGGTGCGGGTTCGAGTCCCGTCTGCTGCCTGGTCCGCGTGGAATTTTTTCTAGTTATATTTTCTTTAGATTTAAACATCAAGCAGTTACATGCTTTAAAAATAATAAAAATTATAACTATAATTGCTATTTCTTCTTTCAAATGTTTAATACTTGTAAAAGTATTCATTTGACATTGTGGGTTTACCTATAATGCGAAGAGATGGCGCTGCCTTGCAGCTTAAGAATAGCTAGAAGGAATTTCGACGCGGTCCGTGAGGGCCGCGGTAGCATAATTGGTCAGTGCATTCGCCCGGATTGCGAAGGGTGCGGGTTCGAGTCCCGTCTGCTGCCTGGTCCGCGTGGAATTTTTTCTAGTTATATTTTCTTTAGATTTAAACATCAAGCAGTTACATGCTTTAAAAATAATAAAAATTATAACTATAATTGCTATTTCTTCTTTCAAATGTTTAATACTTGTAAAAGTATTCATTTGACATTGTGGGTTTACCTATAATGCGAAGAGATGGCGCTGCCTTGCAGCTTAAGAATAGCTAGAAGGAATTTCGACGCGGTCCGTGAGGGCCGCGGTAGCATAATTGGTCAGTGCATTCGCCCGGATTGCGAAGGGTGCGGGTTCGAGTCCCGTCTGCTGCCTGGTCCGCGTGGAATTTTTTCTAGTTATATTTTCTTTAGATTTAAACATCAAGCAGTTACATGCTTTAAAAATAATAAAAATTATAACTATAATTGCTATTTCTTCTTTCAAATGTTTAATACTTGTAAAAGTATTCATTTGACATTGTGGGTTTACCTATAATGCGAAGAGATGGCGCTGCCTTGCAGCTTAAGAATAGCTAGAAGGAATTTCGACGCGGTCCGTGAGGGCCGCGGTAGCATAATTGGTCAGTGCATTCGCCCGGATTGCGAAGGGTGCGGGTTCGAGTCCCGTCTGCTGCCTGGTCCGCGTGGAATTTTTTCTAGTTATATTTTCTTTAGATTTAAACATCAAGCAGTTACATGCTTTAAAAATAATAAAAATTATAACTATAATTGCTATTTCTTCTTTCAAATGTTTAATACTTGTAAAAGTATTCATTTGACATTGTGGGTTTACCTATAATGCGAAGAGATGGCGCTGCCTTGCAGCTTAAGAATAGCTAGAAGGAATTTCGACGCGGTCCGTGAGGGCCGCGGTAGCATAATTGGTCAGTGCATTCGCCCGGATTGCGAAGGGTGCGGGTTCGAGTCCCGTCTGCTGCCTGGTCCGCGTGGAATTTTTTCTAGTTATATTTTCTTTAGATTTAAACATCAAGCAGTTACATGCTTTAAAAATAATAAAAATTATAACTATAATTGCTATTTCTTCTTTCAAATGTTTAATACTTGTAAAAGTATTCATTTGACATTGTGGGTTTACCTATAATGCGAAGAGATGGCGCTGCCTTGCAGCTTAAGAATAGCTAGAAGGAATTTCGACGCGGTCCGTGAGGGCCGCGGTAGCATAATTGGTCAGTGCATTCGCCCGGATTGCGAAGGGTGCGGGTTCGAGTCCCGTCTGCTGCCTGGTCCGCGTGGAATTTTTTCTAGTTATATTTTCTTTAGATTTAAACATCAAGCAGTTACATGCTTTAAAAATAATAAAAATTATAACTATAATTGCTATTTCTTCTTTCAAATGTTTAATACTTGTAAAAGTATTCATTTGACATTGTGGGTTTACCTATAATGCGAAGAGATGGCGCTGCCTTGCAGCTTAAGAATAGCTAGAAGGAATTTCGACGCGGTCCGTGAGGGCCGCGGTAGCATAATTGGTCAGTGCATTCGCCCGGATTGCGAAGGGTGCGGGTTCGAGTCCCGTCTGCTGCCTGGTCCGCGTGGAATTTTTTCTAGTTATATTTTCTTTAGATTTAAACATCAAGCAGTTACATGCTTTAAAAATAATAAAAATTATAACTATAATTGCTATTTCTTCTTTCAAATGTTTAATACTTGTAAAAGTATTCATTTGACATTGTGGGTTTACCTATAATGCGAAGAGATGGCGCTGCCTTGCAGCTTAAGAATAGCTAGAAGGAATTTCGACGCGGTCCGTGAGGGCCGCGGTAGCATAATTGGTCAGTGCATTCGCCCGGATTGCGAAGGGTGCGGGTTCGAGTCCCGTCTGCTGCCTGGTCCGCGTGGAATTTTTTCTAGTTATATTTTCTTTAGATTTAAACATCAAGCAGTTACATGCTTTAAAAATAATAAAAATTATAACTATAATTGCTATTTCTTCTTTCAAATGTTTAATACTTGTAAAAGTATTCATTTGACATTGTGGGTTTACCTATAATGCGAAGAGATGGCGCTGCCTTGCAGCTTAAGAATAGCTAGAAGGAATTTCGACGCGGTCCGTGAGGGCCGCGGTAGCATAATTGGTCAGTGCATTCGCCCGGATTGCGAAGGGTGCGGGTTCGAGTCCCGTCTGCTGCCTGGTCCGCGTGGAATTTTTTCTAGTTATATTTTCTTTAGATTTAAACATCAAGCAGTTACATGCTTTAAAAATAATAAAAATTATAACTATAATTGCTATTTCTTCTTTCAAATGTTTAATACTTGTAAAAGTATTCATTTGACATTGTGGGTTTACCTATAATGCGAAGAGATGGCGCTGCCTTGCAGCTTAAGAATAGCTAGAAGGAATTTCGACGCGGTCCGTGAGGGCCGCGGTAGCATAATTGGTCAGTGCATTCGCCCGGATTGCGAAGGGTGCGGGTTCGAGTCCCGTCTGCTGCCTGGTCCGCGTGGAATTTTTTCTAGTTATATTTTCTTTAGATTTAAACATCAAGCAGTTACATGCTTTAAAAATAATAAAAATTATAACTATAATTGCTATTTCTTCTTTCAAATGTTTAATACTTGTAAAAGTATTCATTTGACATTGTGGGTTTACCTATAATGCGAAGAGATGGCGCTGCCTTGCAGCTTAAGAATAGCTAGAAGGAATTTCGACGCGGTCCGTGAGGGCCGCGGTAGCATAATTGGTCAGTGCATTCGCCCGGATTGCGAAGGGTGCGGGTTCGAGTCCCGTCTGCTGCCTGGTCCGCGTGGAATTTTTTCTAGTTATATTTTCTTTAGATTTAAACATCAAGCAGTTACATGCTTTAAAAATAATAAAAATTATAACTATAATTGCTATTTCTTCTTTCAAATGTTTAATACTTGTAAAAGTATTCATTTGACATTGTGGGTTTACCTATAATGCGAAGAGATGGCGCTGCCTTGCAGCTTAAGAATAGCTAGAAGGAATTTCGACGCGGTCCGTGAGGGCCGCGGTAGCATAATTGGTCAGTGCATTCGCCCGGATTGCGAAGGGTGCGGGTTCGAGTCCCGTCTGCTGCCTGGTCCGCGTGGAATTTTTTCTAGTTATATTTTCTTTAGATTTAAACATCAAGCAGTTACATGCTTTAAAAATAATAAAAATTATAACTATAATTGCTATTTCTTCTTTCAAATGTTTAATACTTGTAAAAGTATTCATTTGACATTGTGGGTTTACCTATAATGCGAAGAGATGGCGCTGCCTTGCAGCTTAAGAATAGCTAGAAGGAATTTCGACGCGGTCCGTGAGGGCCGCGGTAGCATAATTGGTCAGTGCATTCGCCCGGATTGCGAAGGGTGCGGGTTCGAGTCCCGTCTGCTGCCTGGTCCGCGTGGAATTTTTTCTAGTTATATTTTCTTTAGATTTAAACATCAAGCAGTTACATGCTTTAAAAATAATAAAAATTATAACTATAATTGCTATTTCTTCTTTCAAATGTTTAATACTTGTAAAAGTATTCATTTGACATTGTGGGTTTACCTATAATGCGAAGAGATGGCGCTGCCTTGCAGCTTAAGAATAGCTAGAAGGAATTTCGACGCGGTCCGTGAGGGCCGCGGTAGCATAATTGGTCAGTGCATTCGCCCGGATTGCGAAGGGTGCGGGTTCGAGTCCCGTCTGCTGCCTGGTCCGCGTGGAATTTTTTCTAGTTATATTTTCTTTAGATTTAAACATCAAGCAGTTACATGCTTTAAAAATAATAAAAATTATAACTATAATTGCTATTTCTTCTTTCAAATGTTTAATACTTGTAAAAGTATTCATTTGACATTGTGGGTTTACCTATAATGCGAAGAGATGGCGCTGCCTTGCAGCTTAAGAATAGCTAGAAGGAATTTCGACGCGGTCCGTGAGGGCCGCGGTAGCATAATTGGTCAGTGCATTCGCCCGGATTGCGAAGGGTGCGGGTTCGAGTCCCGTCTGCTGCCTGGTCCGCGTGGAATTTTTTCTAGTTATATTTTCTTTAGATTTAAACATCAAGCAGTTACATGCTTTAAAAATAATAAAAATTATAAGGCTACTTAGCTTGAGGAACATTTTTTAGTATGAAAAATTTACAAATAAATCAAATTTTTGTTTATTATTGTATTGCCAATACTTCAAAGTGTTACACGACAAATTTAGGTTGACATATATTCGATTGCATCAACTCTTCAAATTAGTCAGCTAACACTGTCACAAGAGGTTGTTTTAATGTAATGAACAATGTTGTCATAAAGTAATATTGTTTTAAAGTAAAAAACGTTATCTAAAAGTGTAGACAAAAAGAACTCACAAACATAACTCATTCCATTCGCTCACGATAATTGTCTGTGATTTCGAACTTTATGTGCGTCTTCGAAGATGAAATAGAGTAGAATCACTGGCAAAATTTAAAATTCGTTCGTTGCCGAAATTTCGTTTCGGAGAAAGAGAGTAGAGCTCCTGTATTCAACTCAACTCTCTAACTCAATCTGCCCCCACGCGTCACTAAACGTGTAATGTATAACCTCTCGACTCCCTAACAACTCTAAATTCTATGAAGACTTCGTTTAGAAATTTATAACGCAGCATTGCCATAATAGTAATCGAAAATTCAATTTAAAAGCAATCTGTCCCTTTTCAACTTCTACGATCCATAACTGATTAAGGTAATCTAGTAACGTGGTCGCACCTTAGACTCGCGCATATAAAAGATCTACTCTTTTATATACGCGAGTCTTAAGTGCGATAAGCAATGACGTATATTATATAGACGGTTATATGCCAACATTATTGCATTTTAAAATGGCACATGTAGTCCCCGTCCCCGACGACGAAATCACCCGCGCCAACGCGCCTCCGACTCTCCCCACATAGGCCACAAACATCAACACAACACAGCTAGCATACTTGCACACAAGCTTAGCATTAAGCAGACACCGCACCCGCAAGATAAGAGTGCGAAGACCAGGTCTACACACGATACGCTGTACCAGGTACAGGTACGTACCTGTGGGGTTTTCTCTGCCCCCCACGACAACGGCTAACTAGAGCCGAGGTCCGAGTATCAGAGACGCCCTCTAGTTGAGCGGAGACCCCCGTGGGGAGATGCTATCCGCCTGGAATACCTCTAAAGGGATTCGCCAATTCTCTGCTTGTGGTCCCCTTAGGATCTTGCCCAAACCCGGTGACGCTGTAAAGGTCATCTGCGACCAACAGCATACACACCCAAAAAAAATGTAGTCCCCGCCCCAACTTCGCTTGGAAACAGCCGCCAATAGAACGCACTTAAGTAGTCTCTTTCACTCTTATACCTATAGCAGATTTCATCTCGCTCTTTTGTCTCCACGTGTCAACGGTGTCAGTAACTAGCAGAATAAGTAATCACTAAATATTTTTACGTTAATTTCTTTAAAACTGTACTTACGAATGAAATTACGTAACTACACGTTTTTCTTGTCTCTAATAGTTCCCGTGTCTATTCATTCAATCAGTCATTTGTATACAATGTAAAAACACACATAGGGCTTTTTGTAGGGAAAAAAGTAAAATATTTACACGCTGTAGCGAAGTGTAGCCGCGGCCAAAGAGCGTGCGCGACTGAATGCAACTCGGACAATTACCTGAATTTCGTATTGCTATATAAGAAGAGTGTATGACGTATCTCTAATTATAAAACATCTAAGGCGACAAGGATATTTATGAATATGAGTGACAAATTGGAGAGGGCGTCGCTGTCTACATAACTTTTTTTTATAAATAGGTCCAACAAATGACTCCACCCCACCTGATGTTAAGTGACGATGAAGTCCAGACGCGAAGATAGCTGATAAAGCAGTTCTACCTGCCACACCAGCCATCCTCACCCTGCCAGCCTGCATGTTGCTTCCTCACGCCTCTTTTAAAGTTTCCCAGGTTGTAACTGACCGTAAATGACATACAAAATATGACGTTAACAAAAATGGCGGCGTTACTATAACTAGCATTTTAGGGTACCTTGTCTCGAACGCAAAGGGAATTCTTAGAGCGCTTGTTAACGAGGCGATTTCTACCCGGTTTCTACCCGGGCCGGTGCCGGCTAAGCTTGTACACTAGAACGATTTGTACGTCTGTACCAACCACAAACCGTGGCTAGCGCCGCCGCGCTGTTGTCGTTAACAAACCTCTATAGTATCCCATACCTATCTGACGACCGGATGTAGACACAGCTTCAAATCATGCCTAGACTCGGGTAGAAATGGTCTCGTTAACAAGCGCCCTTATATGATCACTTTGTATTCAGAAACGTGGAGAGATAACAAACTTAAATTAATATCTATTAATATTAAATAGTCCACCATTCCTTGGAACAGCGAAAAACTCAAACTTCAAAGTCAGCGCAAATTAAAAAGATCCTAATGCTAATTTTTGCCGCATATTTTTGGGCGCATAATGGAATTAAAATGTAGGTACAGGGTCCTTCCCTTTGACCTAAAATCATAAAATTCAGCGAGATGCAAAGCCGCGTAGCACACAAGTAACTGAGTAACACAGTGAAAAAAAAAACCTAACAGTCTGTACGGAATGCCTGTAGAACGGTGTTCGAGTCTAACTTGCATTAGCCAGTTTTTTAATATCCCGTGAGTAGTAGCACGCGTTCGCTTCGTGTGACGACATCAAAGGATTCACCCGGGCTCCCTTGACAGTGTTCGCACCCTCGAACTCACTCAACCGTTTATAAATGTTGTTATATCATCCACGTAACATTTCCACGGTATCTACCTGCTCCCTTGTCTCATATTAGTTACTGAAATTCACGTTTAGTTTCTAAAGGCTATTCTTTTTGTGTGTGTGTTTTGTACGTATTTATATTTATATGTATGCGAATGAGTAAATATCGTACCTGAAGCGGAGAGCTAGTTGAACGGAAAATGAAGGCTAGGGTTTTGGACGCAATGGGTTTATTTACACTATTTTAAAGTAATACACAATATAATATTAAAGCAGATGACAGACAAAGACTACGAGAACACAATAACAATTTTGATAGCAAAAATCATAAATATGTCAATACTTTAAAAACACTTCAAAAAATTATAAAAACTAAATCTACCAAAAAAGGTCGGCGACAGTAGCAAACAAGCAAAACCTGCCAAAGATTTATATGTTAAATTCCTTCGTAGAAACCATTCTCTTATTCTCCGATTTCCGTGGGGTTTAGATTCAGTAACACGCAATTATTATTTTATTTATTTATTTAAGGACGACCAACAAGATATACACCAATACAAGATAACAAGATACAAGCATCGGCGATAATTAGATGTTATCTAATCAAATCCACATGCATTCCAAAACAAGGCATTGAACATTATTCAGCATAATCTTAAGTGAAATCAATAAGGAAACAATAATATAAATATGCCGCACAATACAAATAAACATTATTTAATTTAAAATAAGTATACTAATGTCCTGTCTTGAAATTATGGCAATCTAAAATAATCAAAATGAAGACAACAATATTATTATATCACAAAATTTCACTTGATAATTTGGATTATATTTTATGACAATTAACAAATATCAATATTGTTGTTGTGTATATGGGTCAGGCCGCCATTTTTTGCTGATATGGCGCAGAAGTATTGTGTTGGTGGCGTAGAAACTTCTACGCGTCGGTGACGTTGAGTAGCGTATAATAGTGACGAATAAATGTTAAGGTTGGCATACACATGCCAAAATATTAAGATTAAATTATGTTGTATAACGTAATTGCACCAATTATGGACACTTTAAGGATGAAAAGGTGGGTTTTTGCAGGATTATTCCTAATATATCAGGATTTTGTTTAAACATCAATATTGAGCTTAATGTCCGTCTTTTTTCCTTTATGCTTATGCCGAAAAAGTTAGAAATAACCGCATAAAAATGAGAGATATCATTAAAATATAAACACGGTTTTTAAGCTAGTAATGGACAAGGAAAATCATTTAATGGACATCCAGTGATGAACATGCACCAAATATGGACATCTATTAATGAACACAATTTAATAATGGACCCCCACTAATGGACCAGCTCGTTGAATTTAGAATAAGAAGTAGTTCCCTATATCTAAGTAAATGAAAACATCAACAATTTTATAATCAACTAGACATTTATTATATTTTTATTTTTTAAAGCATTTATTTGCTAGATTTTAAATCTAAAGAAAATTTTTACTAAAAAAAATTCCACGCGGTCCAGGCAGCAGACGGGACTCGAAACTGCACCCTCCGCTATCCGGGCAGATGCACTGACCATTATGTTACCGTGATCTATGCCTTGCAGCCTAAGAAATACAAGCTGAAATTACACGAATGGGTTTAGTTAGTATACCTACATACACTCTCGAAAAACATTACCCTCTTTTCTTCGGCAGTCAGGTAAAAAGTTAGTATAATAAAAACGAGTGGATACCTACCTTTATTTGGTGGCGTAGAGGAGGTGACGAATATCTACGCTACCGTTGGCGTTGAAGTACCAAAATGGTGGCGTATTTCTACTTCTACGCTATCGTCGCGTTGAGAAAACCACTTATATCTCTGTAAATAAAGTATGATTTGAGTTGCATTATAGCTCCAAACATGGCTTTCACTTCTACTAACATGATGCACTATTTGTTTTTCGTGTAACAATCAAACTTACTTTTTTATGCACAAAAATCTTACCTTGAAAAAATTGTGTACACAAACTACACCAGACGTTCACATGTCAACTGTCTAAAATTTAGCCGCTCATCAAGCCGCTGTCCACAGATTACAGAAACTCAGTGTTGCCACTTCCCGATTTGAACTTCACCGATTCCTAAAGTTTAATAGAACATGGAGAATAGGTGGCGTTGACAAAAGTGGCGTATAAGTACAGTTTTTGACGAAAACTTATTTGAAATCATTTTCAAAGAAATTCTTAGGATAAACGTTGCTAAATTAAAAGCACGGATAGCTATTAATATAAGTATTCTTATAGTATCAGCCATGTCTCAAAAACTGACATACTTTTTGCTACTACGATAGTTAAAGTGCACCTCTACCTCGGCGGATAGAAGTTTTTATGTAATTTTACTACCTTTTTTTCAGATTTCATTCGAAATATATTTTTTGTTTATTATCTGACCTGAAATAATCATAATGTCCACTTGAGTCACTTTGTTGCTTAATCCAAAGCCGTCATCGAAAATCCGATATCTATAATACTTTTCAAAATACTGACCGCGGAGAAAACAGTTTTCAAAATCAGCAAAAAATGGCGGCCTGACCCATATACTTACATTATTATTAGCCGCTTCAACAGTCATGCTTATTTTAAGTTATGCTTATTTAGGTAATGCCTAAATTGGAGCTTAAGAACCCCGTAGTGAGATTTTATTTAACGGAATTGCCCATTTGGAAACCTTACTCCGTCCAGACAAGCAACACTATTAGTGAGTGAGCGTTATGTGAATTAGAATTCTTATCGAAAGCTTTGTACATAAAGATAGGGTGATGAGCGATGGGGATTGATTCGGAATAACAATGACCACACACAATTTTTAGTCGCATCAGCTTATTTCGCTACTGGACTTCTCGACGACTCACACCTAACATCAAGAGGGTCACTAGATGACAGAATGTGAGCGTTTATTAGTTGTACCTAAAAAAGAAAGAATAGTTATGTAGGAAGGCCAAAGGGGAAGATCTTCCTCCGAGCTAGCGAGTAGCTTGGGGGCCGCGGCCCGACTGATGTTGGTCGGGCATCGTATATATGAAGAGTTAGCCTCCGAATTTCATTTGCGAGATGTAGGCTTCCATACTATTATGATCGCAGTGCAGGTAACGCCATCTCATGAGGATGGTGAGTAATGATCCGTTGTATATATGTGGGGCATATACATAGATGTCGCCGCCACAGTTACAATCTCAAATACTTGAAACGGTGTTGCTGAAAGAATACCCAAGATAAAGTCATATAAAAATCCATTGGTCCCGGCCATATTTGCACTCGTTAGCACCACCAAAATGCACTAATCACGCATGGATCTCTCATCATGGATCATCTGTATAAAAGGTCTGTACTCCAGAAATGGGGAAATTTTCTACTAATGATGTGGCTATTTAAGTACTACACTTTATGTTTACAAATAAATGATTCGGTATGATTTAAGGAAAGTATTCTACCGCGCATTTTCCGCTTCGAATTTGAGTGCCGGCCTGGGAAATAACCTTATCTTACAGACGACCGTACATCCAAATATGTTATTGGGCGTACCCATATTGTGAATTCATGTGATAAATAACGTCGCTGGGGTTATTCAAGTAAGTGTTAGTTTACGCACCGATGTTTCCGATTCAAGGTTTTCACTATTTATTGGTAATCAGGTATTTCTTGTAATAAATATCAAAATCGTCATGCTGGGATACGGGTCTTGTCTGTAGATGGAACAGGAGCAATAGACCAAAATGCGCTTAGGGACGAATAATTGTTTGTTCCTTTGCCGTGTGTGTGTTCGCACTGAAATGTTGAAATTTGAAATGGAATTTGGAATGTCGAAAACGGTTTCAGAGATTAAGAAAAAAAATATCGACGACATAAAGTTACAACCCCCGCTTGTTATGAGACCAAAATAAGGGTCTGAAAGTTTCCAAGAATGGACAATTGGAATGAAGTGCGAATTCCAAGGCGATAGTTTTTATCAAACAATCTCGACAATTCGCTGTGTTTAGCGAACCCTACTTATCTTTGAGTAGCATTCAATCACTGAGTGTCCTTTCAGGCCTCACTCGACCGTCATTTGTTCCTAAATCGTAGCGGTAGGGCCAACTAAATTTAGAGCTGTCGAAGTGTCATTTCCATTGTTGCTTCTGGTCAAAACATTAGGTAAGTACCGGTTTCAATATTACCGGCAGGCAACTGATTGCAATATATTTATATTAGTTGCTGTAGAATACAAATTTGTTGCTGTGATCATATTTTTGTTTATTCTTTGTAGATAAAAAGGTTTTGTCTTCTTTTGTTTCATCTTATATATATATATATAAAACTCAAAGGTGACTGACTGACATAATGATCTATCAACGCACAGCCCAAACCACTGGACGGATCGGGCTGAAATTTGGCATGCGGGTAGATGTTATGACGTAGGCATCCGCTAAGAAAGGATTTTGACTCTACCCCCAAAGGAATAAAATAGGGAATGGAAGTTTGTATAAAACTTTGACAATTTTAAACCGATCGGGCTGAGACTTTGCATGCAGGTATAAGAAGAATCATAGATGAATGTCATTGTGAATAATACAAGCCTAAGAACAAAAACTGTAGTCTACACTTCAGCTCTACACCGAAGCGAAGCGAGGGCGGGCCGCTAGTATAAATATAAGACGTTATATTTTAATTTGGCATCGTTGAGGTATAATTTATTATGGGGGTATCATATGGGTTTATTCCACCAACCTCGTAATTCATGTATGGCGTGACTAGTGGTAGGCGGTATCACGCATTAAATAGTAAAATTCTATTTCAATTCAAACAATGTCATCACACTAATATTATAAAGGCGAAAGTTTGTGAGTGTGCATGATTGTTACTTCTTCACGTCTAAACGGCTGGAGAGATTTTAAGAAAATTTAGTATGGAGTTACCTGACACCCTTTTTTTTGTGACGCAGGCAAAAACTCTGTTTACAGACGACGGCGCCTTTAAGAGGCACACCGCCGAACGGACCTCACACCTGACTCCCGCAAACCTTACGCGCCCCCACAATGGCTGCCCACTGAGGACCCCGTAACTCTTACGGGCGCTTTACGGCATAATATCCGCTAAAAACCCTGCGAATACCCTCTAAGCTGCTTAGTGCGAAACCGCGGGATCCCCGTTTAGGGATTCTTCCGCGTCTCCGCACCCAGCAGCCTCCCGGCCTAGCCGGGGCTCCACGGCAGGGGTCTCCCGAGGTATTGCGGGGACCCCGCAGACGTGCGCAGGATGGCCCTCGCGTGGGGGCAGAATACGCGGCCTAGTGCCCGCCGTACCGCCCCCCGTCCGCTGCGGAGGACTACTTGGCGTGCCTGTGTAGCTCCCTCCGCCGCCCCCCTCTTTGCAGGACAGAACTACAAGATGGGGGCTGCCGTCACGGGATCCCTCGGTGGCCGGCACGGCACAATGCGCCGTACCGGCCAGCCAGGGATCCCTATGGAGTTACCTGACACCCTGGATAAACACATACGTTAAGTTTCACTGCTGGAAAATATCCCTAATAAACCGCGGGTAACACCTCGGGGCACGGCTAGTATAATATATTTTGCATTTACTTTTAAATGATGAATGAAGACAAACTTTGTTTTTGCTTTGCCTTGAGTTAAGTTTTACCTCAAATTAATTCTACTTTAAACGTATACTTACTACAGCAACCGTTTTTATAAATTATATCTTTAAACATACATTTTAGTCCACTTTCGACTCATTAAGCCTGTTAAGTTATAAATATTAAAATAAATATTTCCAACACTCACACCAATTAGCTTAGCCCAAAGTAAGTACTGTAAAGCTTGTGTTATGGGTTGCTAGGGTAACGGATAGAATACATATACTGTACATATATAAGTATATTTATATAGAAATACATATGAAGCATCCATGACTGGAGTACAAATGCTCGTATTCATCACACAAACATCTGCCACCACCGGGATTCGAACCCGGGAGCTCTCGAGTCGGCGACACCACGAAACCCGGCGTACAAACAACTCGACCACGGAGGTCGTCTATATAAGTTCCGCGGCCCGCCCTCGCTTCGCTTCGGTGTAGAGCTGAAGTGTAGACTACAGTTTTTGTCCTCAGACTTGTATTATACACAATGACATTGATATATGATTCTTCTTATACCTGCATGCAAAGTCTCAGCCCGATCGGTTTAAAATTGACAAAGTTTCATATAAACTTTCATTCCCTATTTTATCCCCTTGAGGGTAGAATTGATCAAAATCCTTTCGTAGCGGAAGCCTACTTCATAACATCTACCTGCATGCCAAATTTCAGCCCAATCCGTCCAGTGGTTTGGGCTGTGCGTTGATAGATCACTATGTCAATCAGTCCTTTGAGTTTTATATATATAGATGCAGCAAATATTGATATGAATGTCTATGGCACTTCATAACGTCCTTTCAATTACCCACCCAATAACTAATATATAAACCATTAAGCCGTTACTGATTACAGTTCATATGAGGCTAGCACTAAAGTATTATCGACCTTTTTTGTCTCACTATAACTGTGACTAATGGTAGCTCACAACTATTCTTGTGAGCTACATTACTCTTGAAGGCGTGTCGAAGTAACAGAAAAACAAATGGTGCCTTCACAAGTACTATCGCTTGGCACAAAATCACTGCGGGATCCAAGAACTTCTTACCGATTTCCAGTTCTGTTTTTAGGGTTCCGTAACTCACAGGTGGAGCTCGATGGCGCAAGTGGTTAGCGCGTTTGGCTGCGATCGTTGAAGTAAAGCAACTTTCGCAGTGGTCGGTCATTGGATGGGTGACCAAAAATTTACTATCTCGAGTTCCTCCGTGCTTCGGAAGGCACGTTAAGCCGTTGGTCCCGGCTGCATCTGCAGTCGTTAGCACCCACCAATCCGCACTGGGCCCGCGTGGTGGGTCATGGCCCAATCTCCCTATTCCATCTATAGGGAAGGCCTGTGCCCCAGCAGTGGGGACATTAATAGGCTGATGATGATGATGATGATGAACTCACAGGAACACTTATAAGATCACTTTGTTGTCATAGGAACACTTATAAGATCACTTTGTTGTCTGTCCGTCTGTCTGTCAAGAGCATTTATCTCGGCAACGCGTGGAGGTATCGAGTAAACCATAAAGGTACTCAGGTGCCCGGCCCGTTAAAGCTGTAAAAATCAAATTTCAAGTTAATGTTAAAAAATATACGGCCATTTTTATTTTGCGTAATGTGATAATTCTTTTATTGTGGAGAATTATTGGGCAGCGCATTGTCGGAGGCAGGAGCGCTCGTAATCAAACACAGGTTTCTTATACTTAAATAAATAAATATTTCCGACACTCACACCAATTAGCCTAGCCCCAAACTAAGCACTGTAAGGCTTGTGTTATGGGATACTAGGGTAACGGATAGAATACATATACAGTACATTTATATAGAAATACATATAAAACATCCATGACTGGAGAACAAATGCTCGTATTCATCACACAAACATCTGCCACCACCGGGATTCGAACCCGGGACCTCTCGAGTCAGCGACACCATGTACCTGGTGTACAAACCACTCGGCCACCGAGGTCGTCATACTTGTTGTATATTGTATATATTCTTATATCATTCACTTTTTATCTTAGATTAAAATAAAAAGGGAAGATGCGGTACATTCATACTAGCACCAAAAAAATATGCTCCGACTTAACGACAAAGCAACTCTCACACACGCATAAAACTGTACGCTTCAACGCAGCGCGAGCGAAACGGCAAGTCCGCGTCCGAATCCGCTCATCGTCATCATCATCATCATCAGCCTATTAATGTCCCCACTGCTGGGGCACAGGCCTTCACCACGCGGTCCCAGTGCGGATTGGCGGGTGCTAACGACTGCAGCCGGGACCAACGGCTTAACGTGCCTTCCGAAACACGGAGGAACTCGAGATAGTAAATTTTTGGTCACCCATCCAATGACCGACCACTGCGAAAGTTGTTTAACTTCAACGATCGCAGCCGAACACGCTAATCACTTGCGCCATCGAGCTCTTCCTCCGAATCCGCACAGCTGAGCTGTATTATTGTCCTTTTCTTGATAACAAAACGACAAACCGTGATTTTTGAGAAAAACATATTTTACAATTTTACGAATGAAAAGTGTTTCCGAGGCTGTGTTCTTTATAAAATCATCGAAGGCATTGTTTTATCTTTATAACACAGAATATACGCAATATTGTTATATTGAGTGCACATGCAGCGTGTTTGAATGTCCAATTGTGACTAAAACAAATTGTGGTCATGCACCACAATTTAAGCGGATCACTTTTGAGCCGCGAGTGCCGTATCTTCCCTTCTGTTTTAATGTAACATTCTTATCCATAATTTTATATTTAAAATCACAATCATGTCACAAACATTTCGAATTAAATTCCAATTTTTTTTTTTATAAAGCATAGCTACCAGTAAGCGTAAGAGGTTGGTACGGTACAGTACCTACAAATTTGGTGGGTGAGCCCAACTCTCATTAATCTGGCTTTTTTATGCTTTCAATATAAGGTTTGGGCCACTTTACCTTCAAGCCATAGAACCTTACTCATCAATAAAAACACAACACCATAAAAGATAGTGTTATTTCACTGTGGTCTCCTGTAAGCTGAAGATTACTTTCCCAGACGGACGCTCCAATTTGACCTGAAAATCCGCTATGCCTGCTCTCTTAAACTGAATTACCAGAAACAGTTACAACTGTAGCGGTTGCATCGTATTCCATTACGTACAGTGCTCAGGATACAAAGTTCTGCATATTCAGATAGTTATGGCTCTTCCTGCGGCCATTTGCATGAGCGTTCAGTAACTTAAGGACACTTTACGACCTTAATCTCGGACTAAGTTACCCCTTTATTGTTGTATTTGGACTGTATTAGGAAACGTTATTGCTGAACACGGGAAATGCGGTATGTTTAGTTGCGAACTAACAGTGGCGTGGCTGATCAAAGTACGCCTTCATTATACCACTTGACTGATAATTCACTAGGAACAGTAAAAGTACAGATGGTTTTCTGCTATAGAGAATTAGTAATATCATTTAAGACCGTATATTAATAAGAAAACTATATTCAAAATGAATCAAAGACCCTTTGATATTTACAAAGACTCTTGCTAAAACTCTAAATCATAAAACGTCAGGTGACAATATATTTCACGTCGATGATTGATTAGAAAAAAAAACTCGTTTTTTTTTAGGGTTCCGTACATTTAAGCGACAGTCCTCCTTATAGTCGTAGAGTGTTTGAAAAAAAAATAAGCATAATGTGGGTCTCAATAAAAATAAAATTTTTAAAGAACCTACGGTTAATATTAATATTTTGAAAATATTACCGTATTTTGTATTTTAACAATTATCACCTAAATGTACTACTTAAGCAGCTCCATATTTATAAAGTAAAATTTTGTCCCCATACTCGCACAAGTCAAATTTTTCGCTCTTTTATTGCTGATGAGTTTAATAATATCTTTTCGTTTCGACGAAAACTTGTCGTCGCCAGATATACAATAGGTACTTTAATAAACAATCTAAGTTATAAATAATCTCAAGGAATTGGCATCATTCAGTGTTGTTATTACAAGTAATAAAAACAGTAACCCAGTGAGTTTTCTAATAGAGGGAGGAGGGGAATATATTCGATTTCAGTATAAATATTATATCTAGTAACTAATGATTTTTTGTATTTATAGAAGCTTGATAATATAATTGACATCCAATACTAAAACAGAAATAGAAAAGCAATCATAGACCATAATTTAGTGAATGTCAAAGCAATTATGATATAGTTATAGACAAACATAAACATAGTAAGCAATATACTTTTGTCTATAAATACGGTTTCGGAGGGCAGTGCGCTGCCCGGAGGAGCTGGTAACCCCACACGTAGTAGGGGTCGAGGTCGGTAGTTGTTTGCGATTTGCATAAAAAAAAAACGTAATAACGTGGATTAATTGAAACGGTTGTTTGTTTCTTAGGTTTTCACGCACATCACTCATTAAATAAAACTAGTTTAAACGGGATAATGCACGAAACTTTATTTATTTATTGACGTTTCGTAGCCTTTCCGGGCTTCGTCGTCAGAATAAAACTTTTGTTTAATTTGTCGAGCTACCTTCGAAAGACTTTTATTGAGCGTTTGGTTATTTCATCGTTCGATTTTTAAGTTTTATTGTCTATGTATGAATTTATTATTTAATTTACTTAATAAAGTATTTTATTTAAAATTCTTGTTTGTAATTTTGCGTTTATTTATTTGACCCTTACTACTGTAAACTACCACCGGTTCCAAAATTGGGAGACCTTCCTGAGAAGAACCGGCGAAACAAACTCAAGAGAGGCTTTCTATCTCCTTCTTATGTTAAATTATGCAAACAAAAAGATTCTTTTTGTTTGCATAATTTAACATAAGAAGGAGATAGAAGAGAGAATTTTAAATAAAATACTTTATTAAGTAAATTAAATAATAAATTCATACATAGACAATAAAACTTAAAAATCGAACGATGAAATAACCAAACGCTCAATAAAAGTCTTTCGAAGGTAGCTCGACAAATTAAACAAAAGTTTTATTCTGACGACGAAGCCTGGAAAGGCTACGAAACGTCAATAAATAAATAAAGTTTCGTGCATTATCCCGTTGAAACGGTTGTATTTCCGGGTAAATAATAAATCTTAGAAAATTTGCAAAAAATAAACATAGCACTAACACTACTTGAAAAAATCAATTCCTTGGCGAGAAGCCGTACAACATACTTACACGATCAAAGCAAATAATATTTCAGGCCAAAATTTCCATATGGCTAATGTAAGTGATACGTAGGAAGGGACCAAAGAGAGTTCCTTGAGGGACCCTTTTAGTGGCAAGCTATAAATCAGGTCCTAATGGAGTGTGTAAGGTTGCAAAGGAATACACTTCCGGATTTTACATAGAGTGACCACTAGCAATACTTACAAGGAGATGGACGAGCAGATGATGGGCTCAGTTTGATTGGTCCGTGCTATGTGGGTATATGCAATTGGTAAATAATAAATCAAAACTGTATTAAATATATTTTAATTTCAGTTTATTACTTCTCATAAATGTTAAGAAATATGTTTTAAGTTAAAGAAATATATATTAATATGTATTCCGAAAATCGAACTACAAATGGTTAAAAAAATATTAGCAGCTAGATTTCTCCCACGTTATCGTCCACCTAAAATGTTTTTAGAGAACCTTCAATGGGATTTAATATATTCCAGAAATATTTTTATTAAGCATATTCAATTAGTTTGTATATGTTCTGCAGTATGGTTTTCCATAATCCCATCAAACATTTTCTTGGATAAAATAATCCTGTCATAATAAATTCAGGTACGTAATAACTACGAGTATGTGTATCGTGTATGTTTATAATATGTCAAACTCACTAAAAACTTATTCAGATAAATTTGCGTGATTCAGTAACAGACATTTTGGAAATCAGAACCTTAAAATCGACATTCGTAATAAATTCATATTCAATATTCAAAATAATATGATTAATTCAAGACATCAAAAGCATTAATGACGAAGATAAACTTGTAAACAACTTTATATTTGTAGCCACTAATTCTATTTAAACATTTTTGATAGGAGACTTTCGATGTTGATTAAAATTTCGCAAACTCAAACAAGATTTTGGTTTTAACTAACAAAAGAAAATTAAAATATCTATTTGATCTCGGCGCCTTTTCAGAAGTTTAAATAAGTGTAAACTAAGTTCAATATAGATTAACCATCAAGGTCAGTTTTTGTGAGTGAAAACAAAACTGGTTTGAAATTCAGATCTAATTAATGACACTTTAGGCAATTTTGGAGTGATCCACATTAAATATTGAAAAGGATTACCGGCTCAGTTGGTTTCACATCTCGAAATTTTCGGATGGAAGGAGAACTTTATAACGAGGAGGTACGCTCCTAAAATGGTTTTGAGCAAAGTGGATATTTCTCATAATATGAAAAGTTTGCCACTTAAACGCCAAAGAAGGGAAAAACTGTCTTTACAGAAGTAGGTAATGATATTAAGTGCCATTTGGGGGAATTGTATTTTATTTTAAACAAGCTCTAGGCTCTCGTACGTGCGTATCGTTTTTACCCCATTCGTTTCTTTTATGTGGCGAATGTGGTAAGATTTGGGATTCTCGGTCCCGTCCAATATCGGCAGTTTTGCTGTTTATGTAACGCTTGCCGGCAATTTTATAAGAGTAAAACTTTTTCCGCGATATTTTCAGTGTTTATATCTCTGTAAAGATTAATGATTTGAAATTATTGTATCTTTATGGGCTCAAAGCGGCTCTCATACATGGACGGTGATACACCGTTTGTGATGATTACGTACCAGCTTTGGGTTTTGGGAAGATTATCCACAAACTGCTCAGGATATACAAATTAAAGACACTTAAACTTGAAATACCTGGTTCTTTGTCCGGCACACGGTGACGGACGGGGCGTTATATCGCCTCCGATTTGGTGTTTGTGAGATAAAAAAAACGAGTGAGCCTAACAGTAGTCGCGTATGATGTGTAACACTTGAAACCTCACCTACCTAAAATCAAATCAAATAGCGCGCCCTTTCGCGATTTCCTGTTACACATTTCCGTCCCATTTCAGGAAATCACTCCCACAAATTCCAGGAAAGCGAGAGGAAAGATGTTACACATCAAAAATTGTGTGCACGGACTACCCATTATTAGAAACTTCTTTTCTTTAAATAACCTAATATGAGGCGGTGCATAAGGCAAAGGGGACAAACAGTACAGCACGCAGCGCACGCATCACTCGTATATATACATACATATATATATATATATATTGTCGCGTAGAACGCTCGTGACGCACTTCTGTTTCATCTTTTCCATGGGATTTTTTCATTTACGCCCCGTCTGAAAAAAAAATCTCTTCAAAAATGGGTGGACCGTCGCCCACCCGCGATAAAGACGAAAGGAAAACGGAAACAGGCAAAACCGCAGCGATCACTGGTACTCGAAAATCCTCTTCAAACATTATAGCTATTAACGGGATTGTTACCATGTACCTTGTTTTTTTGAGTCTCAATAACATCTATAACATCTACCCGCAATTACTTCAGTTACTCCGTGATCATGGCGATTGCAACAGTGCCGAAATATCGGAGACTTATAAAAACAAGGTACATGGTAACAATCCCGTTAATAGCTATAATGTTAGTGACCATGAAAATTTAAAACAATATACCTCTTCAAACAGTCTTCACATCACACCAGCACAAGGAGTTTACTTCCAAAAGCATGTAAAAAACTATATCTCAATTAACTTTATCTTCCTCACAGTAATGAAGACAGAAAATGAAATACCGAATTGTGAAATAAATGGAGAATAACCACAGAACTTTCAAAACAGCTATCAAACTTTCCAATTTTAATTCTCCAAATAGTAGGTATTCTCCTATCCATCCATTTAATAGAAGCGCAGTCTTAATTAAAAGAGGCTGAGGTGAGAACGGGACCACATCGTTACATCAGATTCAATATTTTACCCTAATAACGCCTACTTTATCCAAAGGGAACGGAAATTTTGGAAATTAAACCTTAGCCAGGGCGAGAGGGGAGGTTAACTGTGACACTTAAATTAAAGCAAGTTAATGGGTTGATAACAAAGGAACTGGGGTTCGATTCTCTGTTCGGTGAGGGTTTCAGATGTTCTATTAATTTGAATAACGAACGGATAACTTCTGTATTCGGTATTGAAAGTGTTTTATTCAATAAATGAATGTTATTCCCGGCGGTTAAAACTTTCTACTTTCTGACAACGGAATGGATACCGATCCCGATCCCTGAGTTACGGATTGAGGTCAATAGCTTCTTTGTTGTAATGGAATTCGTTTTGAATATCAGTTAAGTGTTATAAACATATTTAGTTTCCAGCAAAACCATTATTATCATCGTCGATGCCAGTGAAACCCTCAATAATCACAATAAAATTGTTCCAAATCATTTATAAAAAGAGTCTTAAACTGGCGGCCGCCCACGGTTTCGTTTGCGTTAACTTTTTTTAAGGAATCCTACAAGAACCTCATATTTTTCCGAAATACAATGTATCCTATTACTCAATCCAGGTCTATATGCGTACCAAATTTTATTCAATCCGTTCAGCACTTTTTGCGTGATTCAGTAACAAACATGCAAACTTTCATATTTGTGATATAAGTAGGATGCAATGTCTGTAAGGCGAGTTTTAAAGCAAATCTTTGATAAGAACCTGCAATGTTGCTCAGAATAATGGTGAATCTCAAACAAGCGAAGCGAAGCGTGTCGTTTGCCCGAGACAACGTCTTATAAGCTTAACTACATTCCACATGCTTGGGATCATGTCGCGCCCTTGTTATATATAATATCCAGTTTATCCTTTGAAGTTACACAATGTTTTAACTTCCAATTTCACTTGACACCTTGAGACTTCTACTGACATTTTCTTATTCTTCATTGAAACGTTTCAAGTAAAAAAATTGAAATAATTTAAAAACTATTTTCTTTCTGAGGAGCTTGATGGCGCAAGTGGTTAGTGCGTTCGGCTGCGATCGTTGAACTTAAGCAACTTTCGCAGTGGTCGGTTGTTGGATGGGTGACCAAAAATTACTATTTATTTATTTATTTATTTATTTATTTATTTATTTATTTATTTATTCAATAAACATGCTGATTTACAGAACTAGTTCCAACGCATCAGCACGTCACATTAATTCAATTTATAAATAAAATACAAATTATACATTACAATAAATACAATAACATTAATTGAAAATAACACATCAGCAGGTCACATTAATTAAAGTTATAAATAAAATATAAATTATACATTACAATAAAATAAAAAATTAAATTAATAAAAACAATAAAATTAATTGAAACTAACGCATCAGCAGGTCACATTCATTAATATTATAAATCAAAAACAAATTATACATAAGAATAAAATCAAAAATAAATACAATAAAATTAATTGAATTTAGTCCAATGTCAATATTTACTAACTAGGCATTTACAACCTTCTTTAATAATATGTTCGAAATGGTCGGCATATACATCTATTTGGTCGCACTGAGCGAGCACGCTGTCTATCAAGCGAAGTACGCGCGGGGTGGGTGCATGCGCAGCGTGTAAGGTCCGTGTGTCGGGCACGTGGAAGAGGCGCGGTCGGCGGCGCGGGGCGACCATCGCCTGACCATCCCAAGGGATACGTGAAGGTATTAATAGGTTCACCCTGGACACTAAGCTACTATCTACCCTATGATGCAATACGGAGACGAAGTACACAAACATAAGCATTTTACGCCTAATAGCTAGTGTCACAAGATCCACCATACCAGTGACAATAATTGAGGGATATAGATATGGGTAATACCCATAACGGCGTTTGTAAAGCCAACGTGCAAACTTACGCTGTACACGCTCCACCATAAGTGCATATTTAGTCTCACGAGGATCCCATATGATAGCAGCGTATTCCAGTTTACTACGGAAATATGCGCCATATAAGACCTCAGCCACGGCCGTATTATTAAATTCGGAGGCAGTCCGGATTATAAAACCCAACATCTTACTTGCTTGTTTGCAGGTTTCTATTACGTGTTTGTGAAAGTCTAATTTATCGTCTAAAATTAATCCCAAGTCCTTAATTTCACTAACTCTGTTGCCAGAGGTGTCGCCTATCTTATAATCTATTTTTAATGGGGAACGTTTGCGAGAGTACGTAATGATTTTACATTTGTCGCTCTTAAAGGGCAGGTGATTTACTAAACTCCACTTTGACACCGCATCTATATCAGTTTGTAAAGCTTGTGCATCCATGACATCCTTTATGCCCAGAAACAACTTCAAGTCATCCGCAAAAAGAAGACATCGAGCAGTCCCAATAGACAACGGCAAATCATTTATCATTATTTGAAATAATGTTGGACCTAATGTGCTTCCTTGACTGACTCCGGACCTTGTAAAGTATTCCGCAGAATCAAAACCACGCACTCTAACAAACTGGCGTCTGTTGTTTAGGTAATCGGCGAAGAACCTTAGCAGCCCTGGCGTGAAACCTATCAATGCTAATTTTCTTAATAATATGTCATTGTCTACTAAGTCGAAAGCTTTTTTAAAATCGAAGTAAGCAGCATCTACCTGCCGTCCCGCATCCATTTCTGCAGAGATGTAATCCACCAACTCAACAAGATTAGTCGTGGTTGAACGAGCCCTGCGAAAACCATGCTGACTACAACTCAATTGACTTTCAACTTGTCTGGTAATATGACTATTCAGAATAGTTTCAAATATTTTTGAAAATACTGAAAGGACGGCAATCGGTCTGTATTGTGAAACATCACCGTTGGACTCTTTACCTTTTGGCACTGGCGTTACACGTGATAGCTTCCAACAAGTAGGGTATTTTGAAACATCCAGACACTTATTGAAGATGTATAGTAGCGGAGTGCAGAAAACCGATTCACAATCCTTCACCAAAAACACTGGCACACCATCAGGCCCACCAGCTGACTGCGCCTTAAGTTTCTTTATTGCAGTCTTTATATCGGTTTTGATTATGCAGTTGATAGCAATGCTTCTTGCATCCATCTGAGAATGCGCAGCACATGCAGCTTCTATCGGATTGAGCCGTGGTGAATCACTTCGGAAAACAGAACTAAAGTATTGAGAAAAAGCCTCGGCAGCAGCCTGTCCCGTTACCTCTACTCCTTGGTAAGTGAGATCGTTCATGGATCGCCTATTTTTTTTCTTGTCCTTAACGTATCCCCAGAATTGGGCTGGTTGCTCATATATGTTTTTTTGTACTCGAGTTATATGCTGCTGATACGCGTTATCAATTAACTTTTTAGTATGCCATCTATAAAATTTATAAAGTTCCCGATTGAATTCCTTTCCCTCTGACTTGTATTTCTTTAAGTGATAGTATTTAAACTTAAGATTCCGTATTATTTCAGAATTATACCAAGTAGGGTCATACATAACGACTTTGACGTTGGTCATGTTTTTTTAATGGAACAAAGCGATGACAACACTCGTACAATTTCACATAGAAACACTCGACCATTTTATCAATATTATCTTTCAGTGATAAGTCACTCCAGTTTATTTTAGCCAAAGCTGCATATAATGCTGGGAAATCCGCTTTGCGCCAATTCCAATTAGGACAATCACTTCGCCGTTGCTTTGCAGAGCAATTATAAGTTGATATTAACGGTCCAGTACAACGACGCAGTTTTGTAAAAAATACCAGTGCAGGATGATATTTATCAATCGGTACCAATGGCTCGTGGCTTACAGATACTCTCACCTGATCAGAAGCAAGATCACTCAGTATTAGATCTAATTTAGTACCGTACACATTTGGAACATCATTAAATTGGTCTAACTTACAAAATTCACGAAAAGAATCAAATTGTAGTTTAACATAATTTGAACATGCATTCAGATTAAAATCACCCATAACTAGAACATCAAGGTCAGAATGTGAACATATTACATTTTCAATACAAGCTAGTGTACTCAGATAATTTTCATCACTACAACTAGGCGGAATGTATACAACACAACATAACAACTTAATATTATTTAACCTAATCACAGCAAATAATAGTTCTTTATCTTGTGTTAACCCATCCACATTTGAGATAGTCCGAATAGAATAGCAATCACGGACGGCTAGCAACACTCCTCCCCATCCAACATCTCCGATTCTATCCTTGCGAACTACCACATAACCCGTGGGAAAAAGCTCACCGTCAGACACAGAAGTTGTCAAAAATGTCTCTGTCAAGCCAATAATATCATATGCAGCTTGTACAACGTTCTTGCTAAATATAACTGTTTTTGAGCGTAGGCCACGTACGTTTTGATAATAACATTGAAGTGTCTTAAATTTACTGCAAGTTTTGCCTGGTTTCTTGTCTAGAACGAAAGTTATTCCGCCATGGTTTTACACATATGTCTTCAGCCCAATATTGTGGGTTCATTACAAGATCAGCTAGCTAGCTATCTCGAGCTCCTCCGTACTTCATAAGGCACGTTAAGCCGTTGGTCCCGGCTGCATCTGCAGTCGTTAGCAACCACCAATCCGCAAAGGGCCCGCGTGGTGGGTCATGGCCCAATCTCCCTATTCCATCCATAGGGAAGGCCCGTGCCCCAGCAGTGGGGACATTAATAGGCTGATGATGATGATGTATTTTAAGCAAGTTTTTCATGCGCACAGCAACTCGGCAAATGTCTATATTTTTACATACAAAATATTAGTTTAATTACCGGGATGGATTTTAAATAAAGGGTTGTTTTTAAAAAGACATTTTGAAACTTAAACTTATTTACGCCCCCTCGTGATAGATTCTTAGATTATAACAAGAGATAAATATTTTACAGTCCTACAAAATTTTTATATAAATCTGATTTTGAGTGTACTGGATTCAAAATGTGATTAATGCGTCCCAAAAATTGATCGATCTCGAGGTTTGTATATTTATTTATTAATTTATCGGACACCTTTGTATAATATATTCATTTTAAAAAGTAATACAATATATTTCTGTTATATAATTACAAGTACACAAATAAGTCTATCTAATTACATTAGATATTCATTTATTGTATATCACATTCACAGAAATAAGATGGTACAGAAAAATACAGTAAACATGTGACGCCCTGCTAGACACAGCAACTTTAGAAGGTTATTATCTATTTAAAATACATTATTATACAATTTCACAATATAATTTACAAATTAAGATTCAATCATTCTACACATACATTGGTGACAATAGGAATGATGACGGGGTACAGTAAACGAAATTCTAACTAGTCCGTCAGTTAGATGATCAAAAAATAATGCACATGTATTTTTTCTTTGGGCAATCAACCAAAAAATGACAAAGTTATAGCGCGTCGAAGTTTGGGAGTCCCTACTCCGTTCACTAAAGTCAATATTTTGTTTTTAATAGTGCTGCGTGTAAAAAGGTATATTGTAAAGCCACAGGGAATAATTTGGCTTTTTTTATGTAGTGTGGCATGTGGAATGAGTCTCAAAACTCCTTTGTTCATCGACAGACTATGATTATAATAGACGCTAACTGTTTCTTTTCTTCGAAATACATATTAAACATCCATGACTGGAGTACAAATGCTCGTCTTCATCACACAAACATCTGCCCCCATCGGGATTCGAACCTGGGACCTATCGAGCCGGCGTCACCGTGAAACCCGGCGTACAAACCACTCGGCCTCGGAGGTCGTCAAAATTTATACAGTAGGCTTATTGAAATTTTGCATTGAAAACGTTTGGAAGGAGAAAGATTTCAGAAAACGAAAATATTAGTTTGTATTACATTAATAATAAATACATTACACATACTTTCCTACGATTGACATACAAACAATCACTGTTTGACAAAAAAACTGTAGACATAGAAATTTTGCATTCAAGAAGTTTAGACGGAGTAGGATTTCAGAAAACGAAAATATTAGCTTGTATTAAATTGATAATAAAAACATTACACATACTTTCCTACGATTGACATACAAACAATCACTGTTTGACAAAAAGCTGTAGAGATTAGATGTATAGGTACTAAACTGAATGAAGACAATAATGATAGAACTATACCGAATCTTGGACCGATGAGATAAAAAGATTCAATTTCGGACAACAGAACACTACAACTATTAAATAAATACGAATGGGGGATATATGATAAGTGAAGACAAGCCAAGAGAAATACAAGCAGTTATACGTGACGTCACAGTGTAGGAAGCAAACTTCTACATAATTTGTGAGCAGCTTCAACGAGTTATCCAATTAATTTGGCTACACGCTCAGCAAAGATTTCAGTTCGCGTTTAAATTTTGTGTCAGGGCTGTAACAGGAGTGAACTTCAAAAGATTTATAATGTCAAAATATCAAAGACCACTTGATTAACAAAGTAATAGGCTTTCTTCGCTTCCAGGTAAGTTTGTTACCAACATTTTACCAAGAAGTATGCAATTTGAAATTATTCAACAAACAACGAAAATTATGAAGTTAAACTTCTTTACGCACGCTTGACTTGGGGGGTAAGCTGGCGAATGCGTTATGCGTTATGAAAAGTGTGTTCAGGCGAGGCGAACGGGAGTTGAGTGGGGGATATAAGCAAGATATCCTCTTATAGCTAGTAAATGAAATATGTATATGATATGTATATATTGTACACACACACAAACCACACACATTCATATATATATATATATAAATATACATACAGATGGAGCTAAAGAAGTTTCACCAGCACACTCGTTTTTAATGTATGTTATTGCATATTCTAGACCAAGTAAACAATTTACGTTGAATGAACAAAAACATATTTGAAAATTATTAATTGCTCTCCAAATAGTAGTACATATTTTAATAACTGCTTCAGTTTCTGATAAAAAATTAAAAACTCATATATTTGATCTAAAAAAATATTCAACTAAAATTGATACTCACAAAGAAAACGAAGGAAAGGTTGAAAAAACAAACGAAAAAACTAATGCATCCCTGCTTGTGGGAGAGCAAACTGTACTACATCGGCGGGGGTTATGTTTGTACAAAATTTCACAGGTCCCTGCGTCAACCCGTGCGAGAATGATCAGATAAATAAAGAAGACACAAAGACGAAGCTTTATACAATTGCGCGTGTGTGAGTGAACAATGGCGTCTGTAGCGTACGCAGAGCATAGACTCAGAAGAAGAACTAAAGCTTAGGAAAAGTTTAAATTTAACTCCGACTAATCTAAGCACCAAAAGAGATGTTGCTATTAACAGTGTACGTACCTCTAAAGAAGTCTATACAAACGTCAAATTGGATATATTTATTGCTTGTGGATAACTTACGATACCGAATCAAAATGCGATCTAGCCCGACACTCACACACACATAGACAATGACACAAACAATATACCGCCAAATACTACATACATATATCGTTTGTATGCCTTCTCCTCTATGAAGCAGAAAAACGTTTGTATTGGCGGTGACAGATCAACAGTGCTCACTACTCAAACACGCGCACTGCATAAAGATTTGCCTCTTTGCCTTCTTTAATCATATAAGTATGAGTGTCCCTACCACTCGATCCAGTTTCGAAAGTTCAGGAAAGGTTTGTTTCAAGATGGCGTCCGTGGGGCGGCCGTGTTCACTGACCTGTATGTACTCTTTCCACAAGTATATGAAAAAGTATGTAAATTGTATGTTAATCTTAAATTTACGCAATTACACTTTCACATTTGCCGGGATCAGTGTATTTTGCGCTGTTGAGATAAATTTTGAGATGAAAATTGTTTAATCTTCTTCTTGTCGTCTTTGTTCATAGTTTTCTTACAAAAAAGCTTTGAATCGCTACATGGATTGTGTATAAAAAAAGTAAGGCTGATATAGTGGCCCAACGACTAAAGCTTTTTTATAAAGATTTAAAGAAAAAGTACGGTGACAGAATAATTTAATGTATTTTTCGGGTATATACATAATTTACTAAGAACCACAATGAACTAAGATCACAATAACAAATCAGCTCATGCCAAGCAAATACATTTTTAAGAAGTTTGGTTGTTCTTCGTACTATTTTTCGAGTTTGATAGCTCAGAGAGACGAACTCTTAGCAATCCATGGATTCACCGTGCGGGTGCCGGGTCCATTGTGTGGAAGAGAGAGAAACTCTGAGCAGTTCCTGGGAATTGCGACGCAGGTGTAGGTTTAAGGAGGCCCCCTTTAAGATGCGCATCAACGCTCACCTTCACTGCTCGAGTTGCCCGCCCTTCCTAGCCATATTTGATAGGAGCCTGTTAGTGCAGCCTTAGTTACACGTTCCAAAATTGAACTTACTGCAGTTCTTGACAGGCCTAGGTATTTTAGAAGGTTATAAAAAGATTTTGATGGTGGTGGTATACCTCTCACTCCCACTTCTACCGCATATAAATTAACTAAAAATAAATATTATATATTATAATTTAATATAAGATAGCCATTTTTAGTTAGTTCATTTGTTAGATCGTAATATTTATTCAATATCATTGTGTGGTCTTTTGGAATGTTAGTTTCCCACGGTACAGTAAGCTCTATTAATACTATATGTTTGATGTGCCTAGAAAAGAAAAATATGTCCGGCCTGGATGACGAAACACCAATATCCTCTGGTATTTTATAATGCTTATCATACGTACTCAGTCCACCTAGGATTGAGAAAGGCTTGCTTTTCGAGTTAACAGTTGAGCCTTATTTTATAAAGTTAATTTGTTTTTATTTGTGGTTAATCCTTTTTGGGTTCTAGCCATGGCAAGACTTGCTGCTTTACGTATAACTTCAAGTACTCTATCATGGCGCGTGAGTAATGACCCCTATCAAGGAGCTCCTTGCAATCTACATATATGTGCCTAGCAGTACCTATTGCCTCACCACTGGTATAGCACTATTTTTCAAAGGCTGTCATTTGCAAGGCATTTAGATAGAATTTTAGTAGAGCAGTAGATCAATCATGTAGTTAAGTGCGCCACTGCAGAGCTAATGGAATGCAGAACTCATCTATGGTTAACCACTTGTACGAGACTATTTCATCCTGGGTTTGTTCCGAGACATACATCTTGGTGACTCTGAGATGTTTATAGAGTTCCGATGACTTCTTTAATTTCATCTCAAAACTATTCTGATCTCTAAATAGAGTTGAGGGATCAGCTGAATGGGCTAGTCCAAGCCATAACTTCAATGTCTTTATGATATTTGCTTCCAATTTTGTCAAGAATTATTGTTAACTGCCTCTAAGGACGTACTCCATCGTCCTTTGTGATCAATCTTTCTAGAAATTTGAAAGGCGCAGCTTCAGCAATCATAGTAACCTATTGAGAGTTCGGGATCGTAAGAGGTATATTGGTGTCTCGTCTATCCAGGCATAGACAGCAGCACTTACTTAGTTTTGTCCTCAGTCCGTCAGTCTGTGCACAGTACTCATCCACTTCAATTAATATATTTCTGACATTTTAGGATTACGTTTCAGTATTGTGAGGTCGTCTGCAAAAGTTAAGATAGACTCTGTGTATTTATTGTTTATTTAAAAGCGATAGCCCTATTTTTTCTCATGACTTATCAAATGCTATTGGTGACAGGCAGCAGCCCTTAAACAGCCCTACATTATAATGCAATGGTTTTGTGTGTTCCTTGTTCGTTGTGACATATGTTCCAACGACAAATTGTAATTGTGAGTAATATGATGTGATTATGACGATGACTAAAGAGGGAAAGTTATACTACTTCAAAGCAAAGATATTAGTTCAATCTGTACTGAACAAGCAAACCTTAACAAACTTCTACATATAATTCCACCTAGATTTCCAATTACCAACCTTGTGGTTGTAGTTAATGAGAAAGTGGTTGTCCACTTTCTCATAGTCACAAACAATTGTCCTGATCCCTACAATCTCCACCTATTACTTCAGAAAAACGCTTATGTTGAAGCATATATCAAGCTTCTACTATAATACACACACTCAAAGAATTTAATAAATAACCTCCTTACATCAAACCTCAACTAAATAAAAACTGTATCTAAAATACGCTGAACAGCATTGCTGAAGCGTGGTGTATACCAAAAGCACCGGCTTCTCAATGAAGAGAAGAACAAAATAGCTCTTTATTAAAAAAAAACTGAACTGAACCAAATGCGTTTTATAGGTCTATCCAGCAGATATTTTAATCATCTTTTAAACTTTCACCTACTAATGTGTTGGATTCCAGACAGCCAGAAATTCCAGGCAAGAACCATTTTTGATGATTGGGCCTGAAATACCTATTGGTGATCATAAATTTTGTCAATTTTGTTTGTACTATGCTAAACTTTTTTTTGGAAATTGTATTGATTCGTGTTGTCGGTCTAGTAGTTACTAGCATTATTCTACAAAATCTTATGTATTTATCAACATCTAAAATTCATTAAAGCTTAAAATAAAGAATATTATCTAATATTCTCAATCTTAGACCACATACCAAATTATCGAAGCATTCTAAACCATAAGTAATTACTTAATTGATTATGACTTGTTAGTCATTGTTGACACGGTAGTAATTTTGATCTGTTCGTTCAAGAATTAATATTCATGATTGTAGTTATGTTGCAGAGTTAATTATAATATGTAAAGGGTAAGAAGGAAGACCCTTCAACTTCCTTCGGTCCTTAGATGTACCCAACAATCGTCCAATTCGGAAACTCTCGTCTTAAACTTTAATTGGTGATTCAAATTAGCTTTGACCATAAATATAGATCTATCACAACTCTTGCCTGCGTTTTCGGACTGAATGCAAAACGCTTATAAACTCACAAAGAGTTGAATGACCAATGACCAATTTAGAGGGGTAGGGAAATAGCGGATTTCGCTGGAATTGGAGCGTCCGTTTGGGAACATACCTTTTGGTGGTGTTGTGTTTCTGTCTGTCAGTTAGGTTCCAGGTCTCCATGTGGTAGGGGATTGGGTCAGGGTAGGCAAAGGTGCGAGTGATATTTTTTATCTAACAAGCGTCTATAAGGTAGCTGTTTACCATCAGGCATGAGGAGATGAGGAGATGCGAGGAGCTCGATGGCGCAAGTGGTTAGCGCGTTCGGCTGCGACCGTTGAAGTTAAGCAACTTTCGCAGTGGTCGGTCATTGGATGGGTGACCAAAAATTTACTATCTCGAGCTCCTCCGAGCTTCGGAAGGCACGTTAAGCCGTTGGTCCCGGCTGCATCTGCAGTCGTGGACCAATCTCCCTATTCCATCCATAGGGAAGGCCTGTGCCGCAGCAGTGGGGACATTAATAGGCTGATGATAATGATAATAATTACCATCAGGCGGGCCATATGCTTGTTTACCACCCTTTAAACATAAAAAAGAGACACAATTTTTCTCGTTTATCATGAACCCATTGGAGCAATTTATCGTGAGTTTTCTCTGCCACATTAGGTGAGGAAGCTGTCTGGGAGAGGGCTTTACTTTCGTCTCCTAGTTCTCTTCGACGATTTCTAGATCCGGACTCGGGAGGTCCGAACTCGTCATTGCAAAGACATCTGTCTCTGGCTATATCCCTGATACCCTGGAGATCCCCAAGCCGGGTGCATTGGGTCCGTTGGTTTCAAACACTTACTTGTCGCGGTTTGCGGCTTGGGTCACCTAAAATTCATAATGTTTCCCAAGGTATCTCCCAGTGTCGTTACATTGGCGGCACTTCGTCCGACAGTCAATAATAGCACGACAGATAGACAGGCGAAGTGGTCAAAATTGATAACTGCCAGATATTTATTGGATTGATGATATGAAGAAGAAGGAGTCTTATAATGCGATTCAACTAAGAATAGGACCGACTGGGCGCCATATCGTGATGTCATAGATGTCAATTCAAACCAAATAGGTAGTGAGCAAAAAAAGTTTTTATTTAATAAAACTTATTTACTAAGATTAAGTGAGAAAAAGCATCAGATTTTTTTATAATATATATTTATGTATATGTATAATATTTATTTGTTAAGACTGTAAGAAAAACATTAATCAGAATCTAGCTCTTCTATTCCGCTCATCACTGCATTACCGCCGGAGTAGTTATGAATAATCATGCACTATTACTAGGTCACATACGAACATGCATCCTTTAGGTAAATGAAAGTAATAATAGAGGTCAATGGCTTTCCTATTCTTATTTGAATCGCATTATACGTAGTCTCGTCAACATCAGCAACGAATTAAAGAAGACCTGTACTCCAGCCGTGAGAACATAAATATGCTGATGACACTAATAAATTTACGAACACTTTTACATTCGAATTGATTCTAGGCTTGTTGAAAATATATCGATTTATCGATATTTTTTGTTCGATATATCGATATTTTTTTCCGATATATTTTGATTCGATATATCGATACAAAATAACCAATATCGAAATTCGTATCAAAAACGATATTTTTTTAATTATTAGCGGCATATCACGATCTAACTAAATTCGTATCTGGAAAAATCGTAACTGGATCTCAGATTAATGATATTCAACATATCTATGATCTGTGCTGTATTTAGTATTGTCTATGTCATCATTCGAAAATAGGGTCTATTTTTAGGGAGATAATTTTCGTTCCATTATTATTCCGCGTGTCATATTTCGTGAGCTACTGTACGATATTTTTGGGAAAATTGGTCCGATTATATCGATGTTTTTTTCGCGATATATCGAAGCCGATGTATTGATATTTTTTAAAAGATCGATGTATCGATATATCGAAATTTTTTTCAACTTTCGACATCCCAAATTGATTCCGCCTGTACCTTTTTACCACCGTCGGTGAGACGTAGGCAGGGTCTCCATTCGTACGTGATTGACATTCCACCACTGCGTACCTCACATTTCTTATCCTCCTTTATTATACGAACCGCTACGGTATGGAATTCCTTTCATTATTTTCCAATACATATAACACAGGAATCTTCAAGGCAAGAGTTAATTGGCATAATTTGTGCCTGCGTGCTCTAGCTTAGACCTCATCGTTTTTTTTTTGAAGTTATACTTCTTTAGGCGCGTTATGAAAAAATGATGAGAGTGAAATTTTAAGATGCGCGCGCATCACTGTAAGACAAAAAATTAACAGCATGAAGTTGGTCGCTTTAGCGACCAACTTCATGCTGTTACTTTTGTGTTTACCGCACATTAAGAAAATCTACCAACAAAATAGAAATAGAATCTCTATTTTGTGGGTACTAACGACTGCATTGTGAAGGCCTATCAAAAGTATTTATTAATCTGGAACAACGGAACCAAAGCGCGATTCAGGAGACTACAGCGCCATCTCTTGACCATTGGTGTAGTAGAACCAAAAACCACATCTTTATTTTTTATAATAAAGTAACAGTTATAGGTATTCATATTTATAATATTTATCCACATGTTTCTAGTTTGTATATTCGGAATACGTGTTTGAGTTTCATACAAGTGCAAATCACATATGTTCTAATAAATTATATTCAGTAGCGATTTTAATTGAATATTTTGATTATTTATTTATTTTTTCAAATTAAAACTGAACTTTATTGACTGTGTCCTTTTCCAGACTTTTTATTAATTTATTGTAATTAATTATTTGCATGCAATTAAAAACTAATTTTAAACGATGCCAAAGAAGGATAACTTTTCACGCGCCTACATAAGTACACGCACCCATTTTTTTAATAAGGTGTACTTACAGCTAAATATATAAAAACATTAAAAAATTAAAATAATACTTATTCTAAGACATATATGCAAGCCTTTACAAGCACACACAACATTCAATTCAGAAAAGTACAATGTAATAAATAATCAATAATAATAAATGGAATTAATAATCAATAATCAATGAATAATCAATACAAAATAGTGCAATTAATAATCAATGTTTGATTTAAAATTAAATAATCAATGTTTAATTTAAAGTTACTTGACTTTAGGTCTGATTGTGGCCAAATGCACTAAGATTTTTATAAAAAAAAATGTATGGATAGTGGAAAAGTTTACTAGAAAAAAATCCACGCGGACCAGGCAGCGGACGGGACACGAACCCGCATCCTTCGCTATCCGGGCGAATGCACTGACCATTATGCTACCACGGCCCTATTAGCCGCGTCGAAATTTTCCTAGCCTTAAGCTGCAAGGCAACGCCATCTCTTCGCATTGTAGGTAACCCACAATGTCCTGGTCCGCGTGAATTTTTTTTTAGTAAAATTTTCCTTAGATTTAAACATCTAGCAGTTAAATGCTTAAAAAATAAATAAAATCATGTATGGATAGTCTTTAACAGAATTCTAAACACACGACTCTTTACGATTCATATGTTTTTGATTAACTTCCAGTCCCGATGAGAATTTTAATGATCATATTTTATGTAATCGAATTAGCGAGCAAGCAAATACGACACGGCTTCGTATAATTACCTTATTTAACATCACTAATTACCTCCTGACCGAATTGTTTGAACTTCCAAAAGAAAACACGTAGCCAATTATAAATTTACTAAACTGTTTTTCGTTTGTGCCGGTGTTTTTTTTAATAATTATAATCTTTTTCGTCTTTCTTACATGCTAACAGATATTTAAATAATATCTCATTAAAACGACAAGGAATGGCTTAGCCAAGATTGGTCAAGCCTGAACCTGAACCATTACTGTTTTTCAGCCCCTTAACAAATTTTACATAATTAATAATACAGAGAGCCTCGACTTATCCATTATTTGGTTATAATGAATCATCATCATCAGCCTATTAATGTCCCCACTGCTGGGGCACAGGCCTTCCCTATGGATGGAATAGGGAGATTGGGCCATGACCCACCACGCGGGCCCATTGCGGATTGGTGGGTGCTAACGACTGCAAATGCAGCCGGGACCAACGGCTTAACGTGCCTTCCGAAGCACGGAGGAGCTCGAGATACTAAATTTTTGGTCACCCATCCAATGACCGACCACTGCGAAAGTTGCTTAACTTCAACGATCGCAGCCGAACGCGCTAGCCACCTGCGCCATCGAGCTCCTCTATACGTGACGTGTACCTACCGTTCAATGTGAAATAAGATTTATAATGAATGTTGGAACATATTTCGTGCATTAACGTATAGTCCTATTTGCCATACATGTTACTTACCCTACTCGCACCGTCCATGCATCACTGGCTAGGCCCAAGTCAAAACAAAAAAAGTGATAAGGATGCATATAAATGTTTGCAACAAGTATATTTTTGAAGTTATAGTTCTTTAGGCGCGTTATGAAAAAATGATGAGAGTGAAATTTTTAGATGCGCGCGCATCACTGTAACCCAAAAGTAACAGCATGAAGTTGGCCGCGGGCGCGTTATGAAAAAATCATGTGAGTGAAATTTCGAGATGCGCGCGCATCACTGTAACACAATAGTAACACCATGAAGTTGGCCGCGGGCGCGTTATGAATGTTAGTGGTTAATAATCCACCATTATTAGACATCTGTTCGAAAGGTACTTTGAACGATCCACGGAGCTCCATAAGATGATCGCGTTCGTTGTCAAAAACAATGTTGGCACGCTCGTCGCCTCTGATCACTGTTTTCATATTTATGATATTTATCCACATGTTTCTAGTTTCTATATAGACATAACGTGTTTTAGTTACTTACAAGTGCTAATTACATATGGACTAATAACTTAAATTCAGTAGTGATTTTAATTGAATATTTTGAATATTTATTTAATTTTTCAAATTAAAACTGAACTTAATTGACTGTGTTAACTATCCTTTTCCAGTCCTTTTGTTATTTTATTGTAATTATTAATTTGCATGCAATTAAAAAATATTTTTAATGATACTAAAGAAGTATAACTTCTCACGCGCGTACATAAGTTACACGCATCCATTTTTTTTTGATATGACAACACATTTATAAATTAACTGGAATGAATTACTTATTGTATAAATTTAAAGATACGACACGGCATAATTACTTTAAAGTAAAAGTAGAGAAATGTTTCTTTTTGTTTTTTTTTATAGATAGATCCGACAAATGACTCCACCCCACCTGATGTTAAGTGAAGGTGAAGTGCAGACGCGAAGATAGCTAATAAAGCAGTTCTACCTGCCACACCAGCCATCCTCACCCTGCCGGCCTGCATGTTGCTTCTTCACGCCTCTTTTAAAGGATCTCAGGTTATAAGAGGGAGGGAACACGTGAGCGGGCAGAGCATTCCATTTGCGGATAGTGCGACAAAGAAATGAGTCACCAAATTTCTTTATACGCGTTAAAATTGTGGCCACAGTTAAACGGTGACATCGTAGGCCTGCGCGCTTGGTCCTCTGAAGGAAAGGGGGAGGTGGGATAAGAGAGAATAACTCTTCAGAACACTCGCCGTGGTACGGACGATAGAACGCGCTTAGTGACGTCACGTCACGGCTTAATTGAAGATGTGTAAAAGTATTTAAGAACACGTTTTTCAAACCCGTTGAAAAGGTGTTTTTATTTAATGAGTGGTGTGCGTGTAATGAAATAAATACATTTACTTATAGTGTATAATATTGTGACGGGTAGGAAAATAAGTAGACATTGATTGTAACGAATATTTACCTAACGTTATTATAGTTAAGTTCTGGAGTAGAGGCCTAATTCTAGTTGGATAGAACTAACATCAATCATTTCGACGACCCTTTTGGAGCTAAAAGCTCGCCCAGAAAGCTCTCACTGCCCTCGTTTGATTTATTAAGTATATACTAAAAGAACTTATTATAACATTATCTAAAGAAAATTATACTAGAAAAATATCTACTAGGACCAGGTAGCAGACGGGACTCGAACCCGAACCTTTTTTTTTCTAATATATTTTTTTTAGATTTTATTATCTAGCAGTTAAATGCTTAAAAATATATAAATATAACATTATATTACAAAAAATACAATAATTCTTACAATACAATATAATATAGACTTTACTAAGGCAGGTTTAACCTGCCTAAGTAAAAACAAATATAATTAACAGAGTAATTTAGCTAAAACCAAAATAAACTCGTAAGATATTAAAGTGAACCTCATATGGCGCGCTACATGGTCAAACAAAACAGAACTTGGACATGACACACTCTAACCTAATTAATTATTCAAGTGTAAGTAGGTACAGTCAACAGTGGCGTAGAAAGGAACATAAATACAGCAGGTACCTAATTTACAACGGGCGACCTTCAACGTATTTTTTTTTAATGCTAAATAGGCAATGCGTTTGACCACAATCTCACCTGATGGAAAGCGATGAAGAGGCCTAGGATGGTACACGCCTGCCTAGAAGATGCCTGTTCACTCTGGCCTTGAAGATGTCCAGGTTATATTGGTCCGGGAAAACAGACCTCGGCAAGGAGTTCTACTCCCTAGCCGTTCGTATAATGAAGGCCGAAGCAAATCGCTTCGTGCGAATGGGAGGAACTTCGACAACATAAGGGTGGAAGCCCTCGCCACGCCTGGTCGTCCGGTAATGCCGCAATTACATTTATTCGGGTGCTCGAAAGCCATTACTCGAATTCGGGCACCCGAAGCCATATTTGCACTGGAATACGGACTGGAATTTAAGCAACTTTCGCAGTGGTTGGTCATTGGATGGGTGACCAAAAAAATCTTCTATCTCGAGCTCCTCCGAGCTTCGGAAGGCACGTTAAGCCGTTGGTCCCGGCTGCATCTGCAGTCGTTAGCACCCACCAATCCGCACTGGGCCCGTGTGGTGGGTCATGGCCCAACCTCCCTATTCCATCCATAGGGAAGGCCTGTGCCCCAGCAGTGGGGACATTAATAGGCTGATGATGATGATAATGACGGACTGGAAGACGGTGTCGGATGAACAAAAGGAAATCTATCCTAATGCGGGCGTACTCGACTTAGTTGTTTACCTGAATTCCATTGGCACTCGTATTCAGGCTAAAGTCGAAGTGCAATCGTGCCATAATGGAAGGATGACACCGAAAGCTAAGTGAAGCTAGTACCGATACGAATATATATTTTTTCGATGACGGGGAGAAAAAACTCATAGTGCATTGGTATGCACTGGTGTGTTGGGGATGTTTACTGGCTAATTAATGATGCTGATAATTTCTTAGGTAATAGAGAGTTGTCTAGATTCTGTATGAGAACTAGTCAAGTCAGACCTTAGGCTTCAATATATTATGAAGTATACTAAAAAAAATCCACGCGGGCCAGGCAGAAGGACTCGAACTGTGGGTCCGAGGATTACAATACAATACAGTACAATACAAAAACTCTTTATTGTACACCACAAAAAAACATTGAACATTAAGTACAAAACCATCTAGCACACGTGATGCAATGGGCGGGCTTATCGCTTAAAGCGATCTCTTCCAGGCAACCTTTGGATGGTGAGAATTAGAAGGAAGCGGGAGAGGCGGCGGTGTAAATCGCTAGTAAAATATATAATATATAAGTATATACATATATACACCATACACATATGTATAAATATTAATACATACATTGATCTAGTCCAGTTAGGAGGCAGTTGTAAGCACATGAGATATTAAAATAAAAGTATTTATAATTTGACGACCTCCGTGGCCGAGTGGTTAGTACGCCGGGTTTCATGGTGTCGCCGACTCGAGAGGTCCCGGGTTCGAATCCCGGTGGGGGCAGATGTTTGTGTGATGAATACGAGCATTTGTACTCCATTCATGGATGTTTAATATGTATTTCTTTATAAATATACTTATATATGTACAGTATATGTATTCTATCCGTTACCCTAGTATCCCATAACACAAGCCTTATAGTGCTTAGCTTGGGGCTAGGCTAATTGGTGTGAGTGAATATTTATTTATTTATTAAAATGTCAGAAAATAGGAATTCAGAGATGTTTTTGAATATATAAATAGTTTCCGTACGTCTTATCGAAACCGGAAGAGAATTCCAAAGATGCACAGCTTCCACTGCAAACGAACGATGGAAAAAAGCCGTGTACGGGAATCATAGGAGCAAGATTTTCTAGAATAGAATAGAATATGCAGGATATTAAAACTTTCCTTGAGATAGCGCGGGGACTTAGGATTGAACAATATGTTGTAAAGAAGAGAAAGGATATGAGTATTCCGGCGAAGGTGAATAGGTAGCCACTTGATTACCTACAATGCGAAGAAATGGTGACGCCTTGCAGCTTAAAAAACACTAGATAGACACGGCTTTCAGGGTCGCGGTTTCATAATAGTCAGTGCATTCGCCCGTTTGCTGCCTGGTCCGCGTGGATTTTTTTCTAGTAAATTTTTCTTAATGAGAATGAATTATTTAATGTGTTATACTTTTGGAAAGAGCTCAGCAAAGATTTCGTTTTGATATTCATTGTCTCATATTTCTACCCTTTTGAAAATAGCGCCTTACCCCGCTACCTTCATAAAAAATACAAACCAAAAAACATTATAGATCTTTTTGAGGAATCGTGTAAAATAATAAATAACTTCAGTGAAATTTCTTATATCGTTTGAATTCGAAATAAGCATTTCGTCTCTTCCGATTCGCTTGATCTGGGCATAAATAAATAATATAATAAAGAGTCTGTCTAACGTTCCGACCCAATTTCTATGGCATTATTGATAAGGACTTCAACGTCGAGTCGAGTCCATTCTCACCACCCACACTCCAATATATCTTTTGTTTTTATTCTTTCTCATAAAAACTGATAGAAACTTAACGATGAAGCTCGGTGACGCGACTGGTTAGCGCGTTTCAGCTGCGATCGTTGAAGTTAAGCAACTTTCGCAGAGGTCGGTCATTGGATGGGTGACCAAAAATCTTCTATCTCGAGTACCTGCTTCGGAAGGCACGTTCAGCCGCTGGTCCCGGCTGCATCTGCAGTCTTTAGCACTCGCCAATCGGCACTGGGTCCGTGTTGTGGGTCATGGACCTACCTCCCTATTCCATCCGTAGGGAAGGCCTGTGCCCCAGCAGTGGAGACATTAATAGGCTTATGATGCCAATCAGGACAGGAGGCAGGCCTCGGCTTATGCTGACGCAGTGAGAGAATACTCTCTTACTGTATCAGCGCTGGTATTCTGGCAGGGCCTGTGCGAGAACGTGTTAGGTGCTAACAAGCAACAAAATAATACATATATGTTTATACATAGAGACATCATCATCATCATCGGCCTATTAATGTCCCCATTGCTGGGGCACAGGCCTTCGCTATGGATGGAATAGGGAGATAGGGCCATGACCCACCACGCGGACCCAATGTGGATTGGCGGGTGCTAACAACTGCAGATGCAGCCGGGACCAACGGCTTAACGTGCCTTCCGAAGCACGGAGGAACTCGAGATAGAAGATTTTTAGTCACCCATCCAATGACCGACCACTGCGAGAGTTGCTTAAAATCACGATCGCAGCCGAACGCGCTAACCACTTGCGCCATCGAGCTCTTCACATAGTGACATAATGATAAATAATAAAACATTCACATAAATAAAATTCAAAACGAAAATGCTACTTAACGAAAGATGAACTTAATAAGCTTGAAGATTTAATAAGCATGTTTGCAACCGTTTATAACAAAAAAAAAAAATCTTAGTGTCGCCGCACACAGGCCACCGACCACAACCACAAAACGCTGCCACCAGCATATTTCTTGTAGTTTTCATACATATTATTGGACTCGCCACACAAGGTACGCCGGTGGCTGCCACACGCTACAAATCGTCGTTGCTCGCTTTTTGTGGCCCGCACCGGCCACTTAATGCGCCGATACAAAACGCCGCCACACGTCACTCGCGCGATTCCCCACCCCTCTCTCCCTTACCTTAGTCGGCCGCTGTCGCGCGCTTCATCCACTTTAGTAGCCGCTTCTAGCTTCTCGTGGCGGCGTTTGTGGCTGTGGCGTGTAGCCCGTGTGCGGCGACACTTAGGGTCGCTGTTTCAATTCCTGAGTCAAATTTACTTGTCTGATATTGTGATATAATAATTATAACGGTTGGTAGAGGCTGATTCGATGAGGTTTAATAAGGATATCGAAATCCAATATTACCTTGTTATATTTACAAGAGCAAAAAAGTGACAAGTAAAAAACAAACAGAAAATCAAAAGTATGAAATTATAAAAATATTACACTGAAATAAAAAACGAAAGTCTTTAAGAATAATACACACGAAATAAAGAGTTGTATCAGTTTGTCTTGATTAAATTTCGCTTAAATCGCACACACTTCCGTGCGCCTAATGTGCTTAAAAAAGGTATAAAAAAAGATTTTTCTCCAGGTTACACATAAAAAATTAAAAAAAAAAAATTTCCTTATTAATTCTTTATTTTCATAAACTGTAAAATACTATATAAGAAAAATTAAGAATGAAAATGTATTTGGAAAAATATTGTTTTAGCTAGGCGAAACCACGGCCATGCACAGGTATAAATTCAAGTTAAATAGCAAATCAGTCGCTCTTCCATTCCACTGAGTTATAAATTCAATTACAGAATCATACTCGGATTAATATTAATAAGCCTGATATTTCCCAATTAAGTACCTAAAGAAATCTGGAACAATAACAGGAAAAGCGTAGCGGAGACTTTTTTTTTCTAAATGGCTTCGCACGGCTAGTGCATTTAGCCAATGTCAAGTGTTAAATGTAGGTATACAGTTACGATAGCACTCGTGGTCAAAGTAATAAGTCAAGTCAATCCCCCTTTCCCCATGTTTCAGTAAAAGTGTGGGGATTTACTGGAACCTCCCCGTGGACTTCTTGATGGAACGTGGAAAGACACTTTCCGCTATTTTGTTTCACTTGCCAGCACTTCTGCATATTTCCGAACACTTGTGGTTAATAATCCACCATTATTAGACACTAACATCCGCCACAACACAATTTTTAACAAGAAAAACAAAACTGCTAAAGTGACGCTTCCCGATCCCGCCAAAAAGTCTAGCGGAGACTTTGTAAAAAGGGAGGACCTAAACTGAAGTTTTTTTTTATAGAGGTAGGCAAATGACTACCCCATCTGATGTTAAGTGGTAATAAAGTCCAAACGCGAAGATAGCTGGTACAGCAGTTATAAACTGCCACACCAGTCATCCTCACCTTGCCGGCCTGCAAAAATGCTTCTTCACGCCTCTCTTAAAGGACCCCAGATTATAGGAAGGAGGGAACACTTGCGCGGGTAAAGCATTCCACTTACGAATAGTACGACAAAGAAATGAGTCACCAAATTTCTTTGTTCGTGTAGGAATAGTGGCCTTAGTAAGTCGGTTGCAACGTAGGCCAGCGCGCGTTAAACCTTAAATGAAACCCTTTGTTTAATTTAATAAGGTTTTACTCTGATAAATTAAAACAAAAATTCACACTAAATTTTTTTCATGTGTATTCAATTGTTTGTTGTAAGCTTTTTCCGTTTGGATTGCACTTATCATAGCATATACAGGGTGGCCGGGGAGTTGACGTTCAAGCGTAAAATTTAGATACCTTATGATGAGGAGTATCCAAATCACCCCCATGTATGTTCTACGATTTTGCGTAGTTTTCGAGTTATAATATGTTTAATGATTATTTCGTAATTTTCTTCTAACATCCGTTTTCGATTTTTTTCTCATTCTGTTGGACGTTTCTGGTTAATTTTTTTGTGATAATTGACTAACATAGTCTAACCTAGCGCCCTAAAACTTATGGTTTATCTAGGCATTGCAGAATTCACTTAGAATTTGTTCGAAAGTTCAAAATTACGATTTGAGCTCAGTACACACAAATTTTCAAAGTATCAAAAAAAAAAATGTAAATGGGGGGATTTGGAGTTGAAAGTGCTTTTAGAAACTTCCTGAGACATTAAACTTTAAAACAAGGCCAAATAAAGATAGGGTTAAGGGGGTTTGTTTTCTGTAACTGACCTTCAAAGTAAATTAAGGCATTTTCAAAGTAAAAAAAATAATTATTTTATTTTATTTAAATCTTTGACTTTCTATGATGATGTTATGATGGATTTGAGTAAAACGCAGTTAATTGTTAACAAAATACATTTATTTAAAGCAAATTTTCAAAATTTCGCCCTCCCACAGAAATACACAATCTACATCTGCGCTAAAAATATGTTTTAGGTGCCTAAAAGTTTCACGGTTATTTTTCACAGTGGTTTCAGCTTCGCGAATTTTTGCTCTCAGTTCTTCTTCACTCGAAACTTCTCTGGCGTACGCAATTTCTTTAAAGTAGCCCCAGATAAAAAATCAATAGGGTTGAGGTTTACTACTACTCGTCTTGTTCTGCCGTTTTTTCTCGACCACTATTTGCCTACTGATGCCGCCGCTGCTTACTTGTTTGACCCCTGCTTGTTACTGGATTCCGTTGTGCCTAACGATTTGGATTGTAGTTACTTGGAAATGTTAGTGATGCCCTACACTCTGAGTGAATATGCAGAAACATATTATTTCTACGGCGTTGCATAAGGCAACGGTCGTGAAGCAGCAAGACTCAACAACAACAGGGATCAACTTCAATGCCGAGGCGGAGCGCAACCTGATCATTACCCTGACTATCGTGTGTTCATTAATACTCACAATACGTTAATGGCAGGCCGCATTCCTGGCCAACGTGGCGGTGAAGGCATTCAGAGGGTTGATCAGGAACGCAGGGAAATCGTACTGGAAGAAGTGCAACGCAATTGTAGTACAAGTACGAGAGCATTAGCTCGTAACCTTGACATACCAAGATCTTCAATACAGGATATTTTGCGTGAGGAATCATTTCACGCCTACCACATACAAAAAGTACAAGCGTTGCAGCCTTCAAATTATCAATTGAGAGTCGAGTTCTGTAGAACTATGTTGCAGAAAGAGGAAGAAGATCCCGGATACTTTAATAAAATCTTGTGGACCGACGAGTCAAGATTTGAGCGAACTGGGGTTTTCAATATCCACAATTTTCACATTTGGGCCGTTGAAAATCCACATGCCGCCAGACCATCATCATTTCAACATCGTTTTAGTGTGAACATGTGGTCTGGTGTTTTGAATGGCGAATTAATAGGCCCATTTGAACTGCCATCCAGATTAGACGGCGACACATACAAAAGTTTTTTAGAAGACAATCTACCCATATTACTGGAAGATTTAAATCTTGAATTAAGAGAACGATGATGTTCCAGAACAACGGGGTACCATGTCATTACGCGATACAAGTGCGTCGTCATTTAGACCAGACCTACCCTAACAGGTGGATCGGACGACGAGGGCCAATTGCCTGGCCACCACGCTCGCCTGACCTCAACCCTATTGATTTTTTTATCTGGGGCTACTTTAAAGAAATTGCGTACGCCAGAGAAGTTTCGAGTGAAGAAGAACTGAGAGCAAAAATTCGCGAAGCTGAAACCACTGTGAAAAATAACCGTGAAGCTTTTAGGCACCTAAAACCATGGAACTAATAAGTACTACGTACAACTGGAATGCTCACTGTAGTTATTTTGTCAAATCAAAGTAAACCGTACCTCTTATAAGCTATGGTTCATTATCGAATAACTCAGTAACCGAATAGAAAACGAGCTCGAAAGAGACCAACTTTATCTTGGTGTGTCCCTCTCACACAATTGCCATCATGAATATTTGTTCAATTAAGAGTAGAAAATATGTGTTACTTAGGTGATTATTTTTTCATAGAATTAGAAACACTATTTAAATTGGAATGTTTACGGTATATTATAAATGAATAAGGAACTAGCAAACAGGCATACGGCAACTAAAAATCAATTCGTGAAATGGTTTTTTTCACATTTCAAAGCTGTTGTTAATAAAATTTATTTCAGCTTCGTTAAGTCAATATTTATTGTTATAAATTAGACATATAGTATAAAACAACAAAGTCAGACTTAATTGTTTTTTATTATTAACCGCATTAGATTGTAAGTTATTAGAATGTTAAGACTTGCAACACTGGTAGAAATATTTCACCGATTGTAAACAATATGGCGTCAGGTTTTTTCTTGTCAATTGAATCTACTGCGTATTTTAATTGGTTTCCTGTTGGTTTAAATCAGGCTAAATTGTTTGAACCCAACGTTGTTTTTAAAATAGTAAACAATATATGTACTCTAAGTAGGTGTACTAAAGAACGGTATCCTGGTTGTGGAATATCATTTCACAGGTAAGTTTATCATTTATTAGTCTTAGGGTGACTGTGCCATCTTAGCGAACTAAGGATTTAAGAAGGGAAATATGTAATAGTGAAAGATGAAGAAACATATTCTATACTTTTCAGTACTATATTTTTATTTGGCTCGGTTTTTAATTAAAGTATCCTTTAAATCAAGTTTTTGTAGAAATGTTCAATTTAATTGTGTTTTGCAATTTCATTTTCCGAAATTATGTAAAAAAATACACAAAATATTTCTGACAGTTAATTTCTTTCTAGGTTGCAATTGAATGTTGAAGTGAGACAAATAGTTTGAGGTAATTTCTGGAAACTTCAATAATAATTCTGTTAAATGCACCCTTCACTTCAAAGCTGAAAACTACAGAACTGAAGCTCGGAAAATATTGAAGCCTGGAGTGGTACCGTCTATTGAGATTTATTGTTAATAAATACATTACTTTAAGAATGTCTTCATATGGAAAAGATGTAACTATGCAACGCATTTTGTCATCCCGTGCGACTTTGAGGCATAAATTACAAAAAAATATTTTGTTTAGCAATGTATAATTTAAATGTTTTAAAATAAATATAGTCTGCACCTATATGAATTGTTTTATTTTATTAAAAGTTACTGATTTGAACAGTACAGGATGAAAACTTATTAAGGTCATTCTGATTTATATTTGAGATGGATATTGATACAATTAAAAATAGCTTTGCTGGAGTTTGAAAATGTAACTTCGGTTGCTAATAAGAACTCTCACGTAGTTGCTAACTATGTAGATTAGTGATTAGTTTTGTTGCAGCGACATTCAATAGAGAAGCAATGAATATCAATCGAAAATGACAGTTCATTTTATCAATCGGATTTCATAATCAAGGGCTATCTGAGCATTTCGTGTGGAGTTTCACAAAGTTTTACTTAATATCTTTTAAATGAAACACACTTTTCGCATTTACTCGCGCATCATTAGTTTGAAACACATTTTTCTTATTTAGTCTGAAGTTTCGATCGAAAGAGTGCCTATTTTATTTTAATATGTAGTGCTCGTGCAAGTAAACCCGAATAGAGTAAATATCTGTTTAAAAACATCCTTTACATTGATTTTACATACAAAGTGACATCATTCTGTAAAAATAAAAATATGTTCGATGATTGTTCAACTGCAACGCGAAAATAATCCTAAATATTTAGTAAATGTGGTTAACGTGTTCAGACAAGGACAGACAAAGTAATTTAACCTCTCTTTCGGCTCGCTCTCCGAAACTAGTGAGCATTCCAGTTGTACGTAGTACTTATTAGTTCCATGCCTAAAACATAATTTTTAGCGCAGATGTAGATTGTGTATTTCTGTGGGAGGGCGAAATTTTGAAAAATTGCTTTAAATAAATGTATTTTGTTAACAATTAACTGCGTTTTACTCAAATCCATCATAACATCATCATAGAAAGTCAAAAATTTAAATAAAATAAAATAATATTTTTTTTTCCTTTGAAAATGCCTTAATTTACTTTGAAGGTCAGTTACAGAAAACAAACCCCCTTAACCCTATCTTTATTTGGCCTTGTTTTAAAGTTTAATGTCTCAGGAAGTTTCTAAAAGCACTTTCAACTCCAAATCCCCCCATTTACATTTTTTTTTTTGATACTTTGAAAATTTGTGTGTACTGAGCTCAAATCGTAATTTTGAACTTTCGAACAAATTCTAAGTGAATTCTGCAATGCCTAGATAAACCATAAGTTTTAGGGCGCTAGGTTAGACTATGTTAGTCAATTATCACAAAAAAATTAACCAGAAACGTCCAACAGAATGAGAAAAAAATCGAAAACGGATGTTAGAAGAAAATTACGAAATAATCATTAAACATATTATAACTCGAAAACTACGCAAAATCGTAGAACATACATGGGGGTGATTTGGATACTCCTCATCATAAGGTATCTAAATTTTACACTTGAACGTCAACTCCCCGGCCACCCTGTATATTAATAAAGAACTTTAATACTTATTCTGAGTTATTGAAATCTTTTATTTATTTTAACACTTAGTGCTTCACTTCAATCTGTTCGTTAAACACCCTTTTACCCTTAACGGTGTCAGATAATCATAGAGATTTCAACCTGTATTCTAGGAGACAGACTCCCTTTACGTTATTCAAATACCAGTAATTGGGAAATAAAATAGAATGTGATTGTTCAAGTGTTAATATGTATGGTGTGTGTGTGTGCGTGCGTGTGTGTGCGTGCACGCGCATGCGTGTCTTTTTAATCCATAATGAAATTTAATTTAAAAATAAATTTAGTCATTACATTTACAAACAAGTTAGAAGATGTTCTGTTTTATCATAGTTATATATTTAACATATAGTTTTTTGCATTTTGTATTTAATTCATATTTTTGTTCACCTTGTTATTCAAATGTGGCCCTAGATAGCATGAAAACCTTTTATGATAAGAAGTGTTGTATTGTTCTACGCTTCTTCCTGCATATGCTCTTAATACTCCGACCATCAACATTCGTTCATAAATTAATTTGACGAATTTCAAAAAATTCTGACGACCTCCGTGGCCGAGTGGTTTGTACGCCGCGCCGGGTTTCATGGTGTCGCTGACTCGAGAGGTCCCGGGTTCAAATCCCGATGGGGGCAGATGTTTGTGTGATGAATACGAGCATTTGTAATCCAGTTATAGATGTTTAATATGTATTTCTATATAAATGTACTTATATATGTACAGTATATGTATTCTATCCGTTACCCTAGCATACCATAACTCGAGCCTTACAGTGTTTACTTTGGGGCTAGGCTTATTGGTGTGAATGTTGGAAATATTTATTTAGAATACTGATTTATTTATACTTTATTGCAAAAAACAGCAAATGGCGGACATAATGCCATAAAGCATTCTCTACCAGTCGACCAGTAAGAGCATGAGAAAGAAAAAATATGCGGGGATGCAATAAGGACATATGCTAAATAAACCAGGGTAGATTTAGAACCGTTTTTAAAATATAATGCTGTTTAGCAGTAAGAAGCCCACTTAGGTTTACTTACTGTTAAACAGTTAAATACTATTATCTGAAAATTTTAATTTTTGTTACCACAAAAAACTAGTTTTTCAGTCACGAGTAGGGTTAAAAAGGAAAATAATTTGTTTGTTATTAAACTCATTAACTTTATTTTTAAAACATACAGATAATATTTCATTGCTAACTAAAAGTATTTATAATGTAAACCTATTAAATTTTAGAACTATGAAAGAAAACGAGGCTTATCTTAAGTGGGGATTATACCATAGATACAAATCTTATATAGGGAACAATGGTATTTATAAGTTAATTCAAAAAAACAATAGTATTAAACTGGCAGCCTGTATATGTAACAATAAATGTCTATTTGTTTTCACGCACTGCTTGATTCGCAGCTCAGCAACATTTCCACGAGAAAAATATCAAATATTTCTAAGCTCTCTATGGCGGCATTTGATAATTATTGTGCAGAGCTAAAATCTGGGAACCTTATGGTTGGACTATTCAATGCGGGATCCCTCGGCACGGGACATGATGAGTTGACTGTGGTCATGGAAGAGTTAGACCTGGACATTTTAGCCATCAATGAAACCTGGTTGAGGGCTGGGGAGGACGATAGGGCGCCGAGGCTCATGGGGTACCGTCTGAGACATACCCCTAGGCCGAATAGTGTGCGCGGTGGTCGTGGCGGCGGGGTTGGATTCTACATCCGTAGGGGTATTAATGCACGTCTCTGTCAGCATCCAGCGGACTCTGTGGTTGAACAGATGTGGTTGAAGGTGCGCATTAATAATCAAAGAGTTCTGATTGGAACTGCCTACAGACCGCCCTGGCAGGATGTGGAGATATTTTTGGATGCCCTAGCAGACTCTATCTCCTCTTTCTCTAGTAGAGATGCGTTGATATTGCTTGGAGACTTCAACATTAACCTCTTGGACTCAGCGAGTGCTAAGTCAAAATTACTAACGCAATTCTTGCACAGTGTTGACTTAAAACAATCAGTTACAGAACCTACACACTTTACAGAGCACAGTTCTACCCTTATTGATCTGGTCTGTAGCGATACTAGAGTATTTAAAGTCATTACTAAACACATTCCTGACCTTGGGGCGCATGCAATTATTTCAGCAGAATTTAAAATAAAAAAAGTACAGCCATCTCCCCAATGGGTAATTTACAGACCTTTAAGTAATATACTTGTCGACCAATTGAATAAAGATTTAGACAACATAAATTGGAATTCATTTTATGAAATGGATAATGTAAACGGTCAAGTTGAGAGCTTCACACAATGTTTAACAGTATTATTTGATTTGCATGTCCCAATAAAGAAAAAAAAATTTAAACATCCACCACATCCCTGGATTACTGATTGTGTTAAGTCAATGATGCGAGTAAGGGACACTTATCATGAACGATTTAAAATTAAGAGGACGGAGGCTCATAGAGTATGTTATATGAATATGAAACAACTTGTGGTGGAGGCAATCAATATGGAGAAAAAATGCTACTTTGCGGAACATATAAATAAATACAGTAAAAATTCAAAAAAATTATGGAGCAATCTTAAAACCTGTGTAATTGCTGATAGCAGGAAAAAATCAGATATACCGGCACACTTTAATGACCCCAACTTAATTAATGCGCACTTTCTCAACATCCCCAGAAATGGTCAGGTAACAATATCACAACTAACATATTTTGAATATCACAGACATGGACCCGCAGTTTTCTCCTTGCAGACTGTCACTGAGGATACTGTTTTTAAAATTATTAGAGACTTCAAGTCAAATGCGCAGGGTCATGATGGTCTGTCACTTAATATGGTACAATTGACCTTGCCACAGACTTTGAAGGCCATCACGACCATTATAAACAGATCCATATCGGAGAGTGTCTTCCCTGACAGCTGGAAGGTTGCTGTGGTTAAGCCCTTACCCAAAATCGACAGCCCAGCCACCATGAACGACTTAAGACCTATTAGTCTACTTCCCTTTCTCTCTAAGATTCTGGAAAAAGTAGTTTGTGAACAACTTACAAACTACCTTGAGGCTAACAACATATTACCAGAGCGACAGTCTGGGTTCCGCCGTAATCACAGCACAGCAAGTGCTCTTGCCGATGTTGTGGATAATCTCCTGGCAGCTCAGGACCAAGGTAGCCTCAGCGTGCTGTTATTGCTTGATTTTTCGCGAGCATTCGATTCCATAAATATAAATCTTTTACTATCCAAGCTGGCTTTTTATGGAGTCAATGCCCACTCAGTAAAATGGTTCCATAGTTACCTCGAAAATAGATGGCAGTGTGTCGAGCTGACTAAGACAGATGGTACAAAGCAGTTTTCTGATAACCTGATGGTTACACGTGGCGTGCCTCAAGGCTCAATCCTGGGACCAACCCTATATTCTCTAGTCAGCGCTGATATCACAAACAACATACGTCACTGTCAATATCATTTGTATGCAGATGACCTGCAACTCTATCTGCCCTTTAAACACCTTGACTACAACAATGCTATGACAAAGGTAAATGAGGATTTAAAACGTATTTCCGATTGGTGCAGGTCTAACTCTCTGATTCTTAACCCAAAGAAGTCAAAACTTTTACTAATTGGCTCCAAAAAAAAAGTTCACTACTTTAAGGATATTCAATTAAATGTGCATATAGACGGGGAGAGAATAGAGCGTGTCAGTAAAGCCAAAAATTTGGGGCTTATTATAGATGAGCACCTTAACTTTGAAGCTCATATTGCTGAATGCTCCCGCATCTGTTTCTATAGGTTAAAGTTGCTGTACAAAATTAGGCCATATCTTTGTCAAGAGCTGAGAATCAAGTTGTGTGAAATGCTCGTTTTGTCTAAGATGAACTACTGCGATACAGTTTTTGGACCCTGCCTCATGTCCAGAACAAGTAAGCTTATTCAACGTGTGCAAAATGCCTGCGCTCGGTTCTGTTTTTATGTACCTCCTCGTTCACATGTAACTCCCTTCTTGAACACTGCAAAATTGTTAAAAATGGAGGCAAGGAGGAAGCTTCATTTAGCTACTTTATTATTTAATGTTCTGGACAAGGGAAGGCCAAAGTATCTTTATGATAAACTTAGATGGATGCGTGATCAGAGTAGATACCCAGTTAGGCAGTGTGGGCTTGTCTTTACAACCATGAAGCACCGAACAGCAGCGTTTCGTGGATCTTTTAGATTTGCAGCCACAAAATGCTGGAACGACCTCCCGCCGCCAGTGCGTGATCTAAAAACAATACACACATTCAAAAAGCACATTAAAATATATCTGTTACAAATGCAGCTATTGTTATAGATTGCACGACTCACTGTCTTGTTTTTCACTCCACGTTTTGCGGCGGTTCGTTCCGGTATTAGCCAGCACTGAGTGATTGTTGAGGGAACGTTAATACACCTGTTGTTATGCATTGCATTTGAGCCTCATCAATAAAGGGCACACGCCGTCCATCTTTCTTTGTTGCCACCGCGTTGGTGCTTGGCAAGGCTGTGGATGAATGCACACATTTATACTGGAATTGCACTTTTTAATAAAATTCATTTAAGTTGCTGATTATTGATATTGTTTACGATTGAATGTACATACCTACTGGATTTCACCCTTTATCTGTGTTTGCTATTGATGGATAGGTATTCCAGAGAAATAAACTTACTCATAGCAATATTGTACCAACAACTGAGCTTCTATTTTATTAGAATATTAAAATTAGTCATGCACAGCTATCTTTCCACCTTTCCACAGACTTTAGATGATGAAATTTTATTTTTTAATTATTTTAATGTGTTAAGGCAAAGGAAAAGGAAAAAAAATACCCAGCCTCTGCATATATATTTCTTTTCATTTTTACTTATTGTTTTTATTTTTTTATTTTTTGTTTGTGGTATTGTTAATCGTGTTTGTGTCGTTTATTAATCTGTTATTCACGTCAACCTTAGGCCCTGCCAGAATATCAGCGCCGCAGCGGCCTTGGTGTCGTTGTGGCATTGTGCTGAGGCAGGGACCTAGTTGACCTGTTTGTTATCTGTGCTTTTTATTTGTATTTTTTTTTTTATGGTCAATAAAAAAAAATTTCTTTCTTTCTTTCTTTCTTTCAATTTAGTTGTACAAAATCTAAATGGTTTGAACATCATGTCTTTGAGTACAGATCTCTGAACCCTTTCTGTAGTCAACAATCTTGTCTTACTCACACAACTCACATCACACAGAAATGAGGAGGGTACACAAGGGGTTCGAAAGCTTTTAAAGGCTATGGTGGCTGCCACAGACCTGAATGAAATAAACGACGCATGTACTTGAAATTGTATGAAAACCGAGCGTATCAGTACATTTAGCACGAACCGTTATCAAATTGAGGAGCTCGATGGCGCAAGTGGTTCGCGCGTTCGGTTGCGATCGTTGAAGTTAAGCAACTTTCGCAGTGGTCGGTCATTGAATGGGTAACCAAAAATTACTATCTCGAGCTCCTCCGTACTTCGAAAGGCACGTTAAGCAGTTGGCTCCAGCTGTATCTGCAGTCGTTAGCACCCACCAATCCGCACTGGGCCCGCGTGGTGGGTCATGGCCCAATCTCCCTATTCCATCCATAGGGAAGGTCTGTGCCCCAGGAATGGGGACATTAATAGGCTGATGATGATGATTATCGAATTCGCATAGTTCGCCAGTGCGAAATGTCAATGTCACATTTTGTATGGAAACTTGAACAGCAGCGCCACAACGGACGTAACGAGAACTAAAACATAATACACATTTGGCGTGCAAAATAGATCGAATTTAACTATTCGAATTCGATAATCGTCGTCCGGTATTGAGAACGGTGACGCTAAGAAATAAATTAACATTATTGGCACGTAAATTGCATAGGTACACTTGCATTATCTAATACTAGTGGCCGGCCCTAGCTTTGCTTCGGTGTAGAGCTGTAGTGTGGACTATAGTTTTTGTTCACAGGCTTGTAATACACAATGACTTTCTTCATAATAATTATAAACCTTCCATGTCAAGTAAAAAATTCGTTGCGTAGGACCCGTTGTATCGAATGCAACATTGCTCTGCTCTTCAGATTTGAAAAATTCTTTTTGTATTGGACAGTGCATTTATCGAAGAAGGCTATATACCAGGCTACGACCAGTAGCAGCGGAGCATCGATGAAAAATGTTGCGAAAACCATTTGTGAGATTCCGTTGCGTGCGCTGAGTAAACAGTTAAAGTTACACAAAAATCATGTACGAAAGAATTCTTCCCCTTCAAAAGTTCTGTAAAAAAGTCCACGATAGCCTATATCCATATTTTAAGTTTGACTCACTATAAACATTTTTCTTCAACTTAACGCGGGTGAAACCGCAGGGGACTTCTAGTTGTGACATAACTGTAAAAATTATGTAGTTAGACATTATGGTATCGTGGACTTTTTTGTAGGTATTGGTATCCTCTATAAAACTTTAGTATATCACTTTGCTCTGTTGTCAATGACATCCGCAGCGTATGCGATATAAGGCTATTTTTGGTATTTTTTACACACGTTGGGTTACATTTACGAAGTTTTCATACGGAACCCTAACTTTTTTCCAAATACACTATAGCCTATATCAATCAGTGATAATATAGCATTCAAATACTGAAACAATTTTTAAAATCGGTCCAGTATTTTTTGAACAATTCGTTACAAACATACATAAAAATAATTCCTCTTTATAATATTAGTATAGATTTCGAACTACGACTGTGTTGGCCGCTTACAATCAGGCGAAACGTACCATGCTTGTATTTTTGTATGTATTTAGGTACATTTAAAAACACATATTGACTTGTTCACGCGTTATTTTATGAGTGTTCTGTTAATTAAACATTAAAGAGTTCGCGGAAATATAAATAAAATGAAATGAAATAAAATTTATTTATTTACACAGAACAGAGTAGATACCTTTTTGTGGTGATTTTCATTGAGTTTGTCCATTTCGCCAAAGACAGGGCATGTGAATGTCAAACTTAATTTAATTCTAAAATTTATAGGTACTTATGTCATTTTACTTATTCTATTCTAAGTCAATTTTCGTTTCTTTATATTCTCTAACTGAGTAAAACCATTTCGTTATTAGCCACATTTTAAGCTTCCTTTTAAATATGAACAGTAACTGGAGTTTTGGTCTTATGTACAACTTCACTGACAATTTTGCCAATTATTCCATCTAAAATAATCAATTCTAAACTAGACCAAAGAGAAGTAGAGTGTATCTGGTTTCCCACTCGAATGGGAGCCCCCACCTGGGGAAGTAATTCCACCTTACCTACCTTACCTTACCTAAGTCAAATAACATTGTTGTATCGGACGGCGTCTGTGGCGCTCATTCCAAACCGTCCAGTACGGGGCTGTGGGGTGCGGATGCATATGGGGCTGGCAGCTTCAATAAAATATCCCCTTTCTAGCTTCAGTGCGCTTGCTGTTTGCTTGTTGTTGCATGTGCAGTGGTGTAGTGATGAAAGAGGTCGAGCCTATTTCAGGCCCGACTTATGAAGGCCACAAGTGCTCGCACCTGTAGTGAAATGACGAAGCGTAACTTGTTTATTAACAAAATAACATAAGTATTTTACAATTCACCTCAAACTATCTAAGGCTACTATTTACAACATATTAAATGATTATTACATCACCCCCAACACGCTGGACTGACGACATCGTCAAATGTGCTGGGAGCCGCTGGATGCGGATAGCGCAGGACCGCGCATTGTGGCGTTCTATGGGGGAGGCCTATGTCCTGCAGTGGACGGAAAAAGGCTGATGGATGGATGAATGGATGGAAATGATTATTAAACTAGGTTGGCGGCTGTCCTGTACAATTGTGTTTTGGTGTTGTTGTGTTTCTGTCGTTAAGTCCTTCCAGGGCTCCACGGGGTATTGAATTGGGTCGGAGTAGACAACGCCGGTGATATTCGTTGTATTGAAAGCGTCTATAGGCTATGGTGGTCGTATGTAGGCCATATGCTTGTTTGCAACTCATTTAATATAATAATCCCGATAAGTGCGAGTCGGTCTCACCCACCGAGGGTTCCGTACAAATATGTAGGTACGCAACATAAACGGCCGTATCTTTTTATTAGTTTACTTAGGCGCGTCGCGGCACTGTCCAGGATTAGTCTCTACGTCTCTACGATTAGTCAAGACTCGAGGCGCAGATGCTTCATTAACACGTTCTAAATCAGTCACAATGTTGTCGTCTTAAGACGAAGATGTATTGGTACTCATACAAGTTCTTAATATAAATCATCACGCATATTCAAAACGACTTAAACGCGGCAACGTATGAAACGGAATTGCAAAATGGCGATGGAGTTGTTGCTTGGGCACACTTGAGCATCTTCGCTGCGCCCGCGCCTTATTTATTTCTAAAGAAACGTCACGCTATATAGGGAGATGCCACACGGGCATTGCGTCAGCGCTGTGTCATCGCAACGCAATAATTTCAATGCAGTGAATGCCGCACGAGCGCTGCGTCAGCGCTGAGTTCACGCCTTCGATCAACGATATTACCCTAGATACACCAACACGAACAAAATCGTGCCCGAAACCTGTCCAAAAGGTACATTGAACGATCCACGGAGCTCCGTAAGATGATCGCATAGTCAAAATCAATATAAGGCATTATTTAAATATTGAAAGTAACCTTTAATACATACTATACAAGGTCTTAAATAAAACGCATGCGTCAAGGACTTCTGACAGTTGGAAATGCAAGCTCGTAAAATTTTACGACTTATTGCTATATGCGGAAGAATTTAGAACTTAGTTCTTTGACTCTACGCGCAATACTGAACACGCTGTTAGCAATATAGCAGGCGCGGACCGCGAGGAAAAGAGACGGTTATATGGCGACGTATAACCGACCATGCATTTGAATATCACAAAAATTTTATATTAAATAGTTCAAATCTTGATCTACATATTACATCAGTAAGTAATAGATCAAAATTTACATCAAATGCGTTCAATTAACAAACATTGACTAGATACCTGTCGAAAAAATGACAACTTTCGTACTCTAAGTATTATTTTCGCCTTTTCTCGCGGAGCTCTGTGGCATCTTGACTTTGTAACGGTCCGCGCGTGACTGTGAACCAAGAAGTGCTTGAGTGGACAGACAGGCAGACAGACGGACAACAAAGTGATTCTATAATGGTTCCGTTTTTTTTTTCTTTTGAGGTACGGAACCCTAAAACAAAGTTAGTAAAGTGATTCTGTAAAATTAACGAAATAATAAAAATCGCAACATCAATTTTAGAACAGCGAATCCTTTATAATGAACCATTAAACAAAGAGGCAAAGTATAATTCTAACAATTATTTTTTTAACCAAGAAATACCATAGATTTATTGCCCGGAAACCTGAGTCGAGATACCTTCGTAAGAAAGGGACGGACGCTTGTCATTATTAATTTTTTCCTCAAAAAAGTGTCTTTTGAAGTGGGACAATTACTTCGACTTAATTAAAGTTAGGCCTTTGTCTCATCTTTGTTTTGTCTGCGACTATTTTTATATCGAACCTCCAAAAAAAATGAGGTTACGCTCACTTACGTACATATTTAATACATACTTAAGTAACAATTTATCATTATCATAGCCTATTAATGGCCCCACTGCTGGGGCACTGGATTTTTCTATGGATGGAATAGGGAGATTGGGCCACCACGCGAGCTCAGTGAGGATTGCTAGCTACTAACGCCTGCAGATGTAGCCGGGACCAATGGCTTAAGTGCCTTCCGAAGCACGGAGGAGCTTTGGAATCACAATAATTTATATATATGTGTATGTTTATGTATGGTTATATGAGTATTTTATATATGTGCATCAGTTTGTATTTAAGTATTATTATTTTATTGCTGTTATTTTGATATTGTTCATTTTATTTAATTTTTAGCAACTTTGCTCTACCGCCATACTATTTGTCTCCAACAACCATACTGGTTGCCTGGTAGAGAATGCCTATGGCATTAAGTCCGCCGTTTGCTTATGTTTGGCAATAAAGGTTAAATAAATAAATAAATAAAATAATATTAAATAAAACTAGTTTTTACGGGTTAATGCACGAAACTTTATTTATTTATTGACGTTTGAAAAATAATATTATAAAGGCGAAAGTTTTTGAGTATGTAAGAATATGTTTGTTACTTCTTCACGTCTAAACGGCTGGAGCGATTTTAATAAAATTTGGTATGGAGTTAGCTGACACCCTAGATTAACACATAGGCTACGTTTTACTGCGGGAAAATATCCCTAATAAACCGGACACCCTGGATTAATACATAGGCTATGTTTTTATTAGGGAAAATATCCCTAATAAACCGCTGGTAACACCGCAGGGCACATCTAGTAATAAATAATTGAGAGTGAAGAACGCCGGAGAGATAATACGCCGAACGTCCTCTCCGCTCTTGCGATTCATTAGCTCTCTTTATCCCTCTTTCTCATTCAGGCTATATGTCCAACTCCTTCACTCTTCAAGCCATACGGCTATGGAATGACCTACCCGACTCCATCAGAAGATCTCCAAATAAATTTATATTTAAAAGGAATGTTCGCACTCATCTGCTCCAAAATTTAAGATAAAGAGTCACTTTATTAATCATCATCATGTGTATAGTTATGTGTATATATATATTTAAATATAATTTTGGTATGTATGTATGTGTATTCCTTTTGTAGTATGTATTTATATATGTATCTATGTTAATTCGTATATATTTTTAATATTATTTATTATTTCAATATTTATGTGTATATTTAGCTTTATACCGCCGTTCGCGTTTTTCTTTTTTTTCCCAAAGGTTAACTGGGAGAGAATGCTATTAGCATTAAGTCCGCCTTTTGTACCATTCTATTGTATTTTGGTCAATAAAGTTTAAAATAAATAAATAATAAATATTTGGTCACCGCAGTCGAAACGCACAAACCACTTGCGCCATCGAGTACTTCAGTGAAGAATTTAAATAACTTTTGAAATTGCTTTAGATCAGAATATTCTTACTTCTGCACAATATAAATTTAAGCATGTAACTGCTTGATGTTTAAATCTAAAGGAAATATAACTAGAAAAAATTCCACGCGGACCAGGCAGCAGTCGGGACTTTTTCCTTAAAATTTTCTTTAGATTTAAACATCAAGCAGTTACATGCTTAAAAATTAAAATTATAACAATAATAATATTATAATAATAATATTATGTTTAATACTTGTAAAAGTATTCATTTGACATTGTGGGTTTTTCTAGTTATATTTTCTAATAATTTTATGGTTTAGTTATTTCTATACACCATTTTAAAAAACTTTTGTAGGGTGGTTTCTGACAGGGAACCCTTATAGTTTCGTCATGTACGTCTGTCTGTCCGTCTCCGGTTTTGCTTGGAAGAAATGTAAAATTCTGAGTAGATATGTATATTTTATTCATTTATTTAAACTTTATTGCCAAACATAAGCAAACGGCGGACTTAATGCAGTAGGCATTCTCTACCAGTCAACCAGTATGATTGTTGGAGACAAATAGTATGGCGACAGAGCAAAGTTGCTAAAAATTAAATAAAATGAACAATATCAAAATAACAGCAATAAAATAATAATACTTAAATACAAACCGATGCACATATATAATATACTCATATAACTGTGTACTACATAAACATATATATATATATATACTAGCTGACCCAGCGAACTTCGTACCGCCATAAAAAAAATTTAATTAAAAAAACATTGTCCAGCGGACAAAAATTGTGAATCTAAACCATTCTCAGATCCCCTTGAACACACACAAAAAATTTCATCATAATCGGTCCAGTCATTTAAGAGAAGTTCAGTGACATACACACTCACAGAAGAATTATATATATAAAGATATATATATTATATATATATATATATATATATATATATATATATATATATATATATAATTACGTCAACTGTCAGTTGACGTAATTTGCTGTTAACTCTGTCTGGATTTTGGCTGCGACAGTAACTGCTACGGCAGAAGCATACTCTGCTCAATCAGTCATCCTCATCTTGCGAATCCAATCCCCAATCTTGCTAATCCCTCGGAATTTAACGCACCGACAGAAACAAAAGGCCAACAAAAGGTTGTGTGTGTAATTTCACTAAGGGCCTTATTCACAACTAGAGGTCGCCCGCGACTTTGTCTACGTTAACTTAGTTTCTTGAAAATCCCTCTGGAACCTAACATTTTTCGGGATAAAAGTAGCCTATGTGTTAATCTAGGGTGTCAGCTAACTCCATACCAAAATTTTATTAAAATCGCTCCAACCATTTAGACGTGAAGAAGTAACAAACATACACACTCACATACTCACAAACTTTCGCCTTTATAATATTAGTGTGATCAATAAGTAAAGGTACAAGTAGTTACTCAAAGAGTAAATTATGGTTTAATACATTTATTTCTCAAAACAGTACACAAAATTCACTTACATAAGAAAACAAAAGAATAATCCAGTACATGTGTTATACGAGACGTACGAAATGAACAAACAATTTAGTTGGACTTACACACACTTATATCACAAATCACTATTGTTTTTTTTTACTAAAACTGTTAATAATTTACAAATTGATGACTTAGTTTAAACAACGCATATAAATATTTGTTACGCAAATATCTGTAAAATGTGAATAGTCATTTTCTTTAAGAAAAATCATGTCCATATTAAGTATCGAAATCCGTTTGCTATCAATAGCCGATACTAATTGCCTTCAGAATGATATTATGTTGTTTATATGACGGCTGAGCTAGCAGTGGAGAGAAAGGACGCCATATTTTATGAAAGTATAGTAATTACACAGAGGTGAAATCCTTTCGTTAGCTTTCTTTGCGTTTCGCAATCATTCGATGAGTAAATTAAAGACTAATTAATTAATACTTGCAAATGAGTGCGCTGGCAACTTAAGAGTTTAACGTTTCGTTTCAAGTTAAGAGTACCTAATTTATGTGTTTCTATAAAGGGTAGCAATTACAGAATTATCATTAAAAATATTTTTCGTTATGATTATCAAGCATAATAAAGATAAATTTATATAAAAAAAATATGGGTGCGTGTACTTAAGTACGCGGGTGAGAAGTTATACTTTTTTTTGGAATTATTAAAAAATAGTTTTTAATTGCATGCAGATAATTAATTACAATAAGATAATAAAAGGATTGGAAAAGGATGGTCAACGCAGTCAATAAAGTTCAGTTTTAATTTGAAAAATTTAATAAATAATCAAAATATTCAATTTAAATCACTACTGAATAAAATTTATTAGCACATATAAATTTCACATTTGTATAACATTATAACACGTGTTAAGAATATAGAAACTAGAAACATGTGGATAAATATTATAAATATGAAAACAGTGATCAGAGGCGACTAGCGTCCCAACATGTGCGACTAAGAGATCCTATTACTATTTTGTTGGAAGCTTTTTTTCGAGACTTACGAGTAATGTGCGGTTTAGCGGCCGACTTCATGGTGTTACTTTTCTGTTACAGTGTTGCGCGCGCATCTTAAAATTTCACTCTCATCATTTTTTCATAACGCGCCCGCGGCTAATTTCATTATGTTACTTTTGTGTTACAGTGATGCGCGCGCATCTTAAAATTTCACTCTCATAATTTTTTCATAACGCGGCTAAAGAAGTATAACTTCAAAAAATAGTTCATTGTAATATAAAAGAGATATTATCTTTTCTAAAGTCAATGTTTCTGTAAGAATGGAACGCAATGAGATGCCAATCAAATGTCTATGTCAAACGTAATTCAGTCGCCGGCTTTAGTTTTGTTTGAATATCACTGAAGAAATGTAATCTAATCTTTTGTTTAAATTTAATTTATTTTTACGAACATATGTGTTATTAAAAAATGACTACAATGCGGGAAAGTAGTAGTAATAGGGTATTTGACAGTATTAAAAATAAAGTGCAAATTGTCAGCATCTGTGTTCAAAATGAATATTAACAGGGATTTTCACCATTTTTACAGAAAAAATATTCATAATTTTACTAAAAACCCACGAAAAAGATAATAGTTTTCTTATCTATTGTCACGTGACCCAAAACACTTGGGATTGGCGGAGCCTAAAATGACGTCACACACAAGTAAACTTACGGATAAATAGATATTACATTGTATCATTTGAAGTTTAAATAACAGTCGTGTGACGTCACACACCAGTGAGACGCCTTATTGACCAGAGAGACGTTTTCGCGGCAACTTGAAAATGGAGTTTTTGATTTGGTTATTTTTACTGAAATACATAACAGAATGATGAATACCCTATTTTACGGGAGAAGAATGTGACACGTTAATTCAGCTCGTTAATGAAAATAAACACGCGTTGGAAAATAATCGTTAAATTCATCTTCAATAAGATCAAAATTATCCATTTTAAATTAAAAAGAATATGGTTTTGATGAAAATCTGGAAATGTCGTATTTGAGGTTATGTTCTTTTACATTTACTTGTCAAGTAAACGGCTACCTGGCAGTGCATCCGATGATTAATTTACTGAGCAGATAAAGTGGTGATTAACCCTACTCAGGGATTGTGAAACCTAAATAACTGTTTACTGAGCAGATAAGTTCGAAGTAGCTTACTTAGAACTTTACTCAGAGATTGTGAAACAGGCCCTTAGTTTCACTAAGTTACTTGTTATTCGGATACTTCTATCCCGAATGAGCATAACAATTTAGGCGGAATTCTTAATTGTATTTAAGTTGTGGTTGCTGCATTTAAAAACCTAACAGCTATACTTACAACATCAAATCATTCAAGCCTCTCATGCGCCGTTCTCACCGTCAAATGATAACGTCATCCGTCAACCCCCCGCTGGGTGGGAACGATTGCATTGTTTTGCCGATTTCTCTGTTTTTTCGTAAAAATACCCTACACAAACTATATATATTTGGATTCTCCATAAAATTTACTATAAAACAGTGCCTACAGAATGCGTCATGTCTATAATCTATTTTAATTACGTAACAGTAAACTCGGGAAAGATAAAAAAAGAAGTTTATATTGGTAAAATATGGGGAATATTTTCAGAATTTGTAAATTTTTAAGTCCAGGTTTTATGGTTATTTGCACATTCTATTAAACGCTGCATTAACCCTGATCACTAATTTTATTATTCGATGCTTAATTCTAACCTTCGTCGTTTTGACTACGTTTATAAATAAAGTGGTTTAAAGGGTATTATTCAAATAAATAATAGACATAATTTGCTTTACTGATGATTTCAAGTATGCAGGAATTTGTTTTAATAACTATATTTCTATTAATAATATGGCATATTAGTCCAGTCGGAATAGCCATAATTTGGACCGACTTCTATTCTAAGACACCAGCGCTTAGCCAATTTCTTCCTAGATAGTAAAGACCCCCACGAATATGCCCTCCATTTGTCCCCGCTAGAACCCGTGTTTTGTAGCCAGGAAAATTGTTTAAACAAAGAAAAACCGTTTTTTTTGAGTTTTTTTGCTTGTAAACGGGGATTTTGAAAAATTTTTTGAATGAAGTTGAGGAGAGAAAAATACATTAGTTTAAAAAAAATATATTCTACATCAATTTTTAAAAAAAATTTAAATCGTCCAAAAACAATCATTTTTATTAACGATTTTTTTCTACTCGATCGATTCCTCAAAATTCTTGGTGAATCGAATCACCTGAATTTTTTTCCCCGCTGTGCGCCTTCTGGGAAAGACGGGACATGCAAGTACTTTTTTTTCGGAGATTGAGAATTGTTGCTAAAGTTTGCGACACAGGTCGATAAATTTTACATGACTCTCTTGGGAGTGGCGTTACCCACATGATAAACTACTTTAGAAATCAAAATGTTTATTATAACATGTTGAATTGTTGCAAACGTAAAACCGACATAATTGCAATTTACTGCTAAACTAACAATCTCACGTTATTTTTTCATAGAACTGATTTTGTAGAGGGCAAGCTAAAAAACAACTTTGATTCAAAAAAAATTTCAAAATCCCCGTTTACAAGCAAAAAAACTCAAAAAAACCGGTTTTTTTTGTTTAAACAATTTTCCTGGCTACAAAACACGGGTTCTAGCGGGGATAAATGGAGGGCATATTCGTGGGGGTCTTTACTATCTAGGAAGAAATTGGCTAAGCGCTGGTGTCTTAGAATAGGTCTCATGTTTATTCCGACTGGACTATATTCATTAATCAAACAGCCTTTTGAATGAGGTCTTCATTTCTAATCAATAACCGCAACATTTTTAAATAACTTAATATTCATTTTAAAGAAATTGTAACAAACAAACTTTAAATACAAGGGCTTACTTTGGGGCTAGGCTAATTGGTGTTTTAAATAAAATGAATTCTTTAAACTATTGAATACATGCTACATTACATGGAGTAACTAATCCAAGCTTATTCTTCGTGTAGTAAATAAATAAAATTGGTAACATTTTTAAAATTTTAATAACGTTTGCCGAAGGAGCATAGCTAAGAAGTTTTGATGAAATTTACATACCATATTATACGTAGAACGTACTTAACTCGTACCATTCGCATACTAATGAGTCCGTTATTTTTGTAATTATTTCTAATATCTCTTGGGCAACTCCAAGTGTAGAAACTTTTCTTTGTTCCAGTTATAAATTGGTATGCACGACGCCGTTTTAAACTACTTAATGAGCTGATGGAACATACTTTGCTGAAAAAAGTATAATGACTCTTTTCCTTAAGGCATAATCAGAAATATACTGAAAGAAAATTCTTCTCAAATGTTACTATATTTTAATACTAGCGGCCGCCCGCGACTTCGTACGCGCGGAGTTAGTTATTTGCACATACATACTTTTTGACCCTAAAAGGGGGTTTATTTCTAAAGATACATTATTAGTACACATCTATACCATTTATAGAGCATATATGTTAAATTTCAAGGCATGGTTAACATAATAACAACATTCAAATATGCGTCGTTAGATTACACGTTGTTACAGAATGCGTTGGAAAAATAAAGGTTCACTGCTCGTTCCTCATTTTAATATGAATCTATATTTAATTACGTCCAGGTTTATATTCTAATTTCCTAATAAAGCTCTGTTCGTCGACTTGTCTGTTAAGCTTTCACGTCTAAAACACTGAACCAATTTTGGTATGCAGAAAGATGTCGACGGAGGAACACTTTGACTTTTTACTTGCTTTGTGAATTGATGATTTTTTGTGGAGTAAGCCAGTTACTATGTGATGGATACCTAGAAAATTAAATGGGTAAAATCAATAAGATAAAATAATCTTAAGATATTGTTGTAAAACTTTCATTCTGTATTTATCAATACCTGTTACTACCGCAAAACATTTATTTAACAAGATTTAGTTACCATTATTAGTTATAATGATAACTTAATCTGCAAATTTATAGAATACATATACCTACCGAATAAGAAAGTCTTGGCAAGAGCATTTGACCACTAACAAACAACCACATTGAATTCTCCCGAGTCATCCTCATCTTTCCAAACGTGTACGATTTGGGACGATCTCGCCCACTATTCTTGGCTCAGTAAAAACGTGACTATCATTAATGCTTGATTTATAGGGGCTACGCTAAAAGGGGTCCTTCAAGGGTCCGTCCTGGGTCCCTCACTACAGATGTTACACAGATTCGGGTAAGAAGCTTTAGCACGACACATATTAATGTGTTTCGACCTTACGTATACAGAGGCAAAAGTATTTTATACTCGCAGATTATTCACTGTTGTGCAGACTACAATATGTCATGATTAATCTTTCAAAATAAGCGGATCAGAAAAAATACGTGACGAGAAAATTAAACGTCAGATTCAGACAATTTAGTTTTTACTTATACGCAGTATAATGTGTATTTTGAGCTAGTATTTCTGGATTATTTGCGTTTGTAATGTATTCGTTGCCTTACATGAAGGAGCTCAATGGCGCAAGTGGTTAGCGAGTTCAGCTTCGCTGATTGAAGTGAAGCAACTTACGCAGTGGTCGGTCATAGTCATGGTCACAAAAAAAATACTATCTCGAGCTCCTCCGTGCTTCGGAAGGCATGCTAAGTCGTTGGCCTGCATCTTCAGTCGTTAGCACCCACCAATCCGTACCGTACCACATGCTGGGTCATGGTCCAATCTCCCTATCCCATCCATAGGGAAGGCCTGTGCTCCAGCAGTGGGCACATTCATAGGCTGATGATGATGATGATTACCTATTATAGTATCTGATACAGATAAATTATTATGATCATATTTTTGACTAGCGGCCCGCCCTCGCTTCGCTTCGGTGTAGAGCTGAAGTGTAGACTACAGTTTTTGTTCCTAGGCTTGTATTATACACAATGATTCTGCTTATACCTTCATGCAAAGTCTTAGCCCGATCGGTTTAAAATTGACAAAGTTTCATACAAACTTTCATTCCCTATTTTACCCCGTTGGGGGTAGAATTGATCCAAATCCTTTCTCAGCGGATGCCTACGTCATCATAACATCTATCTGCATGCCAAATTTCAGCCCGATCCGTCCAGTGGTTTGGGCTGTGCGTTTATAGATCACTATGCCAGTCAGTCACCTTTGAGTTTTATATATATATAGATGTGTCTTAAAGCCTATTAAGTTAGTACTAGCTGTGCCCGCACCATTCTGTGCGTAGTCTTTGGTTTTTCATACATTTTGTTTCACTCAAAACAAGTTTATTCCTTATTAAACGTAACATTTAATTTCTAAATACTAAAATACATAAAAATCGAATTAGTGTCTTCATCAGGTCACAGAACGCAGAAACAGGGCCTTGTGAGCGGGGCAGGCGCGCCTCATTTATGTGTGAGCAAATGCTCATAATATGACCAAAACTTGGTTCTGATTGCGTCGGTGCTCCCGGGTGTGAGCGCTAATTGTGTTGATTGTTTGATGTCGCGTCGTTTGATTGGCTATTATCTATTAGGTGGAAGTGAAGTGGGGGCGAGCCGGCGACATCGGTTCCCGTACAAACGCTATAGGAGCACCCTTCTAACCTCTTTACGTATTCTGTGCATTAGGTAATCGTAAAATAGAGACAGAGAACCTTTCAATAATTTTAAATAAATATTTCCAACACTCACTTCAATTAACTTAGCCCCAAAGTAAGCACTGTAAGGCTTGTGTTATGGGATACTAGGGTAACGGATAGAATACTTAAACTGTACGTATATAAGTATATTTTTATATAGAAATACATATTAAACATCCATGACTGGACTACAAATGCTCATATTCATCACGCAAACATCTGCCCCCACCAGGATTCGAACCCGGGACCTCTCGAGTCGACGACACCATGAAACCCGGCGTACAAACCACTCAGCCACGGAGGTCGTCATTTTAAATTAGAAGTAAAGATATTGTTCTAACAATTTTGCTAATCATTATTCTCTTTTCATAGTTGGATGTGCGAATTAAATACTTTTCAGCGATGAAAGTATCTAAAAATATATAAACATTTATGTTCCATTCAATAAACAAACAATCACTAAAACATAATACCCTAATAGTAGCTAATATTCGTGGAAAAACAACATCGCATTCACTATCAACAATACGTTACACAGCATTCCTCCATTTGGATCACAACCTGTTTTGCATCCTATGTTTACGATTAACAAACGGGCCGTTCTAAAGCAATATCGTTGTGTATACCTTTGGCCCGATCAGTATTCAGTGATGGACACGAAATGGATACGTACCTACTACGTATTTCAATGAAACGGTTACATGATACAAATTGGCACAGAGACATTCACATTCAATTTGTTACGCATAAGTATGGCATTCGTGATCTCCCTTATGTGATGCAAAGTTCGGATATGTTGACTGAGGTTGGGCATTTCCAGGATTTTCCAAATTGGGGAAGTAGAGTCCATCAACAGCGAAAGTGCAAAGCGAAAGTTATATGAAAAATAACTAATGAATCTTTTGGTAATTCGAAAACACAATATTATTGCACAATATTAATTCAAACTAATATCATGTTTCTCTTATTTATTTGTATCAGTTTTATCACTTTAATTTATGGTGGCAATAGAAGATATTTATTTATTAGAAGACCATAATCTTTAAATAAAAAAGGGTAAAAACTTAAATATTAACAAAAAGCCAATTACAGGTCTTCACTAATAAAAACACATTACAACATAATTAAGCACACATCTAACATAATAATTAAAAAAAAGAGCATTGTACAACTGCTTTTTAGTCAAAAAAGCGCTGCTCAAATACCCGTTTATAATTCTGTAATAATGAAACTGTTTTTATGTTTAATAGGGAAAGGCGTCGCATATTCAATAATTAAAGATAATATGAGTACGGTACTTCGAACGATTATTAGCTCTGTTCCTGTACAAGATCTGAACGTATATTATTAGGTAATTTAACTATTGTTTATCATTATCAATCAATGAAAAAGGTTATTTAATATAGCACTTTTAAAACTACTATAAAGCGTTTTATCAACAATTTTTAGACTATTCTTGACATTTCAGATCCTTTTATCCATTATAGGCATTCTAGCCACAATACCAAGTCTTGAGTAAAGATTCGATTTAGATATATCGCCCGCCACAAACAATAGGGTATTAAGTCGGCAAAACCATTTATTTTCTTATTTGCGTTTCGAAAACTACATTTTTTTCTCTATAAACTGGTAAGATAATTGTATTTTAATTCGAAATAGTTTTTGAATTATAGCAACACATTAAATAAAACTAGTTTTTACGGGTTAATGCACGAAACTTTATTTATTTATTGACGTTTCGTAGCCTTTACAGGCTTCGTCGTCAGAATAAAACTTTTATTTAATTTGTCGAGCTACCTTCGAAAGACTTTTATTGAGCGTTTGGTTATTTCATAGTTCGATTTTTAAGTTTTATTGTCTATGTATGAATTTATTATTTAATTTACTTAATTTAATTTAAAATTCTTGTTTGTAATTTTGAGTTTATTTATTTGAGCCTAACTACCGTAAACTACCACCGGTTCCAAAATTGGGAGACCTTCCAGAAGAAAAACTGCGAAACAAACTCAAGAGAGGCTTTCTATCTCCTTCTTATGTTAAATTATGCAAACAAAAAGAACTAATAGTATCTGATGGTCTTGCAGTGTGTGCTTGGGGTTGGGATTTTATCTCCTGTATAATAGGTTCCCAAGCTGGTGGTATATACCAACCATCTTCCCTATTGAAATTTGGAATTTAATGAGTGATGTGCGTGAAAACCTAAGAAACAAATATATAGCAACACATGTCGTCAATTTCTAAGCAAAATTTATGATCGTGAGTATTTTATACAGTATTAGGTTAAGTTAATACCCTCTTGCCAGTTCGGATTAAGACAAGTTTGAAGTTTTATTTAAAATAATACCCTCTGGCCTATTTAATGTTATTTAATATGTTATTTTCAGTGAAATTATTTTAAAGTAATACTAGTTTTAATTTTAACATGAGCCATTTGAACTGCTTATAGGGTATTCTCTTTACCCAGTCACATAAAAGTACTTTTAAAATAAAAACTACTATTGATACACTAACTAAACTTACTCAACACAAAGAAGTACGTTTAAATCTAGGTATTATTTTAAACATTTGAACAAGTAGTTCCGCTTCTATGATTATTTAAAACTTCAAAACGCGATATCTCAAAACACTGTTTTTGAAGATAATACCCTATTGTTTGTGACGTGCGATATCGTGCATGCGATCAGCTTAAAAAGTGTTTTAGTAAATTATTGGTGTGCGTGAATATATAAGAGATTAATAAGTAGTAATAAAACATCTTTACTGTCCAATACCACACAACATAAATTTCAAGAGATCTGGGTACCACTTGGAAAATAGCGAGTTCGCGGAGCAAAGTCTGAAATACATCTTTCTGATGAGACTTCTGCAACTGCGTAAAAGTCAAGAGTTAAGTTATGCTAGAACGTGCGGCTACGAAACAGAAAACGCAAAATTTCGGTATCCGCGTCTCAAACGTTACTAGTCTAGATTAAATATTTATTATTATAGCTATTTATTTTTTATTGCTAAAAGCGTGGCTAATAAGCGTAGCTCCGGCCGGATGGTAAGTCTTAGTCTTAGTAGTACGGCGAGCTGTTTCCGCAACTCGACACCCAGTGCCTATTTTGCGTGGGGATGGCATCAGTCCTGCCATCCCAGCTCCTCCAGAAAGCTCAGCAGTCCCCGGATGTTGCTGCAGGCTTCTACTAGTGTCCGCGGGCTTCCCATTAGAGAAGTCCTTTGTCTTGCAACGTCAGCCGCATCGTTACCCCTTGAGCCGCTGTGTCCTTTAATTCATTGTAAGGTCAGTCTATTGTCATTACAAATATTGGATAACTTACAGTGGCATTCATAAATTAACCCTGATGTCATTATATTGTTGTCCAGTGCCTGTAGGACAGAAGCGCTGTCAGAGAGAATACGAATTTGTTTTCCTCTTACCCCGCGGCAGTCTATCGCCTCTGCGGCTCTAATGATGCCCACACACTCTGCCTGGAAGACTGTGTTATATGCCCCCAATGCCGGCCGGATGGTAAGCGGTCACCATAGCCTGTACGCTTGCGCTACCAAAAATCATTCGCACTGTTCAAGTAATTCATAGGGTCACGGTAGACGAAGTGCCAGTGATACTCTAGTGTCGCAAGCATCTATTCAACCGCCGCGCTATCGGCTATTTTATCACTCAAAAAACATACAATACATATATAAGCTCAGGTGCCCAGGTTTGCTGGGCTCTTACGAAACATCACAGAAACATGCTGGAACACTGGCAAAGAGCTATGGAACGAAGTATGATAGGTATTAAGAAATAAGATAAAATACGAAACACCGTCATAAGAAGTAAGACAAAAGTCACAGATGTACTTACTAGAATAGATAGTTTGAAGTGGAGATGGACTGGGCACATGCTACGCGGTACACAAGAGAAGTGGAGCAATATTATAACAGACTGGTACCCTAGAGATGGGAGAAGGAACAGAGAAGACAAAGCAAGAGGTGGGAGGACGAACTAAAACTGACGGCAGGCCCAAAATGGAGAAGGGTTGCTAGAGACAGAGTGCAATGGAAATTGTTAGAGGAGGCCTTTACCAAGAGGCACACTGAACTCAGGGATATTTTATAACTAAAGAGACAAACACAGTACAAAAAAGAAGAAAGGAGTTCAGGTTATGAGGCTTATTATTATTACATATATAAGCTGCGGCGCAAAACTCAAGCGCTGACCGTTATTGCGCAGAAGTAAAAATTAAGATATCTTGGGGGGAAACGAGGCGCGCGGGTGTGCGTGCGTTGCACCGATTGGCTCTCCAGTCGTACCCATGCGCAGATATCCCCTCCGCGTTTTGTTCAGCGCTAGAGTTACCTGCCGCGACCTGTACGTAACGTATTTCAGAGATGCATATATATTCATAATTCAATATCGTTTATTCAGTGTAGGCTATTACAAGCACTTGTGAATTTCGAAAAGCTATGGCATCGGTTCGCAAATCTAAGAGCTTGTACTGCGAAGAACCGGCAAGAAACTCAGCAAGGGCTGTTTTTTCCCCTCTGTATTATAAACAGAGTCGTCAAAAGTATTAATAGTCGATTGCTGACTGTTTACACTACCGATGAGAACTCGTTTCACCAGTTTGTCGCTGAGCGACTAGAGCTATCAAAGACAATACTCGCTTAACGATACTCGCTCAGTGTTGCTCGCTTGGCCGTAAAAAGTTGTGTGCGTGCATTTTTGCTTATTATTACCGCGAGTGAGTAGCGCGAGCAATCGCTTGTAATACTCGCACATTCGCATACAGCCCAGCGATAAAACTATCGAATCTATACACACTCGCTGCCCGCTGCTCGCCAACTAGTTTTTAGTTTGTAGCTTTATTCTTTTCTCGTTCATCGACTAAAGGGGTTGGCAGTCGCTTACCATCGAGTGGGACATATACTAGCATGCCTTTTTTTTTATTGTTGGGAAAATGCGTTACGCATACCCCGCCCCGGGTGAGTGGCGGGGTTATGTGGGACTCCTCCTCCCCCCAAATGGGGGGCCCTACCCACTAAAAACCCAACAGTGCTCCCTCGTCTGCCGAAACGGGTTTTGTGGGATCCGGATGACGCTCCACGTTACCCCGGCAGTAATTCCTCCTCCTCCTGGTGGTCAGGGGGATGCCCGGGAGCACCTAGGCATCCCCCCTCGACGGGTGAGACTGTGCAATGCGAGCGACGGACCACCCTGTCCGCCGCCCGCAGTCCCACTAGGGTGGAAAGAGGCCGTCGTACCGCCGCCGCCTTCCCCCCGGTCGTCGGCGACGGAGAGGGCCGGCCCGGGCGTCCCCCTCGCGGGCCCTCTCCGCTGTCTCCTTCTGTAGGATGACTTCCTCACAGAAGGAGACGACCGCCTATACTAGCATGCCTGCCACCCGTCTTGCTTTAGCACAAGAGCTTCCGCTCACTTGTTCCCTCTATCTTACAACCTGGGATCCTTTATAAGAGGCGTGAAGAAGCAACATGTAGGCCGGCAAGGTGAGGATGGCTGGCGTGGCAGGTAGAACTGCTGTGTCTCTAGCTCGAAGATAGTTAGCGTTTGGATTTCACCGTCACTTAACATCAGAAGGGGTGGAGTCATTTGTCGGACCTATCTATAAAAAAAAAACTCAAATTAATTTTATAAACCAAAGAGCTTCTTTGACTTTAAATTAATTAAATCAATCAGACTACGTGAAACTTTTATATTAATTAACTAATTTGTTAAGGGTAATATATAAAATTTATATTTTGAAACGTCAATAAACTTGTATAGTGTAATCTAATTTTAGATGAAACTATTTATTTCATTGTAACAAGATTCTTGCAATGGTTTTCAAATATTTTGATAATGTATTTTCTACAGTTTTCTACATAACCACAAATTAACAAGGACCATGGAAACAGTAAAAGAATCTGGAGCGTCAAGAAAAACCTTAAAAATCGCGTTTCATAAGTAAACGTTTAAAAAGTGTATTATTGAATAAAAAATCTCCATATCCCTTCATAAACTGTTGCTCGGTAAATAATGAAGTTTTCTAATAAACTACTGACATGTTACCCAGAATAGAATTATAACAACAGTTCATAACAAAATACCTCGCTGAATACAGTTAAGTAACCTCCCATTATGCAAGCCACTAACTCCAATGAAACATTGCATAAAGCACGCTATTTTCTACAAGTTTATAAGTTATGAGCGAGAAAATTTGAATATTATACTGAAATATATTGCTTCAAAAATTTTCCATAAGCTTTTATTGTACATAAATTTAATAGCATACGCTGAAAACCACTTTGCAATAAGAGTACTCTGTAACGCGAGACGATGGGTTGGTTTTAAAAAGAATCACTTTTAGGCAAAAAAATATAAATCTTTTTTGTTTCTGGAATAATCTAATGTTTCGGGCGAAGTTAAAACACGATCCCGTACAAGTCGGACTCTCATACAAAGAGAGAATTATTAGAATTTGTTTCTGTATTTTTGGAACGAAGTTCCTTACGGCAGGATTGGAGGGGATAGGGACTTTGCTGCGCGACCGAACTGAAAAAATGTGATAGTAAAACCGTAAGAAAAAGTCCGTGGAAAAAAGTGCGTGCGTGGAATAAAACCGTTAAATGAGACGTGCGCAGGCGCGACAGTCGCATACACAAGCACGATTTTTTTTGCAATTTGTGTCGATTCTACATTAGCCGAAGGAACTTCGTTCCTACCTGGTGTCCCACGACACCACATCATTATTTTTTTATTTTTATTTGTCCCCATAGTAGGGCCTGGCGGGGATTTTTGGATTTACCCGCGCGCGGCAGAATAACATTAATATATAAACTTTTTATTTTAAAACGTTAATGAACTTGTGTAGTAAAATATAATTTTAGATGAAACTTTTTATTTCATTGTAACAAGTTTTCAAATATTGTGAAAATGTATTTTGCGGCAGAATAACATAAATTGCGTTATGTATTTTCTTTTTTGAGTGTATATGCTGATGGTCGCAGATGACAGCGTCACCGGGTTTGGGGACGGCGAGATCCTAATGAGACCTCAAGCCGAGAATTGGCGAGTGTCTCTAGAGGTATTCCAGGTGGATGGCCTTTCCCCACGGGAGGAATCTCCTCTCCGTCTGGAGCCTCTAGACCACTCGAACCTGAGGGGGTCGGCTCAAATAGAGTCCAGGCGTCTCTCAGACTCGGACCTCGGCTCTAGTTAGCCGTCGTCGTGGGGGGCGGGAAGAAATGCACAATTGGCGAGTGTCTTTAGAGGTATTCCAGGTGGATGGCTTTTCCCCACGGGGGGAATCTCCTCTCCGTCTGGAGCCTCTAGACCACTCGAACCTGAGGGGGTCGGCTCAAATAGAGTCCAGGCGTCTCTCAGACTCGGACCTCGGCTCTAGTTAGCCGTCGTCGTGGGGGGCGGGAAGAAATGCACAATTGGCGAGTGTCTCTAGAGGTATTCCAGGTGGATAGCCTTTCCCCACGGGGGGAATCTCCTCTCCGTCTGGAGCCTCTAGACCACTCGAACCTGAGGGGGTCAGCTCAATTAGAGCCTAGTCATTTCTGAGACTCGGACCTCGGCTCTAGTTAGCCGTTGTCGTGGGGGGCGGGAAGAAACACCCAGTTATGTACCTGTACCTGGTATAGCGTGTCTTGTGTAGACCGGGTCTTCGCATTCTTATCCTATGGGTGCGGTGTCTGCCTAATGCTAAGCTAGTGTGCAAGTATGCTAGATGTGTAGTGTTGGTGTTTGTGGCCTATGTGGGAGGAGTCGGAGGCGCATCCTGTGTACTTCACAGGATGCAATGTTGCCACACCTGAGCCCATTTTATCCTCTGAAATGAAATGAAAAGTCATTTATTCAGTCTATGCTGTTACAAGCACTTGTGAAGGTCAAGAAGCTACGCGCCATCGGTTTGCAGAACTACGGGAAACCTTGTACTTAGAAGAACCGGCAAGAATCTCAGCAAGGGCTGCTTTTTTCTCTCTATATTGATATATACAGAGTCACCTTCCATTACATCAGTTACGATATAGATATATAGTAACAATAAATTTTATATTTAGTATAGTAGTTGGAGGCTCTGTTTCCCTTATTAATAAAAAAGGAAGAAGCTGATAGTAAGGCCGTGTTTCGTTTATGTCGTTCAAATGTCATTCGCCATTCAATGAACAGAAACAAAAATTGGAGTAACTAATTCAAGCTTATTCTTAGTTTATTAATAAGAGAGTGTATGTTTTATTTTAACGCTAAAAAATAACATTTAACCTTCTTCAGTGTCCCACCTATCCATGTAACAAAATTTAGCATTATTGACTCAGTGGCTTAGCCGTGAATGTGCAACAAAAAATCAAACTCACTTTCGCATTTAAGTTAGTAAGGATGTCACTTTGTCGACCTATTCCGGTTCTTGAGATAAAATCCGATATTGTGCAAAACTGAGAATTTTATTAAAACTTCTGTTGTATTCTAAAATTATTCAAGTTGTATTTTCTTCATCGCGAATCGTTTTACTGCCAGTAAGTGCTATCAATTCTAAAGAAATATTGCTTTTTATCGAAAGCGCTCGGTGTACCAGGAAATATAGAGAGACAATTTTGAATTTAAAACAACTCTCTAAATGTCTTTTAATTTCCTTCTGCGAAGAATACTTTTTTCCTTTTGTTAGAGTCTCTGTAGGGGAAGTCCCGTTAATTGAATTTCTTTTTAGCATAATCTTAATACATTAAGCATCTTCAAGAGAGATAAAGTATAGCCGATTTCCCGCTCGAATTAAGCACCCATCTGGCACCAAATTATACTTACCTTTACTGATGATGAAAGTGATTTAACACTGCCTTTTAGGCTAAAAATTCACTGCGAGATTTTCTCCCGCGCCCGCCGTGGCTGCGGGTTCGCAACTCGCATAAAATGTGAAATTGTGGGTAAAACAATAAAATGCAAAAGCAAAACTCACGCCGCCGCGATTTACGCCCGCAGAGCACGCGAGTGTTTACGTCACCCGCTGCGGACGAGTGCGGGGTACAGTAAACGAAATTATATTTCTATCAGTCCGTTAGATGATCAAAAAATAATGGACACGTATTTTTCTTTGGGCATTCAACCAAAAAATGACAAAGTTATAGCGCGTCAAAGTTTGGGAGTAGGGGCTCGTGACGTCACTTTTGAGTAAATTTTCACTTTTAAGTGTACTCAAACGTGACGTCATGCGGCTTTTCAAATCAATATATCTCTGCAATGTTTATATTATGTGAGAAAAGAAAAAAATACGTGTCCAATACTTTTTGATAATCTACCTGATAAATGAAGAAAAAAAAATTGTGTGTGTCAGCTCCGACCCACGACTGGAGTTTACTCCTTATGTTCGATAGTCTAACCGGACGCAAAAAGAGTTTATTTAACTTAAAAAAGATTGATACTGTATGATTAATGTCAATCCGTCATCTTTGTTTGTCAAAATTGCGCGACAAGGGATGCGCACCAAAAACGTAACGAGGTCATTGATCGATAGATTTTACTCATCACATTTTTCTCATACCGGGCCCCTTATATATGCAAATCGATTCTTAAGGAGTAAACTCCGAAAAATTAAAGTGTAAATGAACTGAGTCGAATACGCCCAGATTCGGATAGATTAATTTCTTTTTGTTTACCCGACACCGTCTTCAGCCGCGTATCCACTAGAGGCAGCCTCGGGTCGAGCGGCTGCCTCACTCCGAGGCTGTGCAAGTGGAGACGCTGCCTCCACCTGAGGCACGCCGCGACGCGAGGCAAATTCGTCGCCGCGAGCCGAGCCATATTTTGTCGGTTTCTGTGCCGTGCTCAAAGGCGCCTCAGTCCGAGCCGTGTGTTTAATGGAGACGGTAGCGTCCGTTGCCTGCATCGCAATGGAGAATGAGACCGCTATTAAGCTTTTAACTGCGCAGTGCGCCGCCGGCGGATCAAGCTGAGGCAACACGCCTCGAGCTGATCCGTAGCCGTTGCCTCGGAGCGAGCAGCCTCAAACTGAGGCTATTTGCTTCAAGTCGAGGCCGCTCGACGCGAGGCTGCCTCTAGTGGATACGCGGCTTTCCACCCCGTATTTCAGTGTGAATATTGCTTCGGGTGCCTCGAGTAATGTCTTTCGTTCACTCGAATACGACCTTACGACCATATATAATTGCGGCATTACTCTTGAGCGGTTGAAACAAGAATTAAAGAATTTATTCACAGGTTTATTAATCCTTGAGAAGAATATCATGATACTATCGTTGAAGGGAGAATATAGATAGTGGCATTATCTCTTTAAGGAATATTATATAGCCAATGAACTCGCAGTTGATAACCCACAAGATGGATAAACCACTGGAGACACCGTTGAGATAATTTTCAGCTTTGAAAGAAAAATGAAGCTGAAACAAGCAGACATTGAATAAGACATATCCAGCAGCGGATATAAAATGTCAATCCTGCCAACTGTTATGGTTTATATTATTATTTTTTATTTAAAAGTAAAATAGAGTTTTCAATTACTATTATAGCTAAGGTGAAAAAGACTATTGAAGAGATTTCTCAAGACAAAACGTAAAAAGCAATCTGATTACTTTTCGTTATTTATAAGATAAAAAGAGTTGCCAGAAATAGGTTTTGCGAAGGTCCCGGTGTCTGCCAGTTTCAGCTACATGAAAGATAACTGTCTAAGGCTCGTATTATATAAAGATATATAAAGATTCTCAGTAATTAATCTAGTCTTGAGCATAGTCAGAAATTGATTATGCTATATATAGCATTAAGCGACATCCCTTTCAGATATGTACACAAGTAAAGATTATCACTTAGTTGTCATTCTGTAATACGAACCTACAAGATTCGCATAATTCAGTAAATAGCATAGACATTACGGAGATTTAATATGTCGATACACTATTAATGCCTAAACGATTCATAATATCATTCAAACCAATCAAAGTGTTGAGAATAGTTCAAAACCAAGTATTTCGTCTGTAATACAACTAAACAATTTAGAAATTTTAGAGTCTTATGCGCGATATTTTAAGTACGACGCAATATATTCATAAACCTTAACAAAGAATTTCTAATTTGTTAAGTAATATAACACAATTTAGAAATTATTTTTTTGGGTTTTATGAATATACTAGTGGCCCGCCCTCGCTTCGCTTCGGTGTTGAGCTGTAGTGTAGACTAAAATGACTCTTCATATAATAATAAGAAAAATACTGAAAATCGTATCAAATATAATCAGAATGCACCGACCTGCTAAGCTATCAGGAGTTACACGTGTTATTGTGAGTCAACCATAAAATATAGACATATGCTGTTGCGGGATATTTTTTAGATAATTTTATGTAAAATATTTCCGTCATATATGATTTCTATGTAACTTTAACCATTAAGGCTGCACACGCGACGGAAGCTTAAAAATGGAGTAACTTCTCCCGTTTTCCCAACATTTCCCTTCACTGCTCTGCTCCTATTGATTGTAGCGTGATGAAAAGTATACTATAACCTGCCCAGGAGTATGAAGAATAATTGTACCAAGTTTCGTTAAAATCCGTCGAGTAGTTTTTGTTTCTATAAGGAACATACACACAGACAGACAGACAGACAAAAAATTTACTGATTGCATTTTTGGCATCAGTATCGATCACTAATCACCCCCTGATAGTTATTTTGAAAATATATTTCATGTACAGAATTGACATCTCTACAGATTTATTATAAGTATAGATTGCTTGGCAAGAAATTTCAAAAGCAAACTATGAATAGGTTGTTAAAGGAAGCCTAGATGAAAAGATGGTTAAGTTATTTTAAGGGTTTCAGCAAAAACGGAACACTTAGAGGATCACTCGGTTGTCTGTCTGTCTGTAACAGTCGATTTTCTCGGTATCTTTCGCACCGATTATAATGAAATTTGGTATACACACGCATGTTTGCGACCCAAACACGGACAAATATAGTAAATGAATAAATTAAATTATGAATAAGGAGGTAACTCTTGGGGTGAATAATAAAATAAAAATTTAGCTAACTATACCGTTCAATGTAGGAATTGTAAATAATATGTTTTACAAAATGTCAAAATGAACAGTTTCAAAGTTATTTAAGACAATGAATAAAAAATTACCAGCCGCCAACCACACCTTGTCTACGATACTACTGCGTCTAAAAAAAATTAAATTATATTTACGGTATGTTTTTATTATATTAACATGTCGCTGTCAATGTCCCAGCGGTTCGAGAGCCTAATGGCATCTTCCTAGACGGTGGCAAGAGACCTGATGGAATGACGCTCATTCATTGGAAGCAGGGTTGTCCTCTTGTATGGGACGCTACTTGCGTGGATACTTTTTTTTAAGTGTGTATGCTGTTGGTCGCAGATGACCTTTACAGCGTCACCGGGGCCAAGCCGAGAATTGGCGAGTGCCTCTAGAGGTATTCCAAGCGGATGGCGTCTCCACACGGCGGGAGTCTCCTCTCCGTCTGGAGCCTCTAGACCACTCGAACCTGAGGGGGTCGGCTCAACTAGAGGGCGTCTCTGAGACTCGGACCTCGGCTCTAGATAGCCGTTGTCGTGGCGGGCGGGGAAAAACGCCCAGGCACGTACCTGTACCTGGTATAGCGTGTCGTGTGTAGACCGGGTCTTCGCACTCTTATCCTACGGGTGCGGTGTCTGCCTAATGCTAAGCTAGTGTGCACGTTTGCCAGTTGTGTAGTGTTGGTGTTTGTGGCCTGTGTGGGTGGAATCGGAGGCGTTGCGTGGATACGCTTGCTCCGTGCCATACAGATAGTACCTCCCTAGCTGCAGGCGCAATGGCGGCTTCTGCTGAGTGCTCAAAGTAGCGCAAATATTCAGCTCTAAATGAGAGCTACATATTTGTGCCGTTTGGTGTTGAGACTATGGGAACATGGGTTCCAAGCGCTCGTTCCTTTTTTTCGGACTATCTAAAAAACTCACCGAGGTAACTGGTGATTAAAAGGCTGGCAGCTACTTTGGTCAACAGATCAGCCTTACCATCCAACGATGAGATGCTGCCAGCCTATTGGGCACCATTCCTGACGGCGGCACGGGGGTGATATACTTTTTATTTCGTAAATTTGTATTTATTTAAGTAGATAAGTTTTAAGATAATCTATTTTTAAGTTTTAAGACAGTAAGTAGTTTTAAGCTTTTGTAATTTAAATATTTCTATGTAAATAACCAAATAAATATATTAAAATAATATATTTACACAACAAAGGGCAGTTCCAGTAACTTTATTTCAAATTACAACGTAGCAATTGGTAATTAAATGTGTTTAAACATTTGAAAGAAGAAATAGCAATTATAGTCATAACTATAATTGCTATTTTTTTATATGTTTTAAGCATTTAACTGAATTTACTAGAAAAAAAATCCATGCGGACCAGGCAGCGGTTGGAAAATGAAAGAAAAATCTTCTTTCAAATGTTTTATACTTGAAAAAGTATTCATTTGATATTGTGGGTTACCTACAATGCGAAGAGATGGCGCTGTTTTGCAGCTTAAGGCTAGGAAAATTTCGACGCGGCCATCAAGGCCGTGGTAGCATAATTGGTCAGTGCATTCGCCCGGATTGCGAAGGGTGCGGGTTCGAGTCCCGTCCGCTGCCTGGTCCGCGTGGATTTTTTTCTAGTTAAACTTTTCTTTAGATTTAAACATCTAGCAGTTAAATGCTTTAAAAAAACAAATATTTTATAATATTTTTTAAGTACGTGTACCCGTACACCATCAGCCGTACATTGAAATCATAATAAGGAAGTAGACGCGTTATCAATATGATCCGCTGTGCGACAATACTTTATAATTTAATAATTTTATTATTTCGTAATAATAAAATATTCAATTTAATGAATGAATGAATGAATGAATATTCTTTATTGCACTATTTAACAAAATATATACAACATAAAACTCAAGGAACACAAACACAAAAGGCGGCCTTATTGCTAAGGTAGCAATCTCTACCAGGCAACCTTTGGCTAAATGAAATCATACCATGAAAAAAGAAGAAACTGCGGGCTAGTGCATTTTAAAAATAAAATAAAATAGACGTAAATATAAGAATATAAAAATAGTAAATATATAAGGAAGCTATAAAATATAATACAAAGTAACTAACAGATAAAAAGAAAAAGATCAGGCAGAGTCCAGCTTGAGGAAATATTCCTTAATTTTAATGGTAAAGGAGTCCCTCGTCTGTGCACGTTTGATATTCAGAGGTAAAAAGTTATACAATTTTACAGCTCTTACATAGAATGACTTGGCTACGAAATCAGTGGAGTGGGGTGGGATAGCTAAGGATAGGTTATGAGAAGACCGAAGATCGCGGACAGGATTAAAAGAATGAAAAGTGAAACACTCCTTAAGATAGAGAGGACTGTGTGGATGAAAAAGGATAGAATAAAGGAGTGATCGGATGTGGCAGTCTCTTCTACGAGAAATGGGTAGCCATTGAAGTTGGGAACGATAAAGTGAGATATGGTCGTACTTACGCAGACCGAAGATGAATCGGATACATAAATTCTGCAGACGCTCGAGTTTATTAAGAAGAATAACACTAAATAGAGTAACACGCATCGGCGTAGTCAAGCAACGGGAGAAGAAGGGACTGTGCAAGAGAAATTTTAGTCTTGGTCGGCAACAGCTTTTTCAGGCGTTTCAGCGAGCCATACGCGCCAAATACTCTCCTACTAATTTCACCAACATGATGGCTCCAAGACAAGTTATTGTCAAACAGGACACCAAGATTTTTTACCCTGTCCTGGAGTGGTATGTGGATACCGTTTAGCAAGATCGGTGGCAGAGCGCTTTTGTTGATTCTGGCATTATACCAATAGCTTCCAATAATTATAGCCTGAGTTTTGCGCGGATTAACCAACAGACCGTGTCGCCGACTCCAGTCAGATATATGCTCCAGATCGTTGTTGGTAACTGCGATGGCTGTAGGTAGTCCATCTATTGTAGATTGAGTGTATATTTGGAGATCGTCTGCATACATATGATAGGAAGAAGAGAGAGGAAGAGTTATTGAATTTATGAATATAGAGAAGAGAAGAGGAGACAAAACGCCACCCTGCGGAACGCCGGCTGTTGTATCGCACCACGATGAAAAATATCCATCCACGCATATGCGCTGCCGCCGCCCATGCAGGTAACTATGAAACCAATCAATCACTGGTGGAGATACATTGAGAGAAACCAACATTGCCAATAACATATCAAAATCAACCATATTAAATGCGTTACTAAAATCTAACAGCGTTAATACAGTGAGCTGCCGATTTTCCATACCCACACGTATATCATCAGCGATCTTGACAAGCGCAGTAGTCGTGCTATGACCGGGACGGAACCCGGATTGATATGGATTTAGAAGATTATTCATGGAAAGAAATCTACTTAACTGTTGATGGACTAATTTTTCGAGGACTTTAGAAAGGAAAGGCAATATTGAAATAGGACGATAATCACAGAAGGAATCAGGTTTGGATTTCTTAGGTTAAGGAATAATATTAGCTTCTTTCCAAGCCGAAGGATAAACAGATGACGATATGGATTTATTAAGGATTTTCGTAATTACAGGAGTGAGGATATCTAGAAGAGGAATGATCATATTACGACTAATGCAGTCGCTACCCACGGCATTGGACGAAACAGCAATAATATTCTTCTCAATGTCACACTCAGTAAATTGTTTAATGAAAAAAGGAGTGAAAGATGGTGTTGGCGACGAAGAAAGCGTATTCAAAGTATGACTTTTGATTATTCCATCCATGGACGCAGATAAGGAAAAGTGAGCATTTAAAGCATTGATATCACTTTTTGAAGGAGAGGTAGAGTTGCGTTTAGATTTGCCAATACCAAGCTTATTGAGAAAGCGCCAATCTTTGACGGAGTCACCATTTTCGACAGACGTATGAATGTGGCGTCTTTGTTTATTCCTGATCAATGTATTGCAGCGATTCCTTATTTCCCTATATCTGGCACGATTGGCATCCGTTGGATTCTTTTTGAATTTTGTTTTTGCGCGAGTCTTTTTTTTAATATGAATGTTTATCCGGTAGTCTTACCAACCACGCGTACTCACTCTTACCTTTTCACTTTACGTAAACCATTCTTTCACCATACTTTAACTTTAGGTTTCCTGTGTAATTTATATATTTTCTTGTAGTACAGTAAATTATCTCAGTAATTGTTTTCTGTGACTTTCTATTAAACAATATCTTCTCTAACGGTATATAACCCGTACAGTTATAAACACAGAACATAGATATAGGTTAGAAGGTCCTTGTGGGCGGGGCAGGCGCACCACCGTTACGTGTGAGCAAATGCTCATAACTTGACCAAAACTTGGTTCTGATTGCGTCGTTGCTCTCGGGTGTGAGCGGTGATTGATTCGGTTGTTTGATGTCGCGTCGTTTGATTGGCTATTATCTATTAGGTAGAAGTGTAGTGGGGGCGAGCCGGCGACATCGCTTCCCGTACAAACGTTCTATGAGCACCTTTCTAACCTCTTTATATGTTCTGTACATCAAGTAATCGTAAAATAGAGACAGAGAATATTTCAATAATTGTAATTTATATCGGGATTATAGCGATATCGGTTCCCGTACAACCGGTCTATGATCATATACACTAACTATCGCTCACTGAGAAATTGGCAATGCCTTCGATAATAGAAATGGGGATTGCAGGAAGTCACATTACATTGACGCCGAATTTGGCATCGGCTAGGTCTTAAACGTTAACCGTAAATAATTCTGTTGGCTGCCAAGCCAAAGTTCTCTCTGGGTCCAACATAATACATGTGCAATGTTACTTAATTAGTGCTTAAGTATATCTTTAACGATGATTAATCCACTCGTATGAACAAACTCATTCATATCTAAAGAAAATATAACTAGAAAAAATTCCACGTGGACCAGGCAGCAGACGGGACTCGAACCCGCACCCTTCGCAATCCGGGCGAATGCACTGACCAATTATGCTACCGCGGCCCTCATGGACCGCGTCGCAATTCCTCTAGCTATACTTAAGCTGCAAGACAGCTCCATCTCTTCGCATTGTAGGTAACCCACAAAACTCATTCATGTTGTTTTATGAACATGTCGTGTGATATCTTAATTAATTAACATATAGACAAAAATGAAACTATTGTTGCAAATATCTTTGAATGAACTTTAAAGATAGACACAAAAATGTTACGCAAGTGAATACCAGTTACCAGGAAAACTGTTATTGCCATTAGTTTAAGAAAATATTATAAACTAGTGGCCCGCTTTCGCTTCGCTTCGGTGTAGAGCTGTAGTGTAAACTATAGTTTTTGTTCTCAGGCTTGTGCTATAAACAATGACTTTATTTATATAACTAGCTTTTGCCCGCGACTTCGTCCGCGTTATCGTCGTTTTTCGTAAAAAAGTAGCATATGTCCTTCCTCAGGGTTCCGTGGTTTTGATGTGACAGACAGATTAACTTTCGTATTTTAGTAAGGAAATATAATACTGTTAAAAATATCGCAATAAGGAACCGCAGAATATTATTATTATCACTGTGCCCCGAGACCATCAGCGTGTAACTCCTTGTATGTTATTATGTTAATGTATTGGTAATATTGTTTAGATCGCTTTCACATGAGTCTTAAGTACATATAGAATGAAAATACTTCAGCGCAAAGCTTCCGGGTAGACTACGTTGAAATTTGACCCGTCCGGAACGTGAACATAAAAAATTCTAGGACTGCTAACCCGGGAAAGACCGACATAACTGACCATGTGAAAAACAACTGACACCGAGATCTACTCCAACAACACGAAAGGTCTGCCCTTGAGCCTTATTTATTGTCATTGCATAACACACCGATACTGGGAATTGCGTTCTTTTAAATTGGAATGGAAAATTATTTGGTATTATGGGAATTCTGGGAATAAAGACGGTTTCTCCTGCACCGCAACCTATTAAAATTTGAGCCTCGATTACATTTTGTTGCAACTGGGTTACTTTAAGCCGAGTTCCATTGCAAATTTGTGGTGGTCTTAAATTTCGGAGCAGAATAATCGGAATTCCAATTTTTAAACAAATTTCATGAGAAGGAAGTACGGGCATATTTAAAGAATTTAAAAATTCTATCGGGTAATTAGTGGCTTCTTGTTCATCGGCCATTCTATTTATTGAACTATAAACTTTGCTTTCCCCCTGGATATTCGACAGTATTTTATTATTAATCTCAGATGCCTGGTCATTGCGAGGAGTTAAAATGGACCTTTCGCATAGCCAAGAATTGTTCTTATTTAATTTTTTACGTCACCGTAAACTGACGATGTAAGATGTTGTTGGGATTGCACTATACAACATAACTCAGGCGTCAGAATAAGTTTTCCTTGGTGTAGCAGTGGATAGTTATCTTTGGTGAAGGTATTTTCTTTAATAATATATCAGAAAATTCACGATCATCCGGGTTATCTACAGTTCTCACTCGCATATTTATAGTCAAATGCACCGATTGTATATCACGCCACAAATAAGAGCTTTTCAGGCAAGCCCTAACCTCAGCAGCTCGGGTTCCCCGTGGTATTACCGTTAAGGTTTGTCGGAAATCACCACAAAATAAAACTGTGATACCGCCCATGGGTCGATCATTTTGTCTTATATCTCTTAAAGTTCTGTCTACCGCTTCTGATCTACTCCTTTTCGATGGGCCATCGTACATTCATCCTATATGATTAAATTACACTTTGAACGAATATTTAAACACTACCAAAACAACTAATACGTGGTCCTAACTTTAGCTACCTTACACATAAAATCTAAGTGACTATTTGAACTAAAATATTCTTATAGAATTATAACCAGAAACATATACAACTCACAACAAAAAAGAAATGAAAATAAATCTGAAACGCCTGTGCAATACTATCTACCTATACCTCCTTCACTTAAAAATAAATACTTACAACTACTTTAATTAATAAAAGTACCGACGCTTAATAATTTTTAATTTGAACGAATATTTAAACACTACCAACAACTAATACCTGTTTTACAAAATAACAACAAAAGAAATTCAAATAAACTATTTAAAGACTAAAAGTCGCGCTGATAAGCACGGTTTCGGTCTCCCAGGCGGGGGAGCAGATGAGAAATCCTCATGGATACCCTACAGCCGGCTGCAAGGTTATGTCAGACTCGTACTGACTAAAAAACACCCGTAGGGGCTGCCTCCGGCCGGGAAGGCCTCTAAGGCTTCATCGGAAGCGATCGTCCCCCAGGGGGGGAGCGACGCAGAAAACAGATTTAGACAGCTCGCTCTCGGACCTTTGATACCCTACCGCTGCCGCGACCCGTGTCGAGCGCGGCAACCGTTACACAAAAATAATCCTTATAGCATGATTCAGTATTCACGTGCGACGGCGCGATGGCTTATTTCATGTATAAGTTTGGTGTTTCTATACCGAGTATTATAAACGTAAGAGTAAACAAATATGATCAGAATGCTCCGAACTGCTAAGCTATCGGGAGTTACACGTGTTATTGTGAGTCAACCATAAAAGATAGACATATGCTGTTGTGGGATATTTTTTAGACAATTTTATGTAGAATATTTCCGTCATACATGATTTCTATGTAACTTTAATCATTAAGGCTGCACACGCGACGGAAGCTTAAAAATGGAGTAACTTCTCCCGTTTTCCCAACATTTCCCTTCACTACTCTGCTCCTACTGATTGTAGCGTGATGAAAAGTATACTATAACCTGCCCAGGAGTATGAAGAATAATTGTACCAAGTTTTGTTAAAATCCGTCCAGTAGTTTTTGTTTCTATAAGGAACAAACACACAGACAGACAGACAGACAGACAAAAAATTTACTGATTGCATTTTTGGCATCAGTATCGATCACTAATCACCCCCTGATAGTTATTTTAAAAATATATTTCATGTACAGAATTGACATCTCTACAGATTTATTATAAGTATAGAAGATTACACGTGTTATTGTGATTCAACCATAAAAGATAGACATATGCTATTGCGGAATATTTTTTAGACAATTTTATGTAGAATATTTCCGTGATACATGATTTCTATGTAACTTTAACCATTAAGGCTGCACACGCGACGGAAGCTTAAAAAATGGAGTAACTTCTCCCGTTTTCCCAACATTTCCCTTCACTACTCTGCTGCTATTAATTGTAGCGTGATGAAAAGTATACTATAACCTGCCCAGGAGTATGAAGAATAATTGTACCAAGTTTCGTTAACATCCGTAGAGTAGTTTTTGTTTCTATAAGGAACATACACACAGACAGACAGACAGACAAAAATTTTACTGATTGCATTTTTGGCATCAGTATCGACCACTTATCACCCCCTGATAGTTATTTTGAAAATATATTTCATGTACAGAATTGACCTCTCTACAGATTTATTATAAGTATAGATATAGATATAGATGTAACTAGAAATAAGACAATGCTGTTGTTTTCCTGAAATAAATAATTTGCTCCGTATATGATGACTACCGACATCTATTATATAAAGTCTTAGCAAGAACAAGATGCTCCGTGCTTCGAAACGCTCGCTAAGCCGTTGGTCCCGGCTGCATCTGCAGTCGTTAGCAACCGCCAATCCGTACTGGGCCTGCGTGGTGGGTCATGGCCTAATGTCTCAATAGGGAAGGCCTATGCTCCAGCACTGGGGACATTAATAGGCTGATGATGATGATGTTGAAGTACAAGATTGTCGAAAAACATATAATAGGGAGGACGACTCAATTTTTTTTATCTTCGTCTGTCAGGGAGATCATCAAAAATTATTATTATAGTATTGGACACGATTTTATTTTCTATATTCACGTAATAAAAACATTACAGAGGTATAATGATTTTTTAATGTCGCATGACGTCACGTCTTTTTCGATTTTGTACTTAGAAGTGAACCCCAACTCCGAAACTTGGACGCACTTTATTTTTATTATTTTTGTTTGAGTGACAAAAGATAAAAAAAAGTGTAATTTTTAAAATCTGACAGATTGAAAAAGAAAACGTAAATAAAAAAACGACGGGTTGCACTCCGGGAGTGATAACTTGAATATTAACGTTGTGCATTTTTGATATTTTGGGATGGTTAGGGAACAATTTTGCACGACTTGCTTTAATTATCAGTATAAAAGTACTATCATTAATGTGGTAGAAACAATATTTATTCATTGCGCTATCGCACACAAACATGACAATTTATATTACATTAAAAAGTTTACCTCTCAGAAAAATCAACTTACATGAATCACATTTCAGCGCACCTAGCGACATCTATTGTAAAAAAAATGCATTTTCTTCGCAATAAAGCTGCCACCTAGAAGTCCTAGATAGAGACTTATTATCATAATACGATAAAATAAAATGTTACTATGTTTCGTCCAATATACTGAAAGTCAACAATCTTTCAATTTTATTGTTTTCGTCTTACGAATTTTCGATTAGGTCACGTGTCCTGACGCGATCTGGCCACGTGTCCTGACGCGAGTTTAACATTTTTTACCCACTACAAAAAAGTGTTCAACGCCGCTAAAGAAGTTTTCACTTCAAAAAATTGAATTAATTATTTCCTTTTCTCAAAATATCTCTATACTTTGTTACAGGTACTAAAGCGACAATACAGAAGTGATTTCACAAGATTATACCATCGAATATTTAAGGTAAGTGAAAGTCTTAATCACTAGCTACTCATCCCGGTTTTGTATGAACAAAATTTTTTTAACCCCAATAAAGTGTCACTTAAGTCACTCAGGAATCATGAAGTTATGAACTGGTGAAAGAATTTTTAAAGAAGTTTTAGTGCAGGTGGTTATCGCGTTCGGCTGCGATTGCAACTTTCGCATTGGTCGTTCATTGGATGGGTGACCAAACATCATCTATTACGAGTTCCTCCGGGATTCGGAAGGTACGTTAAGCCGTTGGTCCCGGCTGCATCTGCAGTCGTTAGAACCCGCCAATTCGCACTGGGTCTGCGTGATGGGTCATGGCCCAATCTCCCTATTCCATCCATAGAGAAGGCCTGTACCCCAGCAGTGGGGACATTAATAGGCTGATAATAATCAGATGATAATGAACAGAAATATAAGACCTCTTTATAAATAAGTATAGATTAAAAACTACCCGCCCAGGCAACAATCCATGAAAAAGAAAATGATTACTTTTCTGATGGGTTTAAATATCTACTAACTGTATTAATGAACATCATAGCCTTATCTCTATATTCCATTCATAAAGAAGGCCTGTGCCAAGCACTGAAGACATTAGTAAGCTTACGTGATGATGATGATGATTTTTTTAACCAATTTTCCAAACAGATCCAAATACATTAATTAGTGTATAATTTGCTTGTCTTGATAACTATTTCATATCGATTAGTTCAAAGCCTAGAGCTACATGGTAGCGTAGTTGCTAATGAATTGAATTCAGAAGTTTGCATTACTCGCTCTGCCAAGTTTTTCAGCTTTCAATATTTGCCATTTTCGCCTCTTTCGAGACCTGTTTCAGTATTTTTTCCAATGGGAGCTAATTGCAAACCGTCGACTTCTGAAAATCCGATGTTAAAATGGTACAGTCATTCCATAGCTTCGGAGAATTCCAAATGGGATCTGAGTTTAGTTTTAATCTCGCAACATTTTTGCGTTGTATCACTGATAATGTGTAGCTGCGGGATTTATTCGATTTCCTTCCGAGATTTTCGTGAAATGTCCTGAACGGATAATCACTCCTTACGAAAATCTACATCTCAGATTCTATTAAGCTTTATACTTTTTTGGTATTAGATTTGTAAGTAACTTAGCGTCTATTCCAAACGTGTTTATTATTGCGGTTGTGTCAAGCAACTTTTATAGAGGACTGTACGGATTGCCCAAGATATATTGTCTCGTGATCGTTCTCGTGTTAACGTTCATCATCATCATCATCACCATCATCATCATCATCATCATCATCAGCCTATCTTAGTCCACTGCTGGACATAGGCCTCTCCAAATGCACGGCACTCAGATCGTTGACGTTCGTTTTTACAAAATAAAAGTGCGTATTATTTTTATTTGTAGGTAGTTAGGCAAATATCACACTAGATGTTCAGTGGTGGTTAAATCCAGAAGCGAAGACAGCTTGTGCAGCATTAATAAACTGCCACCAAACATTCTCACCTTGCCAGCCAGCAGAAATAAATTAATCTTAATCGGGCTCTCAAATTTATTTAGTGTAAAAATCCAACTATGTCCTTGTCAAAGGCCTTCTTTATATTCATACTAGGAATTTAGCTTCTATTTCAATCATTTCGGGTAGTAACTAAAACAAAGCAAAAAAAAGTATCAAAATTCAGCGCTTATTTTCAAATTTAGTTTACCTCACCATCCATCATTAAAGTCAATATGCCAACATTCTCCGTAATACAAAATTTAAGAAATTACCAGAAATTGCGGACTTAATGTGCTAACTTTTCACGACAAATCGATTCTATCGCTATACGGGTGGATTGGGCAGAAACAGGGAGCTAATGCAACAGCGGAAGCGGTAGCGTGCAGTACTATGTTAGTTTATTACATTTATAATTTTAAGCGTAATTGTAAGCAACTGCTAGAATTACAGTTTGTTAAGAAATTTTTCGAGGAGCTCGATGGCGCAAGTGGTTAGCGCGTTCGGCTGCGATCGTTGAAGTTAAGCAACTTTCACAATGGTCGGTCATTGGATGGGTGACCATCAAATTTACTATCTCGAGCTACTTACTTTACTTCCTCCGTGCTTCGGAAGGCACGTTAAGCCGTTGGTCCCGGCTGCATCTGCAGTCGTTAGCACCCACCAATCCGCACTGGGCCCGCGTGGTGGGTCATGGCCTAATCTCCCTATTCCATCCATAGGGAAGGCCTGTGCTCCAGCAGTGGGGACATAAATATGCTGATGATGATGATGATGATGATGAAGAAATTTTTAAGTAGAAAAAAATCCATGTGATCCATGCATAAGCAGGGATTTGAACCCGCACCTTCCGCATTCCTTTTGGTAAGCAGCTACAGAACACAGCACTGCACTATGATGTGTATGACAGAAAATTCGTCCAACAAAATTTGTAACAGCCGTTACATGACATAATACGGTTTCATTATTGAATTATTAATCATATCACCAATATTAATTTATAAAGTAAATATATACTGTAAGGAAGATAGGAAAAAATTAATTAAACCCGAGCGTTTTCCATTACATTATACGTGATTAAAAAATAAGAGTAACTTCAGAGAATTAATGAATTTTACATTTATCGTTCGCAAAAGAGAGATATGTTCACAGCGGAATTTCCACTCGAATTTGAGTGTCCATCACCTCTACTTTGTACAATAGAGCAGCCAAATACTGACATTTACTTTTCAGTAGTGTTTTCTTGCATTAAGAAAAGCTATCAGAGTTTCAAAACGTGTAAATGATACTCTTAAAGGTATCATAACATTTTTAGGTTATTGGGGTCGTATACCACCTGTATCGTGATCGTATCCCTTTTTACTTTGCACCGAGCATCTCGACATTTTTCATTCCCAAGACGTTTAATTTTGCAATTATTCATGGAAGAAAATAATGGTTAAGTATGTACACAAACATACAAGCCGTCTACTTGGGTGGGTATATTAGGGACTCATTCGAATAAAATCGATATCGCCCATCGTATGTGATCTGCGTGTGCGCACTGCACTAGCGATGCGCTCGTATCTGCACTGCAATTGTTGACTGCGGTGGTTGGTGTCTTACGAATTTTCGTATATTTAATATGTGATTAGAATAGCTATAATTTTGTGAATTTACGTGTGCGATCTCCTGTGAAATACCAAACAAAAATACTGTGCCGTGTTTTCTGGTGTGTCTTGGAACTGAGGGACATTCGTTCGAGGGAATAAGGTAAGGCGGCTAATTATATTCCTTATTTTCTGTCTGTGTGATTGCTCTTTTGTACGTCTTGGGAATTCATTTTTTATTTTAATTTCCAACCCCTAATGTTGCGGATATAGCCGGTCACGCTACACCACCAAACCCAAGTATGCGACCTTTTTTCCGCCCTAAAAATCGCTCCGCTCTCTACTGTCGTTCAGTCATAAGCCTAACAGGCAGACGATTGCGAACATTTGAAGCGCCACGCCAATCTGGCATCGCACGCGATACAACGATCAATGGAAACCTAGCCATTTTTTTATTGTTCACCCTGATGATATCACGGCATTAACATTAATGATCATGATATTTTAAGTGATACTAAAGGTAGAACTTGGAAAACATGAACGAAGAGCCTTGAAGAACTCCTGCCAAAAATTATCTCACTAAAATAATATCTCAATGTTTCAATGTTTAGTAGAATGACCACATTTATTTACATAAATAGCATATCATTACATTGTAATTAGGATTCATTCATAAATTATTTATTATAGAAACATCTCTTAAACGACTTCCAAAAACGGACAAATTTCTCAATTCGTCGGGATTTTTTTATTTTTGTTGGTTACTCGAAGATGACTGGACCAATTCGGAAAATTAATTTTTTTGCTGTTTAAAGTGTTTACTGCCCAGTTGGTTCCATGGTCATCATTGCCTCTAGATAATACCTATAAGCATAAAAATGCAAACTTATTAAACATATATTAAACTGTTAGTTTCTAGGAAATACTCTTATCACCGTATTGGGTGAAATACAAAGATTATTTAGCGAGCCGTCCAGTGGCTTTGTTTAGTAAGCTGTGCCCACGCAGCCGCCCGGTCGAGACCGGTCGCGCGGCGGACGGCGGCATTGTCCTACACTCTGTTTTCTAGATCGAACTAGTTTAAAAAGGTTTATACGTACGTGTATAATGCGATTCAACTAAGAATAGGACCGACTGAGCGCCATATTTTGACGTCATAGCTGTCAATTCAAACCAAATAAGTAGAGTGAGCAAAAAACGTTGCTATTTAATAAAACTTATTTACTAAGATTAAGTGAGACAAAACATCAGATTTTTTAATAAAAATAATTTACTAAGGTTGATAATGAACACAACCGCTTTTTAATAGTATTTCTTTATTAAGACTGTGTGAAACATTAATCACAATCTAGCTCTTTAACCTGAAGCAATTATTTTATTTATTTGTTGTAATGTAAAGATTTCTTGACATTGACATCTTATGTTGCTAATAAATATGAAGGCAATGGCATCGTCCGCGACGATGGCAAGAGACCTGATGGGATGACGGTCATTCCTTGGGAACAGGGTCGTCCTCTTGTACGGGACGCAACCTGCGTTGATACGCTTGCTCCGTGCCATACCGAGGCGAAGCGGCTGCCTCTGCCGAGTGTCGAAATCTCCGAACGGCGCAAATATTCAGCTCTCAATGAGAACTACATATTTGTGCCGTTTGGTGTAGAGACTATGGGCCCATGGGGTCCAGGCGCTCGTTCCCTTTTTAGGGAGTTATTAAAGAGGCTCACCGAAGTGACTGGTGATCAAAAGGTTGGCAGCTATCTTGGTCCACGGATCAGCCTTGCCATCCAACGCAGCAACGCTGCCAGCCTATTGAGAACCAGTCCTGATGGCGATGCCGGGGGCGATATATTTTTTTATTTTGTAAATTATTTATTTATTTTGGTAAGTAGGTCAAGCTATATAGTTTTTAAGTTTGAGTTTTTTTAATGCATCATAATTAAATACTTCATTGTATTCTTTAAAAAAAAAGTATGAAGGTGCTCATTTAAAACGTTTCTGTTGTCAAATTCCGATCGAATAGAATGGCCTTCAATCCAGATGATAAGTTGAAGGTGAAAAAGATTTACGTGCTGCATCAGCTACCATCACCTGTCCAGCCAAATAGATTTCTGCGACTCTCAAGATTCCCCTTCTTAATGATTCTTTTACAAGATTCCGGGTTGAAGAAAAGGAGGTAATGTTAACAATTCCATTTATGAATTGTCAGGCAAATAATTATATCTCCAAACTCATGAAAGTGTTGTCAAAGTTACATTGTGGCATTTGAGCATTATCGAAATTTCCTCGACTCCTGAAGAAAATTAAGTAGGTAAGTGATCACGCCTACAATGTTCATCTAAGTTGTGTTGCACAAAACCCGATATCTCCATTAACATCATCCAAATTCTGAAGTGCATCGATACTCCGATCTATTGAGATTATATCTATTCATGAGACGGCATTAAACTCGAGAGTTCATTGGATCCAATTACTCGGCAGCTGCCTGCATCTGGCGTCTACAAGCAGTTTCAACTCCTGCTTATAGTTTCATAGTTTGATCTCAATTTCATCCCTAATAGAGCATGGTGTTCTTATGAATATTAGTGAGGATAATGCAGTTTGGCGTAATTTACTAGTTTCAACTTAGGTAGGCAGCAAGATGTATTTTTGAGACGGTTTAAAATAATTTCTTTTGTAAATAAAAGAACTTTCAACGGGTTAGATGCACTGATTTTATTTATTTATCGACGTTTCCCATCCTTTGCAGGAATGCGCCGTCGGAATAATGATTATTCCGACTCACTGAAGAGTACTAAAAAAATGTTATTTAGGCAGTCTTCTGTAAAGAGATTACTTCCCAGATATGCACTTTAATTCTTAAATAAGTCTGTAGCATGATACAAAAGAAATTTGTTTCTAAGGGTTTCACGCAGGAGACGCGGAAGAGTCCCTAAACGGGGATCCCGCGGCTTCGCGCTAAGCAGCTTAGAGGGTATTCGCAGGGTTTTTTAGCGGATATTATGCCGTAAAGCGCCCGTAAGGGTTACGGGGTCCTCAGTCGGCAGCCACTGCTGGGGCTCGTAAGGCTTTCGGGAGCCAGGTGTGAGGTCCGTTCGACAGTGTGCCTCTTAAAGGCGCCGTCGTCTGTAAATAGTATTTTTTGCCTGCGTATAAAAAAAAAGGTTTTCATGCGGGAACTCTTTTGCTTACCCTTACGATATTAAAGAATTGAAGTGCATATCTGGGAATTAATCTTATTACAGAAGACTGCCTGAATAACATTTTTTTACTACTCTTCAGTGAATAGAGTATCTCTTATCTATTAGACGGACTGTGGTGCTGTTTCAGCGGCCAAACCGTAAGAGATAGATAAAGAGAATATTTAAGTTATAAGTTAAGAATAGTCTGATAAGACTACATACCGGATTTGAGTAACGTAGCACTTTCGGTTTTCGAGAAATCAGGTTTTGGTGAACATTTGGTTCACTGGTTTTCTAGTAGTAAATATAATTACACTAAACGCTTTGAAAGTCTAGTATGCAAAGATTGTAATTAATTTGAAGAGTCTAATACGGCTCGTAACAAATCGAAATCAGTAGAAGATTAACAAGTCTTATGAACCGAATTTTTATTACTGTCTTTATAATAATAAAATAGACACACAAACAATGCAGTCCTCGCAAAATCTGTCAGCTCTAATCACAGTGCCACAATCATGCTCCTCTTTACTAATAAAATATACGTATATTTTGTTGGTACACCGAAATTGCTCGTTACATTTATGAAAAAGTCGCGTCAGACACAAAAGAAAATCACAATAAATTATATTGGTCGTATAAAACCTACTTACAACCCTTGATAATAATTCGTACGTTTCGCAACTTCTTATATATGGTCGTAAATCTTTCACACGACTTTGCGCCATATAATATATCTTCCCCCAAAGCACACAGAGCCTATAATTCTTTGTCTGATAACCTTTGACTTCAACTCGACCGCAATTAAACTTAATGCATGGAAAGTCCTTTGTCCTAAATATTGCGGTAGTCTCAAAGGTTTTGAGACTTCGATCTGTTTTTGTAAAATCTGGTTGAACATTTCAAATTTGCTTTATAAATTATGTTACCACAGTATCATCATTTTATTAAAACGTAAAGGAAAAACGTTTGTTTCCCATTTTAAGCATATTTTGCACAGCCTGGAATATGAAACATTTGCATACTTTAAGCTCATATTATGTAGGAGAGCGGTAAGATGAAATCTCTTCTATTATATAAAATTCTCGTGTCAGTGTTTGTAAAAAAACTACTCCGGAGCAGCTTGACCGATTAAAAAAATAATTATAATTTATTATTTAAAGTGGCCCGCCCTCGGGGAAGAATTGATCAAAATCCTTTCTTAGCGGATGCCTACGTCATAACATCTACCTGCATGCCAAATTACAGCCCGATCCGTCCAGTGGTTTGGGCTGTGCGTTGATAGATCACTATGTCAGTCAGTCATCTTTGAGTTAATATATATAGATATTCAGTAGATTTGAGAATTGAACAAAAAGTATTTTTATCTAAAAAAAAATTCTTGGTATTTTTCTTAATTATTTACTAGAAAAAATTCGACGCAAAGCAGGCAGCAGACAGGACTTGAACCCGCACCCTTCGCTATCCGGGCGAATGCACTGACCATTATGCTACCGAAGACACTTGATTTCTACCAACTGGTGTTCATAGAAAACGGTTCTTTAACCAGCGAAAGATATGTGGAAGAAATCTTGAATGAACACGTTGGGCCATTTACGGTCAGTTTGGGTAAGCATGCTATTTTTATGCATGACAATGCCCGACCTCATACAGATTGGATTGGAATGACTACCTTAAAGAGATGAACATTACTCGTATGGCACCAGCACGCAGCTCGGATATCAGATCGATTGAGCATGCGTGGGACGAGCTAGGGAGATACGTAAAACAACAAAACCCTCCTCCAAATTGCTCTCATAGAGGATTGGGAGAATATTCCCAAAATCATATAAGAAACTTGGTATACAGCATGCCAAATTGGGTCAACGCAGTAATGGAAGCAAGAGGAGGCAATTCCAAGTATTAAAATTCAAGAAATCGTAATGTTGTTCATAAATTACATGTTTCCTATTTTTGTTCTAAGGCGAGATTAGCCAGTTTTTTTCTTTATCTATTTTTTGTAAATAAAATGTAGTAATATAAGTTATTTACGGGATTGTTACCATGTACCTTGTTTTTGTTGCGAGTTTCCGATATTTTGGCACTGTTGCAAGCGCCATGATCAAGGAGTAACTGAAGTAATTGCGGGTATGCTGTTATTGGCAGACATATCGGTCTACCCTCCGACGAAGTTTTTTGTTGTTATTTTGGCGCTTGCAACAGTGCCAAAACATCGGAAACTCGCTAAAAACAAGGTACATGGTAACAATCCCGTAAATAACTTATATTACTATAATGTTAGTGACCATGAAAGTTTAAAACAATATAAAATGTAGTAACTTATAAATTATATTATACTTTAAATTAAGTAGTATTTAATTGTCTATTAATTAGAATTTATTTCATTAAGCTACCTTTCTTAGTCTGTGAGATTTTTAGGATTCTTTAAGTGACCCTGATTCACTGGTAACATTGCTCTCGAGTGTATTTTTAATGTCATTGTCTTTATAACTCTTATTTATCGTTAGCAAAATTATTCATACGGCTCAAGCAATCAGATTCTAATGAATTTTAGACAATCAAAATACGATCAATTACATATGTATATTGTTTTAAACTTACGTGGTCACTAACATTTAACTGGATTGTTACTATGTACCTAGTACATTAACGGGGTTGTTACCATGTACCTAGTACATTAACGGGATTGTTACTAGTACGTGGTAACAATCCCGTTAATAGCTATAATGTTAGTGACTATGAAAGTTTAAAACAATATATATATGTAATTGATCGTGTTTTGATTGTGTAAACTTCATTAGAATCTGATTGCTTGAGCCGTATGAATAATTTTGCACGATTAATTACAATTTAAACATTATCAGTTTTCACCGTAACGAATGCGAACTCGTTACATGTCGCACTGGACATCTTCCAACAGGCTTGTCCTCCTCGAACAAAACTCTGGATGTTTTCCCTCAATCGCTGCGAACTGCAATAAATATAATGGATTGCCGCCCCAGTTACTGGGGCGAGTTTTTGTTTCACCAACTTTGATGGCAGGCAATAATTTAGAAAGAGACGTCGCGTCGCGTGTTGCAACTTAACCGACGATGATAAAGTTATCTGTTGGTACAATGTTGCCACTGGTAATACAAATAAACTGGAGCTCTTAGCCGGAGTTAAGATAAAATAATAATAGTTTTAACCCGTCTCCGCCAAATAGACGATTATGTTTTTAGAGTACATATATGGACCGTTATTTCTATGGCACAAATAGTTTGTCAATGATTAGGTACAGGCTTGATGAAGATAGATATCAAATCAAAGACACTTCCCTATTTAATTATATAAAAATATGTGTATTAAAATTTTACATACCTATACATTAGTTGGGTAAGAAAGGTCCTCGAGTGGCGACCACGTACCGGACGACGCAGCGTGTGGCGGCCCCCAACAAGGTGGACTGACGACATCGTCAAATGTGCTGGGAGCCACTGGATGCGGATAGCGCAGGACCGCACATTGTGGCGTTCTATTGGGGGGGCCTATGTCCAGCAGTGGACGGAGAAAGGCTGACGGATGGATGGATGACTGGATACATTATTGCAAAGCTAATAGTTACACATTATCCGTAAAGGTTAAATTAAAGATAACACTTAAAAGTAAAAATCAACTGTTTTTCTTCATGGTATAAGGGATACAAGTAGACATCTCACATCAAATTAAGTGATCACTCTCGCTCATTGACATCTGGACCACCAGAAGTGTCAGAAATGCAGTGCTGGCTTTTTTTAAACCTCCCCGTCAAGCCTTTTTCAAAGGTTTTTTAAGGCTTTTTAAAGGAGCTTATTTTCCTTAAAGCACTGCTGGCGACAACGTGGTTGATCCTGTGAAATAAATTTCATCTATGAAGCACCCCGACGGCAATAACTCTTTAAACTTCTTTTTGAATTTTTAGTAGCGTAGTTGGGCTTTCCAATTTTTTTATAAGTAAATTTTCAAAGCTTCCCACGTAAATGGCGTTTTTACTTCCGCGGACGCTATGCATTTAATAATAGTTGTAACTTGTAACACCATATCATTAAATATCATCACGCCGACCTCTACTAGATGGCGCTGTACGCATGTGAATCGCGCTATATTATACTGACACCACTTGTATAAGATGTTTTTGGGAAATTGCCCAAGACATCATCACTTCGTAGAACCTATTATCTAGCACGCTATGTGCTTCTACCTACCACGTGGGACGTCTTTAGTCTTAGTCTTAATATCTTTTAGCGGTGGGTCGTTCTCAAATTTTCTGACGACAAAACGGAACCGTTTTCTCTTTAACGAAAACTAGTCCTCGAAACGGTTCTCGTTCGCAACTGGTTTTGGTTGCTGGGCGACGGTCGAGCGAATGTATCGAAACTGAACTAAATGAAATCTTGTTAACGTTCGTTTCGTTGCTGCGACCGAGACGACGAAACATCGAAATAAATGTAGTGTTATACGATAATCGACTTTAAGTGTTCAATAATAAAGATTATATTATTATAAAATGAAAGCTTAATTATTATAGAACGAAACGGCCTCATATCATTGCGTTCTATTACTGCGTGCAGACAATCCGAGGACTAGTTGTTCGACGAAGACTGTTTTGATCCGAAACGTAAAACGGTTCTATCGTCGCGGAACACAAAACGGTCCTTGAAACCGGTTTGTCTTTAGAACGCTCACACCTAGTATCTTTATTTGACGTCAGTCTTCTCCCTCTCCCCCTTCGCACCCCGCACATTCCTAGATAGTCTCAAATTGGCGTTTAAGCACGTATAGTTTTACTTTATTTATACTACTGCCACAGCGGTGACACTCTCTGTACGTGAGAGTTCCAGCGTCAGTGACCTTGAGCAGGAGCGTGTATGCGCTAGGGTTGAACTTGGAATTTAGACTTGTGCCAATGAATATTTATGCATAGTAAGTGATCAAATGTAAACTGATTCAAGGATACTGGGGTAAATAATGAAGGATAGGTTTGATTTTATAAACAATGTTTAATCATTTAATGTAGGCACTATAACAAATTGCTAACTTTTATATATTTTCTCCTTTTTCGATTCGTTTTATAATTCTTATTATTATCTAAATAATAATAAGATTGCGTAGCGTAGTCAGTCTGTGCGTGCAATGCAGTGCAACGCTATTATTTTACTATTTCGCTACTGCCATGCCTTCGGTCGAGGCAGTCGGCGACTGCCCTCTCCACGCCCCGCGCGCCGCGCAACGCCCCCGCGCACCTCCAGACACATGCTTAAGTGTCGCTTCTTTTCACGTAGTGTATATATTCTGTGCTACTGCTTCGCACCATTACAATGTTTGATGATCACGAAAATCTTACAAGGATTTTGTTATTTTAAGCGGGTAAGAAGAATAGTTTCTCTATCTTTGTCACATGCTTGTTACTTCACAATTTTATGGCAATAACTAAGTGTTATTTAACTGCCATCTTTCACCCGTCACTTTGTATCGTTTAAAGCGTATAATAAAACTTGAGTGTTTCTGTGTGAGATAGGGCTTTAAAATTCTTTAATGTCTGACTTACCTGAAAGACAATTCTGAATTGTTAGCTTTTGAAGTTGCTGCAATAAAATCGGGTGGAGTTTTAGTACTCTGAGAACTTGCAAAATGAATAAAACGAAGCTTGCATTATTATATTCCAAGCTATACCCGTAGGGAAGGAAATGTATAGAATGTTGCAGGAACGCCCTCAGGCGAGTCGTTAAATTCGAGAATAGAAATAGGTTTTTGGCAGACAACACACCGTATAATAAATGTCATGTTAAATAAATAGTTTTGCCTGTGGGCGATGACTTTTGTTGTCACGTGTATTTTATGATATGACGTGACTGATAACATCTTGCCAGTATTAGCATGCATTATTTTAATCAAAAGCATTCATCATCATCAGCCGTTAATGTTCCCACTACTGGGGCACAGGCCTACCCTATGGATGAAATAGGGAGATTGGGCATTGACCCACCACGCTGGTACTGTGCAGATTGGCGGGTGCTAACGACTGCAGATGCAGCAGAGACCAGTGGCTTAACGTGCCTTCCGTAGCATAGAGGAACTCGAGATAGAAGATTTTTGGTCACCCATCCAATGACCGACCATTGCGAAAGTTGCTTAACTTCAACGATCGCAGCCGAACGCGCTAACCATCCGCGCGAGAACCAACCATCGAGCTCCTCATCAAATCGGCCGAAGTCAGTAAAATCATTAAACTTTTAAATTTCGTTGATTCATACTACCACATACTTCACCATAGCAATAAATTAAACCGCCGTGACAGCACTCAACCCAACTATTATCATTACACATATTATGTATTTTATTGTGACGAGAACTTTAAGCCGATTGACTTAAAATTCTCGTCACACGTGGTCAGTGCACCCCGTATCCTCCCTTTTAGATACGGAAATTACGTGTGTTAATAATGTAATGAAAAGTAGACGTAATACTAAAATGAATACTAACAATATTTTGTTGCTATTTTCTTTAAGGTATATTAATCTTATACTATATAATATTATAAAGCTGCAGAGTTTGTTTGTTTGTTTGTTTGAACGCGCTAATCTCTGGAACTACTGGTCCGATTTGAATGATTCTTTCAGTGTTGGGTAATCCATTTATCGAGGAAGGCTATAGGCTATATTTTTTTTCAAAATTAGGGATCCGTAATAAAATTGCTATTTTGTAACACAAGGTGTAAAATCGAAAACCTATTTTTGCGTGCGCTGCAACAACTATTGACAATAGAACAAAATGATGTACTACGGGTTTGTAGATCCCATTAAGACCTACAAAAAACCGCGAAAACATATATCTAGCTACCATGGTTTAATCACAATAACCGATTTTGTGTTCAAAATAATTATTTAATCGTCTGAAGATAAAAAAACTACGTTAAATATGTATCGTAATATTAATCTTTATCGAAATTAAGCATTATGTTATCAAGAGTATTTATGTAGAAGTAAAATACTTTTTATAATTTTTATTATTTTTAAAGCATGTAACTGCTTGATGTTTAAATCTAAAGAAAATATAACTAGAAAAAATTCCACGCGGACCAGGCAGCAGACGGGACTCGAACCCGCACCCTTCGCAATCCGGGCGAATGCACTGACCAATTATGCTACCGCGGCCCTCACGGACCGCGTCGAAATTCCTTCTAGCTATTCTTAAGCTGCAAGGCAGCGCCATCTCTTCGCATTATTGTTTGGGGTGGGTTTGCCTATAATGCGAAGAGATGGCGCTGCCTTGCAGCTTAAGAATAGCTAGAAGGAATTTCGACGCGGTCCGTGAGGGCCGCGGTAGCATAATTGGTCAGTGCATTCGCCCGGATTGCGAAGGGTGCGGGTTCGAGTCCCGTCTGCTGCCTGGTTCGCGTGGAATTTTAAAATACTTTTTGTTTCATCTCAATCGGAGATTTCGTTTAAAAGTTATCACGTGTGTAAGATGTTAAGAGTTGGTACCTATATATTTTATCTCGGTGTTTTCACGGAAACGAGAAAATCGCAGGTGAAACCGCGGGGCACGGCTAGTTATTTATAAATCAGGAATTGGCTGAACAATCATTTTTTGATCATGTTTCTGACATAGGAATAAACGAACCCGATTATGATTATTTATTGATCGGTGACTTCTTCTTCTTCCTTGCCTTATCCCTTCATTTGGGGTCGGCTCTCCTCGTCTTTAGGCGCCAGGATAGTCTATCCTGGGTTGTCTTTGTGTCCAGCTGAGCTCGTTCCAGGTCTTTGGATACGGTTGTCCACCACGTAGCTAAGGGGCGCCCTCTGCCTTTTCTCCTTTCGGGGATCGCTAGGGCCTTCTTTACTGGGTACTCCTCGTCCCTTCTCATTACATGACCGAACCAGCGCATACGTCTTTCCGACAACTTATCTCCTATGGGAGCAACTTTCAACTTAAATATTCGTAATGCAACATGGATTGATGATTCCATTTCAGGAGGTTATTTATCTAATCAACATGTTAACTCACTGGTATCACAACTGCATATTTTATGTTCTTCTCTAAATATTAATTTGTTTCTTAAAAACAGCGATGTTCACACACTTAATACAAGAAACAAAAATAAACTAACTTTACCTGCTACTAGGCTTCACAAAATCAATAATTCATTTAAAGGTCTTTGTGTTCGCTTATACAATAAAGTCCCAAGCAATATCCAAGAGTTAAGCATAAATAAATTCAAAGATAGTATAAGAAAAGCACTTATTAAAAAAGCTTATTACAAAGTGTCTGATTATATTACAGACAAAAATGCTTGGGTTTGAACTGTTCCAATCATTCCAACAGGTGTTCTATATTAAATAAATCATGATTGTATTGACGTTGTAACAACATAATGATTTGTAAATGTTGTTACATTATGCTTTTAATGTTGTGGAGTTTTTTTCGCTCGTTTTTCTCCGCAGCTAAAAAATATGTCCAATAACGAGTGGTAGGGAAAAAATGTTTGGACTATTCAAAAGTGTTGTACTATACATCCAATTTGAATAAAGATATATTGATTTCTGATTTCTGATTTCTTGAGTTTTACAGGATGGTATAAATACAACATAGTAAGTAATGTGAATACTAAGTGTCTCGGCTTAGTAATATCTAGTTTTAAGTGTGTTGTTTCTCACATCGAGCCGCTGTCACTGCCAGAAGACTCGCATCACCCAGCGCTTAAAGCTTGAGTGGCAGATTGAGAGTGACTCATTGCTACTATCATTGTCACAGGCTGTTCAATGATTCTATGCTGTTAATTAAGAATATATCAAAAGCGATGACCGGGAGGACCATTTTCATGGACTGCAAATAGATTTAGCGGTAGACATTTTTATAAAATTATTTATGAGATCGTTGATATTCACGTTCCAAAAAAAATGGATGCGTGTAACTTATGTCCGCGCGTGAGAAGTTATACTTCTTAAGCATCATTAAAAATATTTTTTAATTGCATGCAAATAATTAATAATTACAATAAAATAATAAAAGGACTGGAAAAGGATAGTTAACACAGTCAATTAAGTTCAGTTTTAATTGAAAAATTAAATAAATATTCAAAATATTCAATTAAAATCACTACTGAATTTAAGTTATTAGTCCATATGTAATTAGCACTTGTAAGTAACTAAAACACGTTGTGTCTATATAGAAACTAGAAACATGTGGATAAATATTATAAATATGAAAACAGTGATCAGAGGCGACGAGCGTGCCAACATTGTTTTTAACAACGCGATAATCTTATGGAGCTCCGTGGATCGTTCAAAGTACCTTTCGAACAGATGTCTAATAATAACCACTAAGTGGTTAATAATCCACCATTATTAGACACTAATATTCATAACGCGCCCGCGGCCAACTTCATGCTGTTACTTTTGGGCTACAGTGATGCGCGCGCATCTAAAAATTTCACTCTCATCATTTTTTCATAACGCGCCTAAAGAAGTATAACTTCAAAAATATTGAAACACAGCTGTTATCCAGTTTGATATGGACGATCGTTAATTAAACTAATCAAAAAAAAAAACAAAGATGGCATAAAAAATGAAAAACTTATGGCAGACAGTCTAATTACCTGAAATTTTCCTAACTGAAATAAAATTTAATTATCAACTGTTTGGCACTAATCTTAGTAAAAAGTCTGTGGTGAGAGACTTGGGGGTCACAATTGCAATCACTTGTATTTAACGTCTCATTTCAATAAAATTACAGCCAAAGCGTATAAACTGTTGGGTGCATATTTCAACAGGGCAAAGATATAAAAAACACAAAAACTATTACTTTTATGTAACAGTTTTGTCAGATCTCAACTAGAGTACGCTTCAACAGTCTGGAATCCGCAATACTTAACACAAATAAAATTTCAGATTAAATTAATTAAAACGAAATACATATTTAATGATTTTTGTGAGGATGACGTGCGATCCCTGGCACATCGAAGAGAGTGAAGAGACTTGGCCTTACTTCACAAGGTTGTAAATGATCATGTTGATTCCCCATATCTATTGAGCAAAATTTTGCTAAAATGTCCAAGAGCATATCAACTAGCACGTGATATGGTCATATATTCCGGCGGGTTGGACTATTTATGCAAGTAATCGCATCATAGTGAGAGATATGAAATCATACAACTATAAATATAGTCACATTTATATCTAATATATAAAATTCTCGTGTCGCGGTGTTTGTGGTTAAACTCCTCCGAAACGGCTTTCCCGATTCTCATGAAATTTTGTGTGCATATTGGGTAGGTCTGAGAATCGGACAACATCTATTTTTCATCCCCCTAAATGTGAAGGGTAATCCACCCCTAATTTTTTTTTCAATTTTAGATGACTTTTTTTTTATTTTTTTTATGATACATCATACAAAAATACATACAACCCTAAATTTTCACCCTTCTACCACCAACCTCTATTTTTTTATGGCGGTACGAAGTTCGCTGGGACAGCTAGTATTTGATAAAAATTCCTTGGAATTCAAAAAATAAATTAGTAACTCGTTTTAGGCAGAATTTTTATTCCTTTTTTTTATTCATTATAATGTCATTTTTTTTCTTTCTTATTTATAAGACACTATGTAAGATAAATAATAGTGAAAATTACCAAGGTCGTTGTTTAAACTAAATATTAAATTTTTATGTGTAAATTAATGCTGTTATTTCCCTAATAATAAATAAATAAGGGTTAGGTTTTTTTTACATTATCAGAACTTACCTACGACATTATCTCACAGTTGTGGATAGCCACGTGTCAAGGTGATTGGCTTAAAATTCTCGTCACAATAAAATACATCACGACGATACTGTGTTCCTCCCAGTTTAGTATCATCATCATCATCATCGACCCATGCTCGTCCACTGCTGGACATAGGTCTCTCCTAATGCACGCCACTGCTCCCGATTTTCTGCCACTCTCATCCAGCCTCATCAGTATCATCCCATCTTGTCTTAGGGCGTTTACCGAGTCGCGGTTTCCACTCAAGAACTTTACGGCTCCATCGGCTGTCAGTTCTGCGGCTAATGTGACCAGCTCACTGCCACTTCAGTTTGCTAATTCGGTTTAGTATACTTATTGTATACTTGTTGTTATTTAAATCACTTATTAGACCGCAACTGGAATATGCCTCTCAAATATGGAATCCATTCTATCAAAAATACAGTGATCAACTTGAAACTGTTCAAAAAAATACATACGTACTGTTAATTACAGATGTTTCCGTGCTAGGTCTTCGTATAGTGAACTGCTGAGTAAGTTCTCCTTAACTTGCTTAAGTTTTAGGCGTTCTTTACTTGATTGTCTTTTCCTATTCAAAATCTGTCGTTATTATTTTGACTGCAATGACCTCATAAAACAGATTTATATTCGAATTCCTAGTAGTTCAAAGCGTATAAGAGATACCTATGCTCATAAACTATTTTTCCCCAAACAGTGCAGAACGAATGCAGGTGAACGCGCACCCCTACGTCGAATGATGAACTTTTTTAATGACAACCTATCTGATTTCGCTTTGGACTTGTTTACAATGTCTTTTATTCAATATAAAAAGGCCATTACTGATTGTTTACCAAACATTTAAAAATTGTGTTTTGTAACTTTTTTTTTACCTTGCTTTAGTTATACCATCGATTTGCAAGTAGAATAGATATTGCAAACTTATCATGTTTTATAAAAATATAATCTCTGTGTTGTGATATTTTAAGTGGATAACGGTGTTGGTTGTGTAATGACATCAATGTATTTATTAGTGTTACTACATTACGTACAATATTGCACAGTTGTTTGTTATCCTAAATAAATAAAAATAGTATGGGACATAGTTCGATCTTACGCTAAACTCAACAATATCAGATTTGTTATGACATCATTTAGGTATCCATAACTCAAAGCTAAAGATGCCAGACAAAACTTCTAGGTAGCTCGGATCCGACAAAGGCTGTATCCTCCATCTACTGAAGCGAAATAGTCCCCTTCCGTCGAAACTCTCTGCAATGGAAAATGGGGACTGACAGACGAAATCGTACCGCGAGCACGCTTGTTCAGAATGTGCCTGCTGGGGATAACCTATTCCGTGACATAAAATATCTCTTTACATTTCATTGATACGACTTTTGACAAATTTTTATAGTGTTTTAAACTTTTATGGTCACTAACATTATAGTAATATAAGTTATTTACGGGATTGTTACCATGTACCTTGTTTTTAGCGAGTTTCCGATATTTCGGCACTGTTGCAAGCGCCATGATCACGGAGTTACTTACTCCGTGATATTCAAAACACGTGCTAAAAACAAGGTACATCGTAACAATCCCGTAAATAACTTATATTACTATAATTTTTTTATAGATTTGTATTTTTATAGATTTTTAATTGACAGTTGCTTACATTGACATTGTTTTTTCTTTATTTTTGTTGCCATTTATTGCCATTTTATATAGTTTAGTTTACAACATTGAAATAATATTGTTAATAATTAATGTAATTTTATAAGAATTTATTGTAAGTTTGAAAGGACGACTACACTATTGTATTAGGTATATACCTGTTATAATGGTGTAATATATTTTGAATAAATAAATAAAAAATAAATAAATCTATTATTGGTTACTTCAACAAACATTGCGACATTATGCCGTGTAATGACGTATTGCATATCAAACTTATGTCTAAGATGGCAGTAACGGAATTGATGTTTTATAACACAATTGCACTAATGATCGAAGCCTTAAAATGAAATTGAATGGTTTAAATTAAGCATGGAACCCACGCATTCATTATCACAAAGCATATTAGATTTTCAATCTCCATGGAATAAAAATAATTAATACCATTACTAAACAAACTCTCTAATTATAATCTGACATTTCTTATAATTTTTATTTTTTAAGAATGTAACTGCTTGATGTTTAAATCTAAAGAAAATATAACTACATAGAAAAAAATTCCACGCGGACCAGGCAGCAGACGGGACTCGAACCCGCACCCTTCGCAATCCGGGCGAATGCACTGACCAATTATACCAGTCGAAATTCTTCTAGCCATTCTTAAGCTGCAAGACAGCGCCATTTCTTTGCATTGTAGGTAACCCACATTTCTTATTACTTTTTTACACAACAACATTGCAGTTTTGAAAGAAAGCCAAAAAATATGTTCGCCTAACATGCTTCCTGTGTGTAGTGTAATACTAAAATTGTGAGGCAGCAGGCCTAACAAGTACGCCATAAGGGTTACACTGCCGTGACACGAATCTTTCATCGGCCCTCATTCATTTATCTATTCCAACCTTATTCTAAGGTGGCAGAGTCGAAAATGAAAATTCAATTCGCGGAACAATTTCTGCTTTTTCAGGATTGTGGATCATTTCAGATATTTCAGTACAGATAGGCACCGTTGTTTTGTTCCAGTTTGCGACTGATCGGAATATTGAGTGAAAAATATTGACATAGAAGGCGAAGATGGAAAAGAAATTAGGAAACATTTTAAATATTCGAAGTATTTACTCTTTGAAGGGTCATAATAACAACGGATCTTTTTGAACAGTTAGTTATTGTTCTTGGTGTAATAAATATTCTGAATAACAATCTTGTGAGGACAAAACAGCGCTTGAATATTGCCGCAAAATTAATTTCGAAATACAAGGTGAATTCTAAAGGAGATTCTCAACTTGAACTAAATAAAAAGGGACTGAAGTTAGGTATGTATTTCCTACTGATGATGGTAGTGACACCGGCAATAAAGGGAAAACCTTGCCTTGCTTCTACTTTCATATTTTTTTGTTTATTTATCAGGAACTTATCATGCATCACTAAATCGACTGAGGATGATTTTGAAATACTTAATTTTCTCGTAGGGGAAACTACCCAATCATCGGTCCTCTTGAGTTTAGTTCGAAAAAACCAGGAAACAATAGATTAAAGGAATAATGCTGCCAATTTTCTAATTTCGAAACCATACTAGGTTTTTCTTCTTAATATGTAACGACCTAGGCTTGTTGAAAATATATCGATGTATCGATATATCGATATTTTTTGGTCGATATATCGATATTTTTTGCCGATATATTTTGATTCGATATATCGATACATCGATGCAAAATAACCAATATCGACATTCGTATCAAAAACGATATTTTTTTAATTATTAGCGGCATATCACGATCTCAGATTAACGATATACAACACATCTGTGATCTGTGCTGTATTTAGTATTGTCTATGTCATTCGAAAATAGGGTCTATTTTTAGGGAGATAATTTTCGTTCCATTATTATTCCCCGTGTCATATTTCGTGAGCTACTGTACGATATTTTTGGGAAAACTGGTCCGATATATCGATGTTTTTTTCGCGATATATCGAAGCCGATATTGATATTTTTTAAAAGATCGATGCATCGATATATCGATATTTTTTTCAACTTTCGTATTGTATTATCTATTGTCTCCTTGTTTTTTTCGTATTAAACTCAAAAGTGCCAATAATAGGACTAGTGCCAATGCCAATAATCGAGTGGTTCCCCTATCTACCTAACTATAAGTTTTTTTTTCTCTCTATTTAGTACAATAAATAAATATGAAAAGAAAAATGATGATATAATGAATATGGAAAGAAAAAAGAATACTTACCTAAACACCGAAATAAAACCATACCGTAATTCACAATAACTTAGCGCCATCTATGACAGGCGTTATAAACTAAATTAATATTTTAGTTTGTTTTTTACTTATTTATTTTTATCGTTTTACATTTATATTATTTCTATATATTTACATTTATTTATTGGTATATAACTGTAGTTATAAATCTTATACATGCCACCCACCAAGGACATACTACAGAAATATCCATAAAAAAGGGGGAGTAGATACGTGTGGCACTCGAGGACTGCCTGATGTATAGATACAATATCATCATTTAAATTACACCCTATTCTATGTTTTTGAAGTAAGAGACTTGAAATTTAAAATGTATGCTCTATAGATGGTGTAGAGGTGTATTAATAATGTGTCTTTAGAAATAAACCCCCTTTTGGGGTTATAAAAGTATGTGTTAAATTTATATTTATATTATTTATGTGTAAAAGGGGTTATATAGGTGCAAATAACTAAAGCCAGAAACATATTAACGTGTCGTAGCGTGACGTGGCGCATCGGTTTCATACATTTATTATGGGTTAGAGAGAGATAGAGAGGTTAAAGCGTCGACACGACACGATACGTAAAAATATGTCTCTAACCATAGTAAATGTATGAAACCGATGTGCTTCTGGCGCGCCACGACACGACACGACACGTTAATATGTTTCTGGCTTAACTCCACGCGTACGAAGTCGCGAGCGGCCGCTAGTAAATAAACAATTATAATTGCATAAGTTTATAAAAAATGCAATGCAATAGCTTTAGCCTAGCCTCGAGTGCCACACGTATTTTTTATAAGTTTGTCTGATTAATAATGTAAATGATTGAATATGCATAAATGCTATTTTTGTGACCTAAAACAGCTTCACTAAATAAAAATTAGACGTTACATTTCCGTTTCTCAAAACATAAGTTATTGCAATCAATATCAGTGACCATAGCTTTCGAAAACTTCCCTTCACCACTTTCCAACATAATTTGAAAAGTCCATTATAACAAATCTAACTTAATCTTACTTTTGGAGGTTGGTGTTTGAAGGCACTGATCAAACTTATTCATCTGATAAACTTTCTTCCGAGCAAATTAAAAGGTCGGCAATCAAAAGAAAGCGATTTGAAATGAAATCTTTTTCAACGTGGTCTTATTTAAAAAGGCATGGATCAAAGATTTAGTGCAATGCAAATGCAGATCACTGAAAAGTTGGTATCAAAGTAATCTGTCGTGGTATTCTGTATAAAGAAACTCACTTTTCACCGCGAAATTTGCTAGTGTCATTTAAAGGACACCCGGCATTTTGTGCCAAAGTTGTATACTTTTTTATTTTTTTTATCTGTGTTTCATAATGGGGTAACGTAGTCTGGCAATATTTGTCATCAGCAGCTAGCTGTCAATGTCAAATACGTAGGTTTGTCATCAAAAGGGTTTCTATATCAAAAAATATTAATCATTAAATAACTTCTTTCCACGATTCACTAAAAATAAGGCAAAAGTAGTTTAATGTAGCAAATAATTTTGGCTTTATTTTGAGACCAAATTCAACTGTATATAAGTTTAGCATTTTTTCTATGAAAAGTGCCGGGTCTCCTTTATTTTAAATTTGTGTTCTTAAATTAAAAGAAGGATTTAAATAAATTTCAATCTTTTCATATATTTCAATATACGGATTTAAATAATTACGGAAATGTGGTAACTTAACACTGTAATGTATTAGAATTGATTTCTTTCGCATTGAAACCTCGACTGAGCGAGAAGCTCGACGGCGTTAAGTTAAGCAACTTTCGTAGTGGTCGGTCATTGGATGGGTGAACAAAAATCTTATATCTCGAGGTCCTCCGTGCTTCGAAGGCACGTCAATCCATTGGTCCCGGCTGCATCTGCAGTCGCACCCGCCAATTCGCACCGGGCCCGCGCGGTGGGTCACGGCCCAATCTCCCTATTCCATCCATAGGGAAGGCCTGTGCCCCAGCAGTGCGGACATGAATAGGCTGATGATGATGATGCATTGAAACCTACAACGTTAGTATAAATATGTTTCGTAAAGTGCACTATAACAGCACTGCTGATCTTATTAAGAATCGGTTGCTGGACGACTGCTTGGTGCTTGAAGTTCCTTGTATCCCTATTTGTACCAAAGATCTTGATTTAAATTCAAGCACTGGAAAATGTATTGAATTCTTTGATGAGCTTGAACAATTTCTTCCTATGTCATGGTGGTTTACAAACGTAAAATCCCACATGAATCTTATACTTTTCCGAAATAAATAGAATAAATTATTTCATCAATCATCATCATCATCAACAGCCTATCCTAGTCCACTGCTGGACATAGGCCTCTCCAATTGCACGCCACTTAGATCGATTTTGGGCTACTCGCATCCAGCTCCTGCCAGCGACCTTGCGCAAATCGTCACTCCACCGTGCCTGAGGACGTCCTACACTACGTTTGCCTAGACGCGGTCTCCACTCCAGAACTCGTCTACCCCAACGGTTATCGGTTCTTCGGCAAATATGGCTAGCCCACTGCCACTTCAGCTTCATAAATTATTTAATTATTTAGAATGATTATATACAACATACCTGCTTGATGTTAATCTTTATATATATAATTCTTCTGTGAGTGTGTATGTCACTGAACTTCTCTTAAACGACTGGACCGATTTTGATGAAATTTTTTGTGTGTGTTCAAGGGGATCTGAGAATGGTTTAGATTCACTTTTCACCCTTCTACCACCAACCCTTACTTTTTTATGGCGGTACGAAGTTCGCTGGGTCAGCTAGTATATTTATAATAATGAGAATTCTGTAATTATTACCTACTAAGAGGAGACTTGACAAAAACCTTTCTAAAACTCCCCTTGTCTATTCAGCACAACCACTTCACGTACCCTATTAAAAACCTTTAATACGAACCAGCAGATCCAATTTATAAGCAGACAACTGCAGTCTTTATATCGCAGGAAATAGATTAGCCCCGTTGTCGCTAGAACGAAGATGGGATATCTACGACATTAAGAGCCATTTCAATTTACCCGATACGATTCCGCTGGATATTAGTTTAAAAAATATAATTTAATTAATATATTTGTTTCTTAGGTTTTCACGCACATCACTCATTAAATAAAACTAGTTTTTTACGGGTTAATGCACGAAACTTTATTTATTTATTGACGTTTCGTAGCCTTTAAAGGTAGCCTGTAATGTAATTAATGTTGAGACATGCTGCTTTTTCGAAGTGTCCAGTAGATCTTACATCAAAAAGATGATAGATAGATAATACATTTATTATTTTCTACAACAAACAAGAAATCAGCCATAAATACCCCATGCTGCAGAGAGCAAAAGGCCAAGGCTCGGCTTAACATTGGCCTGTTTTAAGGCAAAACACCGATTTTCTGCTATCACCAAATATTCATCACAATCCAATCATTAGTATATATGCTTAAGAGGGGAGGCGGGCAATGTTTATTTTTATACAACCGTTCTCGAATGATTGAATTCTTTTAATATATTCTATTCTCTTAATATCCCCACTGCTGGGGCACAAGCTTTTCCTATGGATGGAATAGGGAGATTGGGCCATGACCCAACCCAACCAAGCGGAGCCAGTGCGGATTAGCGGGTGCTAACGACTGCAGATGCAGCCGGGACCAACGGCTTAACGTGCCTTCCGAAGCACGGAGGAGCTCGAGATAGAAAATTTTTGGTTACCCATCCAATGACCGAATATTGCGAAAGTTGCTTAGCTTAACGCCATAGAGCTCCTCGCTCACTCGAGGTTTCAATGCGAAAGAAATCAATTCTAATACATTACTTACAGTGTTAAGTTACTACATTTCCGTAATCATAATTTTTAAAGGCGTATACTTGCCGAGTTAATTTGATAAAACCCGCAACTCGGAAAACACTCGACATGTAAATAGGGAAAACGTGCGCAATATTTCACCCGTGACAATAGGAAGAAGACCCCTATAGGTACCTAAAATATAAAGTTCGTTTCACACGGTAACATTGTTTGACAAACTCGCATGTGAACTTTTACAACTTGACACGATCCACGAGCGTCTCTGTCTAAATGCGACTCCATTCGTTTCCAATAAAGACTAATTTCTGTCGAGACGCTACGGTGCAACTTCGAGCAATTAATTTGAGGAGTTTCACTTATGTCTGTTAAGCGCCACCTATGTGACTCAATAAAGAGTTTGCACGTAAAGATTTAAAGTGGTTTCCTTTGTTCCCAGGTGCGGAGAATTCAACGGGTCGCGGAGCATGAGAAGATTATGCATGGTCACGTGAACTAAACATGACGGCGCTCCTAGCAGGGGTGTGCGTTTTAGTCCTGGTCAGTAGGACAGGTAAGGAATTTTTCTTCTATTTTTATTTCTAACGTTCTCAGCTGTTATCAAAGCAAAACAAGCAATGACTTGTGGTATGGGATACTAGAGCGTATAGGATTAAATACATATATAAAGTATATTTATATAGAAATATATATACATACTAGCTGACCTAGCGAACTTCGTACCGCCATAAAAATAGGGGTAGGTGGTAGAAGAGAAAATTTAGGGTTGTATTTTTTTGATAGGGGTGTGTAAGGTAGTGTTCTATCAATTTCCTGATATAACATTCCTCCTAACCCATATGAGAACACTACGTTACAATACCCAATAGTTTGAATTTTGGCGCGAAGGGGCATTGTAGGTTTCAGAACTTTACGTTACAGGTGGAAAACTATTATCACTTAAGGATATGAAAAATAGATAGTAGCCGATTCTCAGACCCACGGAACATGCATATAAAATTTCATAAAAATCGGTCAGGCCGTTTCGGAGCAGTATGGTAACTAAAATTGTGACACGAGAATTTCATATATAAGATATATCCATGACTTAGGTACGAATTCCTATAAAAGTATTGTAGTGATTGCGGAAGCAGCAGATTGGGAATACTGTGGCGGCGACATCTATATGCCCCACATATATACAACGGATGGAGGAAATCATTACCCACCATCCTCAAGAGATGGCGTTACCTGCACTGCGATCTTAATAGTATGGAAGCCTACATCGCGCAAATGAAATTCGGAGGTTAACTCTTCATATATACGATGCCCGACTAATATCAGTCGGGCCGCGGCCCCCGAGCTAACATCACCCAGCTCGGAGGAAGATCTTCGCCTTTGGCCTTCCTACAATACCTCTTACTGTCCCAATGATGTTTTATTGATTAGGTATGTGCTTTCATTATAACCTTTGAACATACGTCTGATTATTTGCAAAATTCAGTTCAGCATTTGCCAAGCGTGCAGTCAATTCCTTTATAAATAATACATGCACTCCTAAAGCCAGTCCTTTTTATATTTACATTTCCTTTCAACAAGGAATACATTCCTTTGCGTCTATGTTTATGTGTCTCAATAAAATGATATATACGAAACTTCAATAAATAAATAAAGTTCGTGGATTAATCAGTTAAAACTATTCCGTTAAGTTTTATTCAATGGGTGATGTGCGTGAAAACCTAACAAAGAAAAAAAATGATATTTCTTAAAATTCAGCATATTTAAATTTGCCCTACCGGGATTCGAACCCGAGAGAAGGCTACACCTTGAAAACCGGCGTACATACCACTCGAGCTATGGAGGGCGTTGATAATAATAATGGTATAACGTACATTGCGTAGCACGCATGAGCTTGAGATAATACATTTTTGGTTTCATCATAATGACCGGTCATTATGAAAATTACCTGACTTCCACGATCACATACCAAAGGCGCAACCAATCTATCTACTATCCTTAAATATATATATATATATATACTAGCTGACCCAGCGAACTTCGTATCGCCATAAAAATATGGGTGGTAGAAGAGTGAAAATTTAGAGCACATTATAAAAAAATTAAAAAAATAAACCAAAATCTAAAAAAATGTTAGGGGTGAACAACCCTTATCACTTAGGGGTATGAAAAATAGATAGTAGCCGATTCTCAGACCTACTGAATATGCATATAAAGTTTCATAAAAATCGGTCAAGCTGTTTCAGAGGAGTATGGTAACTAACATTGTGACACGAGAATTTTATTTATTTATTTAATCTTTATTGCCTTTACAATGCAAATGGCGGACTTAATGCCAGTATGGCATTCTCTACCAGTCAACCGGAAAGAAGGTGCAGAGAAAATATATATATATATATATATAAGATATATATAGGTATATATAGTCATTTATTAAGGAGCTCGATGGTGCAAGTGGTTAGCGTGTCGGTCATTGGATGGGTGATCAAAAATTTACTATCTCGAGTTCCTCCGTGCTTCGGAAGGCACGTTAAGCCGTTGATCCCGGCTGCATCTGCTGTCGTTAGCACCCGCCAATCCGCACGCCCGCGTGGTGGGTCATGGCTCAATCTCCCAATTCTATCCATAGGGATGCCTGTGCCCCAGCAGTGGGGACATTAATAGGCTGATGATGATGATGATGAGTTATTTATGAAGTCACTTAGGCAGACATTAAGATCCTTTACCTTTCGCAAAATCTCTTTCCCCGAGAAGATATTAATTTTGGAAATTTTACTTCATATAATAGTACACCTTGCTATAGTATTTAAAGCATAAATCAGCTTGTTTAAGCAGCGGTTACAGAACAAGCGGAAACAGACTTTTGTCTTCGGGTCATAATAGCCGCTATTCAGTTCAAAGACAGCCTTTGTGTTTGGTTTGAGTTATGGATGCGTAATACTAATACCTCGGCTGCCGCTGCCGTCCACCGTGGTCTGTATACAAGATTCAGTTATTGAAATGTCGTTGAGTCGTTGAAATCTATGGAAAATGTAATTGGACAAAGTTAGTTTTATAGTCTAAGATCCGAGCCTACATCGACCTTCACCGAGCTGATAATAGAATGAAACTTATTTTTTACGAATCTAAACTAATATTATAAAGCTGCAGAGTTTGTTTGTTTGTTTGTTTGAACGCGCTAATCTCTGGAACTAATGGTCCGATTTGAATGATTCTTTCAGTGTTGGGTAGTCCATTTTTCAAAATTAGGGATCCGTAATTATATTGCTATTTTGTAACACAAGGTGTAAATCCGAAAATCTATTTTTGCGTGCGCTGCAAAAACTATTGACAATAGAACAAAATGATGTACTACGGGTTTGTAGATCCCATTAAGACCTACAAAAAAGTCCGCGAGAACATATATCTAGCTATCATGGTTTAATCACAATAACCGATTTTGCGTTCAAAATAATTATTAAATCGTCTGAAGAAAAAAAAAACTACGTTAAAATATGTATCGTAATATTAAAAACACATACAACCCTTAATTTTCACCCCTCTACCACCCATATTTTTATGGCGATACGAAGTTCGCTGTGTTAGCTAGTTAAGTATATTAGTAAATATGTAAAAAATGGTTTGCCTAAAAAAATACTGGTCAAGCTATTTTTCATTTTTGACAAAATGAGCCAAATTCATATGATTAACAGAGGAGAAAAAAGTCAATTGTTTTTTCGGAGTATCAATTAAATAAAGGGGTTCAATTGGATAATCTATATTCGGATAACCTATTTAAGTCGTCAGTTTTTGATGGTCAGGGTCAGTGAACCATCGACGGATGTACACTAGCTAGCTAAGCTACTACTACTAACTAAGAAAAATAAGGAACAAGAAACAGCAGAAAACTAGCGGCCCGCCCTCGCTTCGCTTCGGTGTAGAGCTGAAGTGTATACTACAGTTTTTGTTCTCAGGCTTGTATTATACACAATGACATTTATCTATGATTCTTCTTATACCTGCATGCAGTCTCAGCCCGATCGGTTTAAAATTGACAAAGTTACATACAAACTTTCATTCCCTATTTTAACCCTTGGGGGTAGAATTGATCAAAATCCTTTCTTAGCGGATGCCTACGTCATAACACCTACCTGCATGCCAAATTTCAGCCTGATCCGTCCAGTGGTTTGGGCTGTGCGTTGATAGATCACTATTTCAGTCAGCCACCTTTGAGTTATATATATAAATATATATAGAGATTGGAAACGTCGAAGAGTATCATTTATACAGTCCACTACAATGGTTAAAGCCTTCTATTGAAGCAATCACACTATTTATTCGTTTTTTTAATATATTCTGGTTTAATATTTTTGTCTTATTTATTACTGTAAAATTTTCGTAGTCCTCTGTCGCATATTTTTTTATCGGACTTAACCTCAAAATTTACTTTCCGATTCTGTTTAAATTCTATTTTACCTATAGTTCTCTACACAGACACACCTCTGCATGTTTCGCATTATTTCTCTAATAGCAACCCCACACATAGACATATTAAATAAAAAACTGCTAACTCGCTTACAAAAACACAATCACACGACCGGCCAATCAGAGTTCTTATTTATAATATGCCAACGATTCTTTTCGCAGTCTTAATGACGCAACTTGCGTTTTCGCAAAATCCTTACTGAGTTTCTTGCTGGTTCATCTCAGCACAAATCTACCGTCGCAGATTTGCGAACCGATGGTGTAGCTTTTTGACATTCATCTGTGCTTCTAACAAACAGCCTAGACTGAATATACGATATTGAATATTCAATATTTTTGAATTTTGAACAAAATAATAACACGAACGCAACCACGAAAAAGCTGTTCCCGTTCTATCGAAATATGTAATTAAATCGTTCACAAATCGATAGGTTCGATGCTAGAATACCAATGTTGCGATTAACTAGTGTATTTTGCTGAGTTCCCAGTACGGAATAAAAAAATCATCTGCCGAATGTTGTAAGATTTCAAATTAATTTTAACCATAATAGGGTTGCGGCTTGCGGTTTCCAAATGTACCTAGTAATTTATTTTACCCTAAAATTCGTTGAAATGGTATTAAAGTAAGTATACAAGAGTTTTTAATTAAAAAACCAGTATCTATAATGAGCAAGTTTTAAAGTCAAACTTTTATTAATTACATCGCTACAATGTTTTTCGTTAATCTTTAGGCATGGTGCATTACATACTAGATTTTTATTAAAAAAATAAGCATCGGTGGTTCCGTGGGATAGCTAGCCTGCCACGCGGCCGGCCCGGGTTCAAATCCCAGCCGAGGGAGGACTTTTTAAAAGTTTCACTTCGCGCATCATGGTTTCATAAAAACCTTTTTAAAAGTTATATTACATCAAAAGGTGTCAAAGAAGCGTATAACAGTTTTTTTCAAATTCATGGAGCCCTGTCGAAGAATATAGTTAAGCTTTGTAAAAAATATATTTTTATGGGTAGTTTTATTACACTTAGATATAAATACACAAACATATATGTTAAGTGAACTATTGCGGAACCGTAATACACAAAATATGTGCTTTTCAGGGGTCCGTCTGGTCACTTTAAGAAACCGTATAATAGACGTGTAATAAGTGGCGCCGCACACGAGTCACCGACCACAACCACAAAACAGTTTTCATACATTTTACACGGTAAGCCGGTGGCCGCCACACGCTACAAATCGTCGTTGCTCGCTTCTTGTGGCCACTTAATACGCCGATACAAAACGCCGCCACACGTCACTCGCGCGATTCCCCACCCCTCTCTCCCTTACCTTAGTCGGCCGCTGTCGCGCGCTTCAGCCACTTTAGTAGCCGCTTCTAGCTTCTCGTGGTGGCATTTGAGGCTGTGGCGTGCGGTCCGTGTGCGGCGACACTTAGTGTTGGTCTTCTAAAAAGTGTTACTTCATTCATATAATAATGTAACCCCCCCCCCCCCCCCCCCCATAATAGGCGCTTTATTATCGGGCGATAATATCTGATGCGTTATAACGCACTGCTGCGATAGTAACGACTCAAAAGAATTATGGCGCATTATCGCAATAAGCTCGATGGCGCGGGCGGTTAGCGCGTTCGGCTGCGATCGTTGAAGTGAAGCAACTTTCGCAGTCGTCGGTCTTCTATCTCGAGTTCCTCCGTGCTTCGGAAGGCACGTTAAGGCGTTGGTCCAGGCTGCATCTGCAGTTGTTAGCGCCCACCAATCCGCGCGGTGGGTCATGGCCCAATCTCCCTATTGCATCCCTAGCGGCGGCAGGGCGTGGTGAAGAGTGGAAATACCTCCCACTATTTTTAATACGCTTTAAACTGTGTGCGGTCTGGCTAGTCGCACTGAAGGTACTACATAGGAAATAACAATTAATCTCGGAGGCGATAACAGGATAATTGTAAAGCATGACAATCCATCATTAAAAATAGCAATAATCCCTAAAGAATGTAGGTACCTACACATGTAATCTCCCTTTTAAAAAACAAAGTTAAACATTTCAAAAAGACCTCCTTTGTTTGCCCGAGATAGAAAAATGTCAGAAAGAAATATTTTACTTGCATATTTCAAAAGATTGTGTCCTTTTTTGTGTTCTAGTCATTCTAGAATTTTATTTCGCAGATGTACTACCTACCGTCGGATTTCAGAAATATCACTCCCATTATGGTGTTGGCATCATGCATAAGAATAGCGTTTCACAAAAAAAATAAGTATTTGTTTCTTATGTTTTCGCGCACACCACTCATTAAATCAAAGACTGTTTTAGGGATTTAAAATGCATTTTTAATAACTTTACATTACTTACATTTCTCTACGTTCCGGATCATTTACAGGCTGAGTTCTAAGAGTATGTTAATTTATATATATATATATATATATCGTATATACTAGTGGCCTGCCCTCGCTTCGCTTAGGTCTAGAGCTGTAGTGAAGACTAAAATGACTCTTCATGGAATTATAAAAAAAAAACTGAAAATGGTATATTGCCTTTTCTATACTTCTATTGACATCACGTCGCTCAATTGTTTTGGTTTCCCGGCACCTCTCCACTAACATTTGAAATTTATGGTATGTTATTAAAGTTCAAATTGACTTTTAAGTATTATTACGTATCGTTTGTATGGGAGTATAGAAAAGTGTCGTTTTTGGAAATTTTCGTGCATTTTTTAAAATTTTTCTTTGCGTAAGAACCATCCTCGTACTTCAAGGAATATTTTAAAAAAAGAATTGTCGAAATCGGTTCAGCTGTTTTCGAGATTTGCGCTTAGCAACACATTCGGCGATTCATTTTTATATTATAGATATCACTTTAACCGTAGGTAGTAAAAATTACGATTGCATATTAGTTATTTTGTGAAATATGTATTTAAAAGCTACTTTCAAAGTATTCGTGAATCGTGGTTACCAATTATAAAATATAATCTCGGTTTTTGATCATTAGTCAAATTGCATTTAGCCCAATAGCTACTGTTTGCCAGCCTTATGAAAAATATAATTCGCCATCAGTACGCTTTGAGTGCAATAAAAAATAAATATATAAAATAAATGGAATAATATTGAAAGTATTAAGTTAAAAAAACTATTTACCTATACTAAATAAATAATATGAATGGGAGCCCCGTTAATTATTTATTTCAGTTTTATTTAATTAAATATTTTTAAATTGAATAAACATACAGTAAAAAAATCACGTTCATTGTAAGGGTTTTTAGTATTTGTTGTTATAGCGGCAACAGAAATATATCATGTGCGAAAATTTCAATTGCCTAGCTATCACGATGCATAAGATAAAGTCTAGGGACAGAAAGACAGACAGATGGACAGTGGAGTGTCAGTAATGGGGTCCCATTTTTACCGTTTGGGTACGGAACCTTAAAATACAGTCATCTGCCACAAATACTTTGCTCAGTCACTGATACAAGCGTGTTTCACACTCGCTCCCCGCTGCGCTCGCCAGCGAAACCGCGCCGCAAAACGATTTGCCAAGTGACAATATTTTTTTCATCAAATATAAAGTGAAATCCAGCCCATAATGGGTGCAGGCTTGATTAAAGTGGATCACGGGGTGTCTTTAATTCAAAAACCCGGATAATACGGATTGGTCTTGCCCCGGTCACAATTGTGTCTGAAGCGGCAACAATTTCTGTCTTCGGGGGTGTTTTAAAAAGTAACTTATTAAGTTTTATGCCTCTCTCTCTTTTTTATTCGGTCGGCCGTAAAGGGCTTTTGTGGGGGAGAAAGTTAATAATGCCAGTGTAACCGCTGACGGGCCCGTCCAATATGTATCTGGCTTTGATGGCTTCCCTTTGTTTCATGTTACCTCCCACCACCCCTGATCCCACCATCATCCATCCGGTAATAAATAAATAATTGAAAAAATGTCCAACCTACTTGTCACTGGATGCGGAAGCTGCCTCAGAAGCACATCTTCAGCTACAGATACTTTTGTAGATTTCAATGAATAATTTCCTTTATTACTTTAAAATCATAATAATAAATTGTTGAACGATACATTATTTAGTTTTTTTTAGGTCAGCCTCTGTAACAAAGTGTTGATGGTGATATCGTTGCACTGGCTAACACTATGGTGCCTCTTCCAATACTCTTAGATAACATTACAATAGAATAATGATTAAATCTAAAGATTTCTTTTTTCCGGAGGTGAAAACTTCTTTAGCGGCGTTGTACTCTTTTTTTTGTATGGGTAAAAAATGTTAAACTCGCGTCAGGTTAAACACGTGGGCTGATCGCATCATGACATACAATAAAATTGGAAAGGTTGTTGACTTTCAATATATTGGACGAAACATAGTAATATTTCATTTTATCGTATTATTAATCGAAAATTCGTAAGACGAAAACAATAAAATCGGAAAGGTTGTTGACTTTCAATATATTGGACGAATAATAGTAATATTTTATTTTATCGTATTATAATAATAAGTCTGTATCTAGGACGTCCAGGTGGCAGCTTTATTGCGACGAAAATGCATTTTTTACAATAGATGTCACTAGGTGCGTACTTAAATGAGTAATTCTGAGAGATAAACTTTTTGATGTAACATAAATTGTCATATTTGTGTTCGATAGCACAATAAATAAATATTGTATTCTACCACATAAATGATAGTACTTTTATACTGATAATTAAAGAAATTCGTGCAAAATTACTCCCTAACCATTCCAAAATATCAAAAATGAACGTTAATATTCAAGTTTTCCCCTATGCCGGCACTCCCGGAGTGCAACACGTCGTTTTTTTCTTAGGTAACATAGGCGCAGACTACAATACGTCTTGACATCAGCGATGATGAAATCATATACCGAAATTGCCACCAGCTCCCTAGGTATAGATTGTGGTGCACTACTAGAGCGTTGACCCACGACTCTAGTACCCACGTACTAGAGTGTAGCACTACAAGCATTACGGACAATGTCTCTTATTTAATGACATATCATTATGGTTCGCTACACGCTTCAAAAAGGCATAGAAATTATCAAAATGTATTGCAGAAACTTCTAAATATATACTTGTAATTAAAATTTGATATACCTATTAAGAATTCACAACAAATTTTATAACGAGCAAACTTCTACGATATAAAGCCTTTGACAATGTGCCACTTGAATAATACTAGTTGTTCAACAAATTGTCCAACGTTTAAGTAAAATTAGAATCAAATTTCATCACGACATAAGTGTAATGACCAACAACATCAGATCCATATATAAGATAAAACGATTTTAAAATTAACCTTTTGTAAAATATACGACGAGCCCAAAGGGGCTTTTCGGATTAATTAATCAGATTAACAGAAGTAAAACCAACCAAGGACTCATTTTGTATGCGAAATTCCACTGTCTCACTGATAATAATGTTACATTAAAGTTAACATATTTACTGAGTTTGATTAAGCACCTTTGATGAGATTTAAAATCATTTTTTTTTGCCTAAACAGCAGGACACGGCATTCCTAAACTTTGTTAAACCAGTTTTTTATATAGTCATAATTTTTATTATATTAGCATTTGTAATGGAAAGTGACTTTATGAGTTACCTCATATTGAAGTCATATTTCAATTTGACGACTCTGTATACAATACAGGGAGAAAAAAACAGCCCTTGCTGAGTTTCTTGCCGGTTCTTCTCAGTACAAGGTCTCCCGCCGCAGATTTGCGAACCGATGGCGTAGCTTTTCGACATTCACAAGTGCTTGTAACAGCCTAGACTGAATAAACGATATTGAATTTTGAATTTTTTGAATTTTGAAATGGATTTTTTTACTTACTTCAAAATTCTTGTACCGTTTTGGAATCCGTGATCTTTTATAAGAAGTGATGTCTGCTTTGTATAATTTAAAATATGTACCTTTTATCAAAGCGCATGCGTATAGAGGAAGTTTTCGAATTCAGTGATCTTTTTATTTTCTTATGATGTCATAGGCAAGTTGATTATTTATAGAAAAGTTTACTAGAAAAAAATCCACGCGGACCAGGCAGCAGACGGGACGTATAATCCCGCTAGATTAAAACATCTAGAGTCTGTGCTGAAAGAGAATGGGATTTAGATTGGAGGTCGCTGTAGTGATTTTAGGCAGTCAATTAATCTACCTGCCCACGTCTACTAAAGTCTAGAGAAATGACGGGGCGTAGAAAAATCCCTGTTTTGGGATAACTGTTTTTATTTAAACAGGTCTTGCATAAAGATAAACATTGCTATTATTGGGACTGGTATCACATATTTCTGTTTTAGGTTATTTATTTATAATTTGTGTGCTTGAAGAATAATATCACAATACTCATTAGTTGCAGATAGAGTCTGTGCGGAAAGAAAATGGGATTTAGATTAGAGGTCGCTGTAGTACTTTTCTACCGTATTTGTAAGGTTTTACCCCTTTTAGACATGATCAAATACAATAAACCGCAAGAAATCACAACAACAAACAAATCCATATGAATACAAAAGTTTGACGTTTTACAGATTGCTGGGTTTGATTGCCAAATAAAAATCTTAATGTTAGTTCCGTGTTTCGCCACGCCCATTCTCTTTCCGCACAGACTCTAGTAGTTAAATGCTTACACAAGATGATTATTTTTTCCTTCTAAAAAGAGTAGTCTGACACGAACATCATCAAGCAGGAGGACCGCTAAAGAAGTCGTTATTTTAATTATAATTACTAGAGGAGCTCGATGGCGCCAGTGGTTAGCGCGTTCCACTGCGATCGTTGAATTTAAGTAACTTTCGCAGTGGTCGGTCATTGGATGGGTGACCGAAAATTTACTATCTCGAGCTCCTCCGTGCTTCGGAAGGCACGTTAAGCCGTTGGTCCCGGCTGTATCTGCAGTCGTTAGCACCCACCGCACTGGGCCCGCGTGGTGGGCCATGGCCCAATCTCCCTATTCCATCCATAGGGAAGGCCTGTGCCCCAGCAGTGGGGACATTAATAGGCTGATAATGATGAGATGTATATTCGAAACACTTTTTTGTATGGTTTCCACTGTATTCACTTGACGAAGTTTGGGTCTAACTATTTTGGCGACCTACGTGGCCGAGTGGTTTATACGCCAGGTTTCATGGTATCGCCGACTCGAGAGGTCCCGGGTTCGAATCCCGGTGGGGGCAGATGTTTGTGCGATGAATACGAGCATTTGTGCTCTAGTCATGGATGTTTAAAATGTATTTCTATATAAATATACTTATATATGTATAATATATGTATTCTATCCGTTACCCTAGTATCCCATAGCACAAGCCTTACAATGCTTAATTTGTTGCTAGGTTAATTGGTGTGAGTGTTGGAAATATTTTTCTATTTTTAAGAATGTTAAAATAAAGTTGAAAATGGGATAAACAAAATTATATTATTTTTTCACTTTTTATATATTTGTGATCGGGGCTTTTAATTTAATTACGTATATGCCATAATTCATCAATTACCTTAACGGGATTCTAACCCAGAACCTTTGAGTAGGTAATACTATATATTTAGTGGCGAACACACCACTCCATCGCGGAGCTCTTCGTGGGCCACCGTGTATAGAAGTCCTTAAGAAGCAACATACGTATGTACATATATAACACACGATGCACTGCCTGCCACCTTGTTTATGGTCTATACATAGTAAATGCAAAAGTGTGTCTGTCTTTCCGTCTGTCTGTTACCTCTTCACGTTTCTCGCCTTATTCCAAAACGCGGGCTAAAGTTAGCCTTGGTTTAATCCTTACATCCTCTTTGTCTTCCTTTTTACAAACAAAAGTGACAGCATCTGTTTTAGTCCAGGTTTAACTTGAGTCTACGTTTTTTAATTAGGCGGAATATGTTTACTTTGGGGGAAGGATGTGAGTGTTAGAAATATTTATCTATCTATATATATAAAACTCAAAGGTGACTGACTGACATAGTGATCTATCAACGCACAGCCCAAACTACTGGACGGATTGGGCTGAAATTTGGCATGCAGGTAGATGTTATGACGTAGACATTCGCTAAAAAAGGATTTTGATCAATTCTACCCCCAAAGGGATGAAATAGGGCATGAAAGTTTGTATGAATCTGTGTCAATTTTAAACCGATCGGGCTGAGACTTTGCATGCAGGTATAAGAAGAATCATAGATGAATGTCATTGTGTATAATACAAGCCTGTGAACAAAAACTGTAGTTTACACTTCAGCTCTACACCGAAGCGAAGCGAGGGCGGGCCGCTAGTTTATTATATTTTAAACGTAGCTGTACCTACTTTCTTTCGCAGGCTGCACAGACAACACGAACGGGCTCGGCACAGATGGCGTCCCAGAGTTAGACTACACAGACGTGGACTTAGGGCTTGCTCAGCGGGGCCCGCACTTCGACATCGCCTACTCGAAGAATGTCACCGCGCTCGTCGGCAAGACCGCACAGCTCAACTGCAGGGTTCACGACCTTGGAAACAGAACAGTGAGTACATAATATACTCATAAACTTAAGTGTAACGACCGCATCTAAAAAAGTTAATAAAGTTTTAAGCCAGGTCTCCAGCGTGTCGACACAAAACTTTGTTTCACTACACATATTTGTTTATGAACGAATGAATGTAAATTAATTCATTCGTTCATTCAGATTTGTTTACATCCAAAATATTTTAGCTTTCCGAGCCCCCCCTCTCCGCGCAGGTCACGGAGTAGAGTATTGTTTCATCGAGCATTTTTTGGCAACTCACTACCGGGGGCTCCGTTCCAAACCTACGCTCCAAGAACAACTTCTCGTCCTGTCATTTTAATTTTGACATAAAAAGTACGAAACTTTTTGAAGTTATACTTCTATAGGCGCGTTCTGAAAAATTGTTGAGAGTGAAATTTTAAGATGCGCGCGCATCATGTAACACAATAAATTAACACCGCTCGCTTTAGCGACCAACTTCATGTGCCGCGCTGACATTACCGCGTCGCCCGCCGCACCGTATGCATGCGTGGCCACTCGCGGTCCTAGCGCGGGAAACACGTGCAACAAACATCGGGAAAAGTTACGAGTTTTGAATTTAGAACAGAGACTGTTTTCATATCTATATATATAAAAATGAAACCCGTTTTCCGTTGTCACGACATAACATGAAAACGGCTTGACCGATTTGGCTGTTTTTTTTTTTGTAGTTTTCTAATACTCTGTACAAGGTTCTTACGGAAAAAAATATAAAGAAAATCCCAAGGGGATAAAATAAGGAATGAAAGTTTGTATGAAACTTTATCAATTTTAAACCGATCGGGCTGAGACTTTGCATGCAGGTATAAGAAGAATCATAGATGAATGTCATTGTGTATAATACAAGCCTGAGAACAAAAACTGTAGTCTACACTTCAGCTCTACACCGAAGCGAAGCGAGGGCGGGCCGCTAGTTTATAATATTTATCCACGTGTTTCTAGTTTGTATATTCGGAATACGTGTTTGAGCTTCATACAAGTGCAAATCACATATGTTGTAATAAATTATATTCAGTAGCGATTTTAATTGAATATTTTGATTATTTATTTATTTTTTCAAATTAAAACTGAACTTTATTGACTGTGTCCTTTTCCAGACTTTTTATTAATTTATTGTAATTAATTATTTGCATGCAATTCAAAACTAATTTTAAACGTTTCCAAAGAAGGATAACTTCTCACGCGCCTACATAAGTACACGCACCCATTTTTTTATATAGATAGCTCCGACAAATGACTCCACCCCGCCCGATAACATCACCCACAGCATAATCACAGCATAGATATTAATATTGTAGCGTAACCATTTCAAGGCTATTTTGAACAACCGCTACCATTACTGAACTACTATTTAATTGGGTCCTCCAAAACAAGGGTACTACAAGCACAAATCGGGTCATCAATTATCGGACTATTTGAAGGACCCGCGTTAAATTCGCAAATAAGCTTTGTTAACAATAAATTTTGCTTTTGTTATTTCTTTTTTGTCCGATCTGAGGTTTGCAGGCCACGAGATGTAAATAATTGGGATACGGTGATTTTTTCGTTAAGCATCTCTGTCAGAAACAAAAGCAAGATTTCTTTTCTAGATTTCTTTTTATGTTACCTAATAATAAAACGATGGTATACAAGTATAAGATCGATGGCGCAGGTGGTTAGCGCGTTCGGCTGCGATCGTTGAGGTTAAGCAACTTTCGCAGTGGTCGGTTATTGGATGGGTGACCAAAAATCTTCTATCTCGAGTTCTGCCGTGCTTCGGAAAGCACGTTAAGCCGTTGGTCCCGGCTGCATCTCCAGTCGTTAGCACCCGCCAATCAGGGATATTCCATCCATATCATAGGGAAGGCCTGTGCCGCAGCAGTGGGGACATTAATAGGCTGGTGATGATGATTACGAAACAAGCACATGTCTCGCCTGATGGTGAGTAGCCACCATAACCTATAGACGCTTGCCATACAAAAAATATCACTGGGCCCATTGCCTACCCTGACCCAATCCTTTCTCCTCGTGGCGCCCTGGAACCTTCCTCACCGATAAAAACACACCAACACTAGTAAGTGATATTGTACTGTGTTCTTCTGTACGGTGGCGGTTGCTTTCCTAGACCAGCGCTCCAATTCCACCAAATAAGCCGCTTTTACCTACCACTCTTAGAATAAAATTTGTTTCGTCCAGCTATATGTGGCTATGTCTATTTAGATTTTGATAATTGCATGCTGCTTACAAAATGTTATGGTATGAGAAAGCCAAGAAGCTTGTTCATATATGGAACTTAAACTAAGGCAGTATCGTAAAGGACAATGGGCAAAAATGTTTTGTTCCTTTTGGAGTGTGTATGGGGAGTCTCCTGTTGGTCGCAGATGACGTTTACAGCGTGAACGGGTTTGGGGACGGTGAGAATCTAAGTGGACCTCAAGCAGAGAATTGGCCAGTGCCTCTAGAGGTATTCCAAGCGGATGGCATTTCCCCAATGGGGGAGTCTCCTCTCCGTCTGGACCCTCTAGACCACTCGAACCTGAGCGGAGCATAAATGTATGGACACTTGTCCAAATGCCCCCAGGATTGAAATTAGTGCCTATCGATAGAGTTACAAAACAGATGTATATCTGTAAAATCTCATTAAATTTTAACCCAGAGTTTTTTTCGTCGTATCGTGTCCTACCTTGCAGCATTAAAAGTGATTAAAGTTACAGTAAGAAAGTCAAAGTTATACCTATCCCACACCGCGTGACGAAGTTTTGGTACTAAAATGCGATAAAAAGCATTTAAATTAAAAAAAAACAAATTTCAAACTCATTTATTCTGTCTAATCTGTTACAAGCTCTTGTGAAAGGCAAACGCTACGCCATCGGTTCGTAAATCTACGGCGCGAGACCTTGTGCTGAGAAGAACCGGCAAGAAACTCAGCAAGGGCTATTTTTTTCTCCCTGTTTTGTTTCATACAGTGTCGTCAATTGAAGATGACATCAAAAACTGAAAACATGAGTCGATGTCAACTTTCAATTAAATACGCTCCTTCTTCACATTAAATTTTTTTATCTTCTACAACCTCGTTTATGCGTTTATGTCAAATTATCGCCAGTGAAGCTATGGTCTAGCATCTATAGACACGCAGTCCGATTAATCATAATCATAATCAAAATCATTTATTCAATTTAGGCTGTTACAAGCACTCATGAATGTCTAGGTTCGTAAATCTACGGCGGTAGACCTTGAGGGCTGTTTTTTTTCTCCCTGTTTTATTATTTACAGAGTCATCAAATTAAAATAATGACTTCAGAGATGATTCATGAAGATTCATTACGATAGAACTAATTTAAATTTCGAACGCTAATTTTAGCGCATTTAGTGACAAAGCCTAAAATATCTAGAGGCATTAGAAATACCTAGAGTTGCTGTTTGCTTACACGTACATGTACGTTACACAAATTAAAAAAAACTTATCTACATGTAAGCAACCAGCACCTCTAGGTATTTCTGATGCCTCCAGGTATTTCTAATACATGGCTATTGAATGCTTTTCCTTTTTATTTTTAAGCTATTGCATAGGTTATATCGCGGGCTTTGAGCGCGGCGACCGAATCAAGAAATTCCGCAACGAAAATAACCTGACAACAGTGCATATGAACACAATTTTTGCCTTTCCAGTATCGCTCGAAACGACGCAGTGTGTTAAGCTTTTGCCACGGGACCAACGTTCGACGCATCACCGTGGTAGTCGGTTCAAATCCCGGATTCGTATTTTTTATTTTATTTTTTTCCTTTTTTTATATATTTGTTTTAGACCCCAGCACCTGTTCTTTTTTTATTTGTCTCCCTTTTATTTAGACTATAATTATAATTTAAATTTTTGAACTAACGATGGTAAACTGTGGAGCTTGTGGAAGTTTTTTGGCACCGGGCAATACTGTTGTTTGCTTTGCTTGCCCAATAAAATATCATAGGGCTTGCCTCGCCATTTATTAATATAAAAAAAACTGCGTAAAAAAATATAATTGCATAAGTAGATAAATAATGAAATAGCTTTACCGCGGCAGTCCCTGAGTGCCACACGTATTTTTTTTTAATTAGGTATACTTATCTACATTTAAGCAACCATCACGTCTAGGTATTTCTAATACCTGGAGGCAAAAAAAACGCATTCAATCGCCACACATTGCAGTATAGCGTACTTCTTGGTTTAAAAATTTTAGCATGTTTTGTCTTTGTCAATAAATAAATTTATTTATTTATTTATTTCATGGATGGATGGATGGATTGCGTTTTCGCAGTAAGCAAACCTTTTTCCGATAAACACGCCCGTTTGTATTTGAGTCACGCATGTTTACCCCGCCAATACTACCTACCAACCAAGCGATATTGGTCCATACACGCGGCTTCGAAAGAAAAACTATTTAATGCTGTACTAGTATTATAATATCATCAGTAGATAATGGCTAGTGGGGAGAGAAGCTGTTTCTCATATATTCGAGAAAATCAATGTATTGTAAGGTGAAAATAATTCTGATTTTTGAAGTGAAAACATCTTTAGCGGCGTTGTACACTTTTTTTTGTATGGGTAAAAAATGTTAAATTCGCGTCAGGTTAAACACGTGGGCTGATCGCATCATGGCACACAATAACATTGGAAAGGTTTTTGACTTTCAATATTTTGGACGAAACATAGTAATATTTTATTTTATCGTATTATAAATCGAAAATTCGTAAGACGAAAACAATAAAATTGGAAAGGTTGTTGACTTTCAATATATTGGACGAATCATAGTAATATTTTATTTTATCGTATTATATTAATAAGTCTGTATCTAGGACGTCCAGGTGGCAGCTTTATTGCGAAGAAAATGCATTTTTTTACAATAGATGTCGCTAGGTGCGCTTCCATTAGTAATTCTGAGAGATAAACTTTGTAATGTAATATAAATTGTCATGTTTGTGTAGTGCAGCAAATAAATATTGTATTCTGCCACATAAATGATAGTACTTTTTATACTGATAATCAAAGATATTCGTGCAAAATTATTCCCTAACCATTCCAAAATATCAAAAATGCACAACGTTAATATTCAAGTTTTCACTTCTGTCGGCACGCCCGGAGTGCAACCCGTCACTTTCTTTTCACGTTTGTTATGTAAGTTAGATATACTTTCACTTAATAATATTTATAATAGCTGAACCGGTTTTAATGGATTTTGACATGACGACCATGCAGAGAACGAAAAACTCGATGGTGCAGTGGTAAGCGCATTCTAGTCTGCTGTAATTGTGAAATTTAATCAATTTTCGCAAAACTTCTTCCCTTGAAACGGTTATCTGTTTGGCTACTTGACTTACAACTGCATCTGCCGTCGTTAATGCCACAAAATAATGAACAACAGAAGTTTATTCTAAGTAACTGTGGCCACAACTCCAATGCGTACAAAGAAATATGGTGACTCATTTCTTTGTCGCACTATCCGTAAATGGAATGCTCTGCCCGCTCACGTGTTCCCTCCTTCTTACAACCTGGGATCCTTTAAAAGAGGCGTGAAGAAGCAACATGCAGGCCGGCAGGGTCAGGATGGCTGAAGTGGCAGGTAGAACTGGAGTACCAGCTATCTTCACGTCTGGACTTCACCGTCACTTAACATCAGGTGGGGTGGAGTCATTTGTCGGACCTGTCTATAAAAAAAGGTAATCTCGTGTATTTTTTTTTTATGCTAGATAGGCAATGCGTTTGACCACAATCTCACCTGATGGAAAGCGATGATGAGGCCTAGGATGGTACACGCCTGCCTAGAAGATGCCTGTTCACTCTGGCCTTGAAGATGTCCAGGTTATATTGGTCCGGGAAGACAGACCTCGGCAAGGAGTTCCACTCCCTAGCCGTTCGTATAATGAAGGCCGAAGCAAATCGCTTCGTGCGAATGGGAGGAACTTCGACAACATAAGGGTGGAAGCCCTCGCCGCGTCTGGTCGTCCGGTGGTGGAAAGGGGAAGGGGGGATCAAATTATGTAATACCTCCGCACACTCTCCGAAATGTAACCGATAAAACACCGAAAGGCAAGCTACACGTCTTCGGTGGTCAAGGCTCTGAAGATTAGCCGCAACGAGAGCGTCATTGCCTATGAGTCTCTTCGCACGGTGTTGCACCGAGTCCAGTGCATCCAGCTGATACCGAGCAGATCCGTCCCAAAGGTGACAACAGTACTCCAAGCAGTAGCGAAGTTGGGCTCGGTAAAGGTTAAGGAGCTACTCAGATGTAAAGTATCGCCTGACCTTAGAAAGTATTCCAAGTTTTCTGGCAGCGGTTTTAGCAATGGACTCGATGTAGCGACCGAAATTGAGGCTGGATGAGATGTCCATACCCAAGAGCTCGAGATGGTCTTTAACCGGCACGGAGACATTTCGGAAAGTCGGAGTCAGATAGAATAGACTCCGTTTCGTCGAGAAGAGACAGGCCTGTGTTTTAGAGGGATTGAATCCAACCAAGTTGGCTTCACCCCAGAGGGAAACAGCTTCTAGGGTTGCATTCACTCCCTCCACCATCGCCTCCCCTAATGATCGGACATCTGCATCAGACTTCACATCAGGCAGATATCTCCCCGAAACTGTGCTGTCGTCTGCATACCCAAAGATACCGGGAGTTAGGAGCAGATCATTGATGTGCAGCAAGAAAAGAGTTGCGGAGAGGACAGATCCCTGGGGGACACCGGCATTAATACCAAGCAGATCCGACGATGTGCCATTAATGACCACTCGTATCGATCTGCCCCTCAGAAAATCTGCAATCCAGTTGCAAAGTCCGACAGCGATTCCGTATGAAGGAAGCTTGCCAATGAGACTTGCATGCCAGACCCTGTCAAAAGCCTTAGAAATATCAAGAGAAACGGCGAGAGCTTCGCCGCGTTTCTCTATGGCTTCACTCCATAAGTGGGTAGCATACACAAGAAGATCCCCAGTAGATCACCCACGGCGGAAACCGAATTGGCAGTCACTGAGTAGATCGTTATCTTCGAGGTAAGCGAGGAGACGGTTGTTCAATACACGCTCCATAATCTTACAGAGTATGGAGGTGATTGCAATAGGTCGATAGTTGGCAGGGTCGGCACGACTACCCTTTTTGGGCACTGGTTGGACATTGGCAAGCTTCCAGGTTTTCGGAACTTGGCCAATCTCAAGGGATAAGCGATATAGGCGAGTCAGAATAGGAGACAACTCAGGGGCACAATTCCGCAGGACAATAGCTGGAATGCCATCGGGCCCACTGGCTTTATTTACGTCTAGAGTGCTTAGCGCTTTGAGTACCTCTTTCTGATGGATGCGAACTTTCAACATGGTAGAAGAACACTGAGGAAGCTTAGGTGGGTCTACGCCAGCAGCATCTAGCTGTGAGTTGTTCGCAAATATAGAGGCAAACAAGAGCCTTCTCTTTGGAGGTGTGAGCCAGCGATCCGTCAGGCTTAATTAAAGGCGGCAGCGACGACCGGCAAAAATTGGCTTCGACTGTTTTGGCTAGGGACCAGAAAGCCTTGCTTCCGGATGGAAAGGAGGCTAATTTGGCTCCTATACGGCCAATGTGATCGAAGCGGGCCTTGCGGAGAACACCTTTACAGGACTTGGCGGCACTGTTAAAGGCCTTCTTCAGACTTCGAACATTTGGTGATTTGCGGGCTCGAGCATCCGCCCAGGAGCGATACGCAAAATGCTTAAGCGCCTCTGCTTTAGCACAGTCCGCGTCAAACCAAGGGCGGGCGCTAAACCGGCGCGGTACGTCAGAGTATGGAATAAAGTACTCCATAGCCTGACGCATCACGTCAGCAATGGCATCCGCGCAGCAAGTCGGGTCGTCCGAAGAAAAGCAAGTGCGACGCCAAGGATAAGATGCAAAGAAATGCCGCATCTCATCCCAGTCTGCTGAACCATATCACCAAACACGCCTAGTTCCGATAGGTTCCGGGTCGCTTGGAGAGTAGACTGATACGGACTTCACCAAACAGTGGTCGGAACTCCCTAGAGGAGACGAAATTACCACCTGGTAACGGTCCGCGTCTGTTGACAGCAGAAGGTCCAGGCAGTTTGGTGTGTGGCCATCAATATCGGGTACACGTGTAGCGCCCTTCACAAGCTGGGAGAGACCTAGCGACATAGCAAATGTGTGCGCTAATCTCCCGGCATGGTCGGTTTTCTGGAACGGGAACAACCACTCATGGTGGTGTGCGTTAAAGTCCCCCAGAACGACTAGCTGCGCACTCGAGGTACTGAAAAAAACTGGTTGTCTCCATGTTCTCTGTGTGCGACCGATAAACACTGGCATAGAGTATTTGCTCTATACCTGTGTTATGTACTAAGAGAATGAGTAAAATGCAGGCGGCGATGCTCGCTGCTGCGTCAGCAATACGTGCATGTTCAATGTTTCTCTTTTCATACCTTCGTTCGGCTATCGCTCTAGTATTATCAAGTTTAAATTAAAAAAATGAGAAACAGGAAGAATGGAAATATAAACCATTTTTTTTTTAACTTTTAGGTTTTCGTTGTTATAGATAGATAACACTTTGGGTGTATTCCGTAATATATACCAGTATACTGGCCAGTGCTAATGACGTCGTGACTAGACGCTATACTGGTGAATTGTTCCGAAATATACAAGCCAGTGCACTGACGTCATAAATCGACGAAATATTAAAAATAGTGCGAATAAAGAAGATTTTTTTTTCACCTCATCAATTAAAAGGAATTCTCTTTGTTCGGAAACCATTATTGTTCTTTAAATAAAAAAGGAATAAAATTCGAATGCATCTCACGCACGCTCGGTCATACGCCATATTTGTTTTCCCGGTAAAAATATGGTAGCATACCAGTACAATATGGCGTCGGATTCGTGACGTCATTACCACTGGCCAGTATACAGATACAGACGGGTATATATATATATAGAAAAAAAGTGTTAAGAGCGTATTATTCGCCAACAAACTGACTTTTCAGTTTGGCGAAATATATATATATATATATATATAGAAAAAATATATAGAAATGTCCTTATCGGTCGTTATGGGGAGTGATAGGGAGGGACTGTTGTTGAGCTTATGGGTAGCGGGCACGGGTGGCTGTATGGAGCGCCGGCATTACAGTTTAGTGCTTTAGTATCACTGATTATAAATGTATATGTATAATTACTATGTTAACCTATGTCACCAATTTCTCCGTTTTTTTGTTTCGCTGTATTCCGGCATTTCGCAATGGAAGAAATCTTTGCCATAAGGCGCTGGCTGAAAATCAGCGCTGCTGTAGTGTCGCGAAAGCGTTTACCACAGAGCAAAGCTGAGTCAGCGTCCTATTGGCCTTTTTTTGATACGCTGTTGAAATGCATTAAATTGCATACAACATGGTGGTTATGTGGGGCCTCTTCCCCAGAAGGGGGAGGCTTAACCGCTAAATCCCCAGCGATGGCCGCCATCAGACATTGTACGGGGCCTCAGGATCGAGTATCGCATCTGAGGACCCTCAGCTTTGTTTCCCTGCTTCCTCCAGGGGGACCTTCTCGGGGGAGTGTTCGCAACCTCTCCCATCCACCCTCCTACGACGACACACCCCGGCCATGCGGGGGTGCCGTCCCTCCCAGGTCGCTTCCATGAGCACAAGCTCCGTCGTGCTCACCAGCGACCCGCGGCGGCACATCAGGCCATTATCTGGCCCGACGCCGCCTTCTTCGAGCAGGATCGGGAGCGTCCTATTGGCCTACGGCACGCACCTACGTACCTACGTAATTAGTTCCCATGTTTTTGTTTTGTATAATATATTTTATTATTATAACCATTTTAACGGCGATATTTATGCCAAACAAAATGATTTTCTTTCTTTCACTCCACATTAAATATTACACACTAGGAAAAAACTTAAAATAGTTTTGTACCTACAAAATCGACCTTCGAGTTTTACCCAATTTTGTACCTTGGTACACATTATCTCAAACAACATTTAAAGTTATACTTAAATAGGCTTACTCATTATGATGAGCGAGTCTTTTTATCGAAATTTTGATCTCGATGAATGCAATAAAAATTGGTGAAAATCCAAATTAAAATATTTTGAAAGGGGGAACCTGCACTTTTAGAAACGTTATTAGCTATAAGCAATTTATAATTTTTATTATTTTTAAAGCATGTAACTGCTTGATGTTTAAATCTAAGGAAAATATAACTAGAAAAAATTTCACGCGGACCAGGCAGCAGACGGGACTCGAACCCGCACCCTTCGCAATCCGGGCGAATGCACTGACCAATTATGCTACCGCGGCCCTCACGGACCGCGTCGAAATTCTTTCTAGCTATTCTTAAGCTGCAAGGCAGCGCCATCTCTTCGCTTTATAGGTAAACCCACAATGTCAAATGAATACTTTTACAAGTATTAAACATTTGAAAGAAGAAATAGCAATTATAGTTATAATTTTTATTATTTTTAAAGCATGTAACTGCTTGATGTTTAAATCTAAAGAAAATATAACTAGAAAAAATTTCACGCGGACCAGGCAGCAGATGGGACTCGAACCCGCACCCTTCGCAATCCGGGCGAATGCACTGACCAATTATGCTACCGCGGCCCTCACGGACCGCGTCGAAATTCTTTCTAGCTATTCTTAAGCTGCAAGGCCTTGCAGCTTGCATATTTTCTTTAGATATAAGCAATTTGTCATTAACTGACAGATGACAGCTAATTCTATTGGTTTCAATTTATTTCCTTGTTATTGTTTGTATCAAAAATCATGTAACTGTTCATCAAATTCTAACTATGGAGATGACAGTGACATTTAATCGCCTTGTTACACAGCCTTATAGTCATGAAGTTATATTTTGGCTTATTGCTAACCCTTTCAGTTATATTATGTGAATTTAAAGGGCTGGTCATATAATATTAAGTAATATTCAAGCTGCAAAACCTCGAACAGGTTTATTGTTTCATAATCATAGTCAAAATCGTTTATTCAATTTAGGCTGTTACAAGCACTCATGAATGTCTAGAAGCTACCCCATCGGTTTGTAAATCTACGGCGGGAGACCTTGAACTGAGAAGAACCGGCAAGAAACTATGCACTAAGCATATGGCAAGGGCTGTTTTTTTCTCCCTGTTTTATTGTTTACAGAGTCGTCAAATTGAAAAATGACTTCAGCGATGATTCATGAAGTCGCCTTTCATTATATAATGATTAAATATACATTAATTGTTTACCTGCATTTTGATTGCGATTATGATTAATTTAAATGTTTAAACTTAATTTTTGTGTGGTACAAGTGGATAATAAATTAATGAAATTTATTATCCAGTTGTACCACACAAAAATTTATTTGATCACTTTTTTGTAGTTGTTCATCTTTGTCACGAAAAGGATCGTATGAAAGATTTTATGGAAAACCTACTCAACCCTTCTTTAGGTCTAAAGTACATAAGCCCAGTATCGGCAGAAAAAAAGATTATCTCAAAATAAATGTTTATGAAAACAATGGCCAGTCCAGGCAGGACATTTTGATCCCTAGTTCCATTATCGAAAGACATATTTTCGGATTTTCAATGAAAATAAAGGCCGTTCAAACAGAATCACATTGAATAAGGGAATTATGGGGGGATAAATTTATTTTGAACACGCCCTAATCCGGCCGAATGTAAATTGTTCGAGAGCGCTTAATATTTCGATGGACCTGTAATAGGGTTGTGCGTCAAGTGTCACAGGATTATTATATTTTGTGGTTTCAATTTGGACGATTCAAAAGAGTTGTACCATGCGAATGCAACCTGTAAAATTTGAATAAAGATATTTTGACTATAACTTTAACATAATGCTGACTTACATACTGTCGCAAAATGTCCGCAAATTTAATCAAACAGAAAAATATTGTTGTTATTTATTTATTTTAAACTTTATTGAACGAAATACAATAGAATGGTACAAAAGGCGGACTTAATGCTAATAGCATTCTCTCCCAGTCAACCTTTGGGAAAAAGATAAACGCGAACGGCGAATTATTCACTTATTTATTTACGAGATTATTACCAAGTACCTTATATTTAGTGAGTTTCCGATATTTCGGCATTGTTGCAAGCGCCATGATCTATGGTAACTTAAGTATAGCGGGTAGGCTGTTATTGGCAAACATATCAGTCTACCCTTCAACGAAGTCTTCTATTGTGTTCGATACCCGTGGTACTGTTCACATTCTCACTATAAGTCGAAGCTGTTCTTGACACACAACACTCACAGTATGGGATTTTGACACGACACATTTTTTTTTATTCTAGTTTATACACATACGAACCACGGGATTTCAGACACTCGACAATTTAAACCCGTCCACATGACTGTTCCACACGGGTATCGAACGCAAGAAAAACGTTCATTTAATTGATTTATTACTATAATGTTAATGACCATGAAAGTTTAAAGCTATAAACAAAAAATTAGTTAACATCTCTGAGACCGAACACAGGTCAAATATGACAAAAACTTTTTTTTTTAATTCAAGAGACAGCCCTAGCGTTGTAACTAAAATAACTGTGGTTTGACCCCTATCTACAAACCACCACTTCGGCATAAATAGAGCATAAAAAATGGAGTACCAACTGTCGATTTCATCCCACATAGTTTACTATTGATATCCGAAACCAGTTTGTACACAGTAACACAATAGAAAGAAAAGGTTTGAATATCATATAATTTCCTTATTTTTGAATCAATTAATTTATTTTTATTAATATTGTTTCACTTAATTAATTAAGCATTTGGTTAATTTAAACTTGAAAAATTACGTCGCGTAAGTGTTGCCCGTTCTCAGCTTCGCAAAGTTGCGCTGTTACGGGACATTTTTGACACACGCATTATTTAACACGGTATAATTATGACTTTTTTTATGTTAAAACTGTGGCAAACAAGCATATGGCTCTACTGAGAGTAAGCGGCCACCATAGCCTCTAGGCGCTTGCGATACAATAATATCACTCGTTGCCTCTAGGCGCTTGCGATACAATAATATCCCTCGTTGCCTTTAGACGCTTGCGATACAATAATATCACTCGTTGCCTCTAGAAGCTTGCGATACAAAAATATCACTCGTTGCCTCTAGACGCTTGCGATACAAAAATATCACTCGTTGCCTCTAGACGCTTGCGATACAAAAATATCACTCGTTGCCTCTAGACGCTTGCGATACAAAAATATCACTCGTTGCCTCTAGACGCTTGCGATACAAGAATATCACTCGTTGCCTCTAGACGCTTGCGATACAAAAATATCACTCGTTGCCTCTAGACGCTTGCGATACAAGAATATCACTCGTTGCCTCTAGACGCTGGCGAAACAATAATATCACTCGTTGCCTCTAGACGCTTGCGATACAATAATATCATTCGTTGCCTCTAGACGCTTGCGATACAATAATATCACTCGTTGCCTCTAGACGCTTGCGATACAATAATATCACTAGTTGCCTCTAGACGCTTGCGATACAATAATATCACTCTTTGCCTCTAGACGCTTGCGATACAATATATCACTCGTTGCCTCTAGACGCTTGCGATACAAAAATATCACTCGTTGCCTCTAGACGCTTGCGATACAATAATATCACGCGTTGCCTCTAGACGCTTGCGATACAAAAATATCACTCGTTGCCGCGCCGTTGCCTATGTGGCTAGACGTTTTTTCTCCGCCCCTTACGACTAGAGAGAGATTTCCCCCCACTTCAACGGCTAACTAGAGCCGAGGTCTGAGTCTCAGAGACGCCCTATAGTTAAGCCGACCGAAAGTGGAGTGGTGGTAGAGGCTTCAGCCGGAGGACACCGACCCATTCATGCCATCCACCTGGAATACCTTTAGAGGCACTCGCCCATTCTCGGCTCGAGGTCCCTTTAGGATATCCAACGGCTAACTAGAGCCGAAATCCGAGTTTCAGAGACGCCCTCTAGTTGAGACGACCGAGTGGTCTAGAGTCTTCAGCCAGAGATAATTTGCTATTATTATATTTCGAAAAAAAAATGCGTTTTGTTGAGCGCTAAGCGAACTTTTTATACAAGCCATGAGGTCACCCCCCGTCTTTTTCTTCGTTTGCTCCACATTACGCGAAAGTTATTATATCTAGAATCATATATTTTTGAGCTTAAAATATCCTTTTGAAGCCAGGTTTCTGTAAAAAGTATAATATCACAGTCACTGCAAAGGATCTCGTTGTAAACTTTTAAAAGTTTATTTCTCAGATCACATATGTTCTGACAGTAAATGTCTAATTTATTAACGAGTTTAATTATGACGCCTGAGCAACTAATATATGACCTTATAACATTTTAATTGGTAGAAATGTCAATTAAGCGTTCTAATTGAACTAAAATATTGATGGTAAGTTTGCTCATTCGGCGCATTATCTAAATGGTTATAATAATTAACATTAAATGATTCATAGATACCTACCTGCGTTCAATTAATATTCACGTGTGGTTTAGCGTAATCAGCGTTGTTCACACACATAGATAATTAACTGGCTACTGTTTTAGTGATAAGTAAAGTCATCACTACATAGTATAAAACAAAGTCGCTTTCTCTGTCCCTATGTCCCTTTGTATGCTTAGATCTTTGAAACTACACAACGGATTTTGATGCGGTTTCTTTGAATAGATAGAGTGAATCAAGAGGAAGGTTTATATTTATAATACATGCATAATATAGTAGAGAAACACTGATAATTTTAGAGGTTTTTAATGTAAGGTCGTAAATAAACACATTTTTTGCGCTTACATTGCAAACGCTGGCTGAACCCAAGGAGATAGATCAAAATAATGTACTACAGTATTGTACACCTTAAAAAGGTCTACAAAAAAGTCCGCGATGGTATATGCCTATCTCTTTGGTATAACGCACAATAACCATTTTTTAATTACTTATTACGAGAAAATAATGGCTTGTTTACGAACAAGCGATTTTAAGCAATACAGCATTAATCCTTATCCAATTAAGTACCTTAAATACATTGTGCGTGTAATATAGATCATTTTAAATAAAACAAGTTTCAACGGGTTAGATGAACTGATTTTATTTATTTATTGTGGTGTTTTCGCAGCCTTTGCAGGTGAGTCATCAGAATAATGATTAAAAAAAAACTGACGACGCATTCCTGCAAACGCTGTTAAATGTCAATAAACAAATAAAATCAGTAAATCTATCTAACCCGTTGAAACTTCTTTTGTTTAATGAGTGATTTGCGTGAAAATCTAAGAAACAAATAAAAGTTATTGCAGACATTTTTGTGCAAAAAAGGTAGTTAACGAGCAAATGATAAGCGGCCAACATAGACGCTTACAATACAATTACCCTTGAAGTAAAGACTGTGCTTGTACGAAGTCACATATCCTGTCAGAAACGAGCTTGTATGCACTGAGAATGCCTGTTTGTGCGGGTATGCCATAAGATAGCAGTACGAAAATAAAACCGAACTAGCAAACCAGTGAACCAAATGTTCACCAAAACTTGATTTAAAAAAAAATGTATTTAATTAATTGAGAACTTCGGAGATTTTGTGTGGTTTCATTTGAAATTCGTGATTTCTCGAAAACCGGAAGTGCTACGTTACTCAAATCCGGTTTGTAGTCTTATCAGACTATTCTTAACTTATAACTTAAATATTCTCTTTATCTATCTCTTACGGTTTGGCCGCTGAAACAGCACCACAGACGGACGGACTTGTCTAATAGATAAGAGATAATATTTTCATACATTACAACTTGCGGTTTAATTATTTGAGATATCGGGGCTTCGCAGTTCCCGATTGATACTATTTCGACCTTTTGGGAAACTCAAAATACACCGAGAGAATCAAAAGTCCTACCTGGTAGACGTGCAAAATAATAATGTGTTCAATATGAAATAAAATGTGATGAAATGAAAATCTTTATTGGTGATCTTAAGCAAAAAACTTATGAATAATAACAATATTAAAAATACAAGAAAACTTGACCTTAGAACAACAAATATTAAAAAACTCGGCCGGCCAATCAGAACCCAACCCTAGCTTATGCTGACATAGTGAAAGAATACTTTCTCGCTTTATCAGAACTGGTATTCTGGTACCCAAATATAAACTCGAATTTGTTTCTTGCTCAGGTCTCATGGATCCGGCATCGGGACATACACCTGCTCACGTCTGGCAGGATGACGTATACTTCGGACCAGAGGTTCATAAGCGTCCACAATCCTCATACTGAGGATTGGATATTGAAAGTAAGTCAGATGTTGCTACTATCTACGAGTTCTTAGTTCTGCTTCTTAATTGATGATACTGTTACGTGTCCGGTAGGGGTTCGAAATTATATGCCAGTGCAAGCTTGACAGTTATTTATTCACCACACAATTCACACAATTAACACACAATGTTAATTACAAAACACTCACTAAACACTGTATTTCACTATAGAAGTCACTAAACTATCGCATTAGAATACTTTTGTTGCACTTTGATCGCCTTTGGATTCGCTCCGAAATCGCTGTTGAAACTCAACTAACTCTGCGCGGCGGCAATCGCGCTTATATACGCCGATCGACGCATTCTAGAAAGTACCTGTTAAATTGAGAATTACCTAGCACCCGCGAGTACGAAATACCTACTTATACTTACGCAGGTAACACGCATAACTTCTAAACAAGTGCAGATGTCGTTGCACTTTCTCCCTTACGCCGCAGTCGCATTACTCGACCTCTATCGCGACCCGCGGTGCTCTGGCAAATTCGATTTCTAGGACTTTCGCGGTTACGTTTCGAGAGCGTTTGTGACAATACTTAACGTCGGGTTTCTAATATTTTCACTGTTAGGGCTAAGGTTTTTTCTATAGACATAATAACATAATCACACCAGCCTTTAACAGAGTTTTTAAATGTTACTAACAGCATAAGGAAAACACAACTATTTTAAAGTCCAAATTAAAAGTTTCTTATATTTCTTCCCCAAAATTATTTTGGTGAGACATCATGAACATAAGTCCTTAATTTATTGTGAATTCGTGAAAATTTTCTTTTTTTAGGAACCACATCCAGAAGATTTCCGAGTCATCTAAATGCTTCCATAAATCATGTCTTAACTTGTCCACAGATAAGGTTCCCGCAGCGGCGGGACTCTGGCGTGTACGAGTGCCAAGTCGGCACCACGCCGCCAATAGGCCACCGGATGTACCTATCGGTTGTCGGTAAATCACTCTTGTTACATTCTATGATAACTCAACGTTCAACGTAAAGACCAGTGTGAAACGCGATAAGGGAGCCAAAGAACTCATTTATTTACCGTTCAAAATCTGAGGGCGAAAGGCAAGCATAGCAGACTTTTGCGAAGACAAAAATGTCTATCAACGAATAGGGCAACTTCGACAACTATAGTAATAAATATTTCCAACACTCACACCAATCAGGCTAGCCCCAAAGTAAGCACTGTAAGCCTTGTGTTATGGAATACTAGGGTAACGGATAGAATACATATATTGTACATATATAAGTATATTTATATAGAAATACATATTAAACATCGCAGACTGGATAACAAATGCTCGTATTCATCGCACAAACATCTGCTTCCACCGAGATTCTAGCCCGGGACCTCTCGAGTCAGCGACACCATGAAACCCGGCGTATAAACCATTCAGCCACGGAGGTCGTCAACTAACTATTGTAGGCAATAGGGTAGCAAACTATCACAATTGATTCCGAACAATATGCCAGACTCGAGATGCCGCACCCTTTATATTCTACAAGCACTCTAAGTGTCGCCGCACACGGGCCACCGACCACAACCTCAAAACGCCGCCACCGGCATATTTCCTGTAGTTTTCATACATTTTATATGGACTCGACACACACGGTAAGCCGGTGGCCGCCACACGCTACAAATCGTCATTGCTCGCTTCTTGTGGCCCTTAATGCGCCGATACAAAACGCCGCCACACGTCACTCGCGCGATTCCCCACCCCTCTCTCTCTTACCTTAGTCGGCCGCTGTCGCGCGCTTCGGCCACTTTAATAGCCGCTTCTAGCTTCTCGTGGCGACGTTTGTGGCTGTGGCATGTGGCCCGTGTGCGGCGACACTAAGACGTATGTACCTACATAAAATAATTTACTGGTAGAAGTAACGTTTATGAAAGTTGATTTAGAGATAAGGTTTGTGGAGCGACAGAACTCCGATTTTGACAAATCCATGCTAACAATGTAGCTACCTTATGGTTTTCAAGAATGGATATAGTTACATCCAATGATAAAGTCATGGAAACTACGATTGTAAATGCATAGAAGCTTTTTTACATTTGTTTTAAACTTTCATGGTCACTAACATTACAGTAATTTATGTTATTTACTTCGTGAATTGCTCCGTGATCATGGCGCTTGCAACAATGCCGAAATATCGGAAACTCGCAAAAATCATGATTCCTTACATTTTTTTGAGACCTATAATGTTAACTACTGGATGAACGTCGACAGCGGCTTAAAGCCTCCCGTAGGCTTAATTTGATCGGTCGATAATATCGGAAGTGTTATTGCGATTTTTAGTCATATTTCTATTGCGTCAATATTATCGCAGCAGTGTGAAACTTTGTAGCCATTCTCATCCATCATCACCAGCCTATTAATGTCCCCACTGCTGGAGCACAGGCCTTCCTTATAGATGAGATAGGGAGATTGGGCCATGACCCACCACGCGGGCCCAGTGCGGATTAGGAGGGGCTAACGACTGCAGATGCAGCCGGAACCAACGGCTTCGTGCCTTCCGAAGCACGGAGGAACCCGAGATAGTAAATTTTTGGTTACCCATGCAGTAACCGACCACTGCGAAAATTGCTTAACTTCAACGATCGCAGCCGAACGCGCTAACCACTTGCGCCATCGAGCTTCTCCTTTTCCTCCTCCATTCTAATCAATAATGTACTAAAAACAGAAGCCGCAATTAGACATCCGATTTTATCTACCGATAATAGCGCGCCTATGAGGGAGGCGTAATTGTATGTAGAAGGAAGTGTCATTTATAAAGTATCTCTTACGTGCCAATAAATAATGATAGCATAGTCTTGCTCCTTATGTAAATTTGTACATAAATAACATTTGTGCTCCGCTAGTAGTAGGGTACAATATTTTTCTTCATGGCAACGTCATAGAGAATCTGCACTGTTTTTGAGGCAATAGAAAAACGAAAAATTTTATTTTCTAACTCTTTTATGCAGGCAATATAAACGTAATGCAATATACTAAATTTTAAAAGGCATATAGAAAGTGTGTCTGCTCTAAAAATAACGAGTTAAACGGAACTTTAATGTAGCGAGATTGCTTGGCCATTTGCCATTATTCGTGAAAATAAGCGGTTACTCGTTTTGCATGTTCGTTTCGTTACCTAAGCAACTTTTTGACTGGCTGATTCTCGAATAGAACGTCGTAATTTCATTCTTGTCCATAGGTAACAATTTCGTAACAACTAGCAGGAAAATATCTGTGTATATCTAAAAAAAATATTATGCTAAGATCATAAAATGTCTTCCCATGAGGTCTAGAGGTAAGCTATATTATCATTCGGGATAACAACCTTTTAAATCTGTCAAGGCATTTCGATGTCCACTTGCATCTATAAATATCAAGTAAAATTCTGAAATGCAAGCTCTCAAAATACAAGTATATACCTAGAAATGTGCAAGCTATCGTATTGAAATATATATTCTAGTACTAGGTAAATAGAGAGTTGTCAGTAAATTTTGTGTATCTTTGATTCCTACTATTTTGCATACAGCTGCTCTTTACTAACTCCCGTAATCCTTTGAGCTATTTGAAAACTCCATCTGTATGCATCGGGCTCTAATCTGAAAGCCCTAGCGTAATCAAATGGCACGACCCGCATTGCGAGTTTCTCCATTTCATCAACGTGTATTACCAATCTTACTAAATCTTCTACATTTTTCATGAATAACATTATGAATAACGTTATGTATCTGTGACGGAATAAAAAGTTTTTTTTTTATTCCGTCACAGATACATAACAGTTTAGTATCCAGCCAATGTATGTCGACTTTTTTAATTTAAATATGGAACAGTGTAATTGTGCAGCTTATTCTGCTCTAAGAAGTTTGTGCTAAGTTTACACTGGCTGTTTAGAAACTTACATCGCCGCAGCATTTTTTTTTAAATTAACTCCTCACACCTGACAGTAGTTCCATTTTTAAAGTTCGAAGAATTAATTTGTATGAGCAGCATTTTCCACCCAACAAACAGATCAAAACAACACCACTTCGCGAGAATGTGAAATGAAAAATAATTATCAAGTTTAAATCTAAAGAAAAGTTTACTAGAAAAAAAAATCCACGAGGACCAGGCAGCGGACGGGACTCGAACCCGCATCCTTCGCTATCCGGGCGAATGCACTGACCATTATATACTACCTACCACGCTACCACGGCCCTATTAGCCGCGTCGAAATTTTCCTAGCCTTAAGCTGCAAGGCAGTGCCATCTCTTCGCATTGTAGGTAACCCACAATGTCTGCTGCCTGGTCCGCGTGGATTTTTTTTTTCTAGTAAACTTTTCTTTAGATTTAAACATCTAGAAGTTAAATGCTTAAAAAAAAATCATAATTATCAAGTTTCTAGTCCTTTTTCACATTGTTCTCTAACTATGACTGTTTCCCCGTCAAGCAGAGCCGCTGACCACGATCCTGGGCGGGCCGGAGCTGTTCATCAACACGGGCAGCACAATCAACCTCACCTGCGTAGTGCAGCACTCTCCTGAACCACCCCCCACCATACGTTGGACTCACAACGACGAGGTAACTATCAATATTATTAATGCATTCCTCATCGTCACACCAAACATTAACACCGGTAATAATTTTAATTTTTTAGCATGTAACTGCTCGATGTTTAAATCAAAAGAAAATATTACTAGAAAAAATCCACGCGGACCAGGCAGCAGACGGGACTCGAACCCTATTATTATTTTATTTTTATTTTTTTTTATTCGGAAAACGTGCTGTGTTTTTTTAACAGCAATTATAAATAAATGTAAAACTAGACACCATTAACACGTTTTCGCATATGACTTACAATAGAAAGCTCGTCGTTGAAACCATACAAGCAGTGCCAAAGTGAAAAATATAGGAAAGTTATAAGACTAGAGATAATTGAAATATAGCAACAAGCGACGCTTAAAGCCAGTTTGAGAATCAGCCAACCAAGAACTGACTAAGGTATTTTTAAGTATTTGCGGTTTAGTTATAAATAAGTCAAGTTGGGGGAAAGAAGTTACTAGTTTGTTAATTTCTTTTGCAGACCTTACGAAAAAAGAGTTTTGTCTGTAATTAGTACCACATTGGGCAACATCTAAATGTACAAATTGCCTTACGGTTTTGTTAGGGATTTTTATACCTATTTTTGACAGTGAATCCGGCGAGTCAATGAGAAGAGATTATAATTGCTATTTCTTTCAAATATTTAATACTTGTAAAGATATTCATTTGACATTGTGGGTTACCTACAATGCGAAGAGGTGGCGCTGCCTTGCAGCTTAAGAAAGGCTGGAAAGAATCCGACACGGCCATCATGGCCGCAGTAGCATAAGTGCAATCGCCCGAGTAGAACGTGTTATGGTGGGGTTCTTTTTCCTCGACCTTCACATCGTCACATTTTCAAAGTTCAGAGTGAAGGTGGGTAAGCCTCGATTTCCATTCCAGTGTTACCGTTGGGACTACATCATGTACTCACATGCATACTCCCATACGAACTTGTAACTACATATGTAATGTACATGGTTTATACTATGTAGATGCACGATATATGATCTTCCTACGGCCGTCAAGACCGTGAGAAAGCCCTCTCAGTAAGAGAGTAACTTGTGAAGCGCACTGTAATAATGAAATGTACTAATCTATACTTATAATAAATCTGTAGAAAGGTCAATTCTGTACATGAAATATATTTTCAAAATAACTATCAGGGGGTGATTAGTGATCGATACTGATGCCAAAAATGCAATCAGTAAATTTTTGTCTGTCTGTCTGTCTGTCTGTCTGTGTGTATGTTCCTTATAGAAACAAAAACTACTCGACGGATTTTAACGAAACTTGGTACAATTATTCTTCATACTCCTGGGCAGGTTATAGTATACTTTTCATCACGTTACAATCAATAGCAGCAGAGTAGTGAAGGGAAATGTTGGGAAAACGGGAGAAGTTACTCCATTTTTTAAGCTTCCGTCGCGTGTGCAGCCTTAATGGTTAAAGTTACATAGAAATCATGTATGACAGAAATATTCTACATAAAATTGTCTAAAAAATATCCCGCAACAGCATATGTCTATCTTATATGGTTGACTCACAATAACACGTGTAATTATATAAATAAAGTCATTGTTTATAGCACAAGCCTGAGAACAAAAACTATAGTTTACACTACAGCTCTACACCGAAGCGAAGCGAGGGCGGGCCACTAGTATAGTAATAAAATGTAAAAATGTAATGTAACCGCATCTTAATAATAAAATATAATTTCAGTCCTCGATTGATTTTAATTTGGACTCTGCATAAAATTTTTTACTCCGCCAAAAACTAAACAGTGTAAGTTAAATTAAAGCTTGAAAAATACACGAAGACAAGAAAAACAGAAAAAAATGCTTAGCAAGTAAGAGTATCCCTACCTTCGTTATGAATGAAACGGATCTACCAGGGCTACAAAACTCCAAAGGCGATACCTACTTATTTCAATGCATTCCCGACATTAACACTGGTGTGACTATAAATGTAAGGCCGGTTTAAAACCAATTAAATCAATCCGTTTAAAACGAAAAAAACCGTTTAAAACCGAAATAAACCATTTTTTTTCGATCTAAAACGGTTGGTGTTGATGATGTCAACACCAAAAAAAAGGAAAATAATGTTGGTATTGTGTTAATGATGTCTTTTATTTTAATCTAGTGTGTGTTATATAATATATGTATAATAAATAAGTGCTTAAGTTCATACTTAATACCTTCATAGGTACCTACATACCTACTTAAATTTTCATGGTACTATGGAGCTCTAGCCAGAATGGATAGAACCTGGGGACGTGGCTATTCATTAAAACAACTTGACGATGGTTATTATTTTATATTAGATTTCAGGCGAGTATAATTATTTTTATCTAACTACGATAAGTTTGCTTGGTGCCTGAAGATCTACTCTTGAATGGAACCTTCTATCAAAAGACAGACGATTCCTTATTTCAAATCTTAAAATAAAATAATTAACTTTTTAATATAACTGCCAAACGTAGGCATTGCAAAAGCAAAGAGTTTACCTAAACAAGGAGGCTGTAACGTCACGGACGTTACAGTACCTAGGAAATGTACCCACCCGTAACACTAATATTATGCTAGTATAATGGTCATAGAAAAAAAATTCGCCACCGTAACACTAGTGTTAATGTTGAGTGTGGTGGACGGGAATGTACGATATTATTTTCAGTATCTTTTTAAATAAGGTGCTATTGAATATAATAATAAATAATAATAAATAAATATTTCAAATAATAATAAATAAATATTTCCAACACTAGCCTTTTTTTTTTTTTTTTTTTTGTGACGAGGGGAAATGCAGTTACGCACCATACCGTGACGCTGACTAGGCGCACGGCGTGTGTGGGACTCGCCGGCACGGGAAACAGTGCCGACCCTACTCAAGCAGGACCAGTGCGGAAGGCCACACTGATCCTACTCCACTAAAACCCCCCGGTACCCTCCTACGCCCATATGGGGGCGTCTCAGGATCGACGCACCTTAGCGTGCGCCACTTCACTGGGACGTCGCCGGGCCGGCCCGGCCCAACGAGTGGACCGGGCGACGCGCCTCAGGGGGACTGCGCTAGGGTACTAGGCAGTCCCCAGACGTGGTGGCCTATGCCGGAGCGGCACCTAGGACGCGCGGCTGGTCAGGCCGCGCCCAGACCACCTTAGGGCCGTCGAAGACCGGCAGTCACCGCTGCCTGCCTCCTTCGGCCCACCCGTCTACGCCGGAGAGGGGGGGCTAGAGCGTCCTCCTCCCGCTCCCTCTCCGCTGCCTCCTTCTGCGCCATCACAGATTCGCAGAAGGAGGCGGCCGCCCTCCAGGCTCTCTCGCTAACAAGCATGGCTCTTACCATACTTGGCAGCGTGAGGCCTCCTCCGCCGAGCGCCGCGATCTGATCGCGGCGCTCATTTCGCCAGGCCGGGCACACGATCAACGTGTGCTCGGCCGTGTCGTCTGGAGAGGCGCAGTGATGACACCGCGGCGTCTCCTCCCGACGGGCGACTCGGTGCAGGTAGTGACCGAAGCATCCATGTCCGGTCAGTACCTGCACCAGGCGGTGGGTGAGGGTGCCCCGCTGGCGCCCTACCCACTCCTCCAACACCGGACGAATCGCCTCGATCGTCCGGTGGCCAGCGGCTGGGTTGGCGAGTGCCTCCACCCATCGGCGCAGAGCCTCCCTCTGCGCCTCGGTGCGGACCCGTTCAGTCTCCTCTAGAACGGGTCGCTCGCCCCGCTCTCTTGCCGCGACCCGGTGTTGATGCACCTGGGACAGTACCAGGGCATCAACCTCCCACGGGAGCGTGCCTGCTAGGACGCAGGCAGCCCCGTGGCTGACCGTGCGGTAAGCCCGCACGGCCCGGGCCGCGATGACCCTCTGCGGTCTTCGGCGACGCCATGAAACCCGGCGTACAAACCACTCGGCCACGGAGGTCGTCGTATAATATAGTTGAATAAGGTGAATGATATGCCGATGAGTTATTTGAGCTCGATGGCTCAGATGTCTGGCGCTTTCGGTCTGTGAGCGTTGAAGTTAAACATTGGATGTATAACTAAAAAGATAGTATCTTGAGCCGTTGGTTCCGGCAGCATTGAACCCGCATAGTGGGTCATGGCCCATCCTCACTATGCCACCCATATACAAAGCCTGTGCTCCAGCAGTCCGAAAACCGTAAATAAGAGCGTACAAGGAGTACCCACCCTAAAGGCCGGCATCGCATTTGTGATACTCCTGGTGAAGTAGGTGTCTATAGGCGAAGGTGATCATTTATCATCAGGTGAGCCGTCAGCTCGAATGCCCCTTATAATATAAAAAAAGCGCAGAGATTTAAAGGCTGACGATGATAATGATTCTTGATTCTACATAAAATAAATAAATAATAAATTAATATTTCCAACACTCACACCAATTAGCCTAGCCCCAAAGCAAGCATTGTAAGGCTTGTGTTATGGAATCCTACGGTAACAGAAAGAATACATATACTGATACATATATAAGTATGTTTATATGGAAATATATATTAAACATCCGTGACTGGAGTACAAATGCTCGTATTCATCACTCAATCATCTGCCCAAACGACTAACATATATTATTATTTTGAAAAAAAAAATGAACTACCCACCCACTTATATGAAAGAACGCGCTTCCTTTGTCTCGTCTAGAGAGTTAATAAAAAAAAACCTATCCGTTTTGAGACCAAATTTAGAATCGTGTCTGTTCTGTTATTATTTTATTTTTGTGTTTTGTCACATATATTGTTTTTTTCTGGTTACTTCCATCAAAAGTACTCCTCTGCGTTGAGTAATTTTACAATTTGAAATGAAAAATTTCCGCCAGCCGACTGCCAAAAAAATTAGTGTTAAAATTTTCTTTCATTTAAAAACGCGCACAGCAGCAAATGAAAGAAAATTTGATAACCTACTTAAACGATCCATTGGAACCTCGCGTCAACTCGCGTGTTTGAAAATTTCTGGGTTCAGTAAACACAGAGTATTTTAGGATGGGTTCGTTCGAAAATGAGGGTTAAATACAGCCACCACGGTAATATTTTAAGGCCCGAAGGGTGTTCGTCAACATATTCATTGGGTGTACTTAACAGATGTCTTTGAACCTTTGAATTTTAATGAAGTCAATATTTCTTTATTTGTTTTCTGAATATGATGTTTAATGTCAAACAAGTTCGATAACATTACAAATATATACATTGACAACATGAATGTATACTCATATTGTCATAAATCGAACCATTATGAATCGTGCATAATAAATCTCAAAATCACTTAGAGAAAATTGACAATTTTTGAGTAACTTGACTTGCGTCTGTTTGTAGTTACGAAAAGCTGAACAAAATTAGCGCAAAATGAAACGCAAAAATGGTAGTAATTATCTTAACACGAGTAAAACACATAATAATATATTATCTTTACTCTGGTAAACATTAATATCTGCTACTCCAGTTATCTTTGCAAAAAGACTTCACTTGCAAAATACATCACTGGAAAAACAGCTCGATGGCGCAAGTGGTTAGCGTGTTCGGCTGTGATTGTTGAAGTTAAGCAACTTTCGCAGTGGTCGGTCATTGGATGGGTGACCAAAAATTTACTATCTCGAGTTCCTCCGTGCTTCGGAAGGCACGTTAAGCCGTTGGTCCCGGCAGCATCTGCAGTCGTTAGCACCCGCCAATCCGCACTGAACCCGCATAGTGGGTCATGGCCCAATCACCCTATTCCATCCATAGGGAAGGCCTGTGCCCAAGCAGTGGGGACATTAATAGGCTGATGATGATGAAAGTTAAATTCTGGATCATGTAACTAGAATCATTATCATCGTCAGCCTTCAAATCTCTGCGCTTTTTTATATTATAAGGGGCATACGAGCTGACGGCTCACCTGATGATAAATGATCACCTTCGCCCATAGACACCTGCTTAACCAAGAGTATCACAAATGCGATGCCGGCCTTTAGGGAAGCAGTACGCTATTTCTGCTGGAGCACAGGCCTTGCATATGGGTGGCATAGTGGGGATGGGCCATGACCCACTATGCGGGTTCAGTGCTGCCGGAACCAACGGCTTATCGTGACTTCCGAAGCACAGAGCAGCTCGAGATACTAAATTTTTGGTCACCCATCCAATGACCGACCGACCACTGCGAAAGTTCCTAAACTTCAATGATCGTAGCCGAACGCGCTAACCACTTGCGCCATCAAGGTCCTTATCCATCGAGTTAAAAATGTTTATATACTGTATATCTTACACCACCCACTAATCCGCACTGGGACCCGTGGTCCCATAGTCATGTGCATAGTTTTGCTTCCGCACTTTTTGAGCGCGTTTGTAAGTCTAGGTACTTGTTTCAGTGTTTCCACTTTAATGATTTCCTTTCCCCACGCCTCAATTCAGATTTTCCCTTCTTACGACATCTTTCCCCTCAAAAAATATTCTGCTGTAGTTTTTAGATTTGGCACTAGTGTAGTAACTAAAGAAAAAAAAGGTCTTAATCTATCTTATTCTATAACAGATAAATATAAAATATATAAAATCTGCACGTGTTGCCACAGTTTCTTTTATACGGCAACACTAGTCCACGGTATAGTCCATAAAAAAATATTTCCGTGCCGCATTATTTTAGGCTAAGCTTTACCCATAATTTCCCGCAATTTCCCCTTTTCATGTCTCCCTTTTCTTCCCCTTGGGACCCTAATTTACCCTTAAAAGGGGAATTTCCCCTCATTGTGGAAACACTGACTTGTTTTTAAACGTCTGCAACGTGTGCAGGGTTTGACGGTGTATTGTGTCATTGTTAACGTGTCAGGGTCATAATTACAGATTTTATAGGCCCTGCCAGAATACCAACGCTGCTGTGCCACGTTTTGTGGCGTGTTGCGGGAGCATTATGCTGAGGCAGGGTCCTTTTTCCTTTGACGATTGACCATAAAACGTAAAAGGCTAGTTGACTCATGTCAAATTGCACTATACAAATGTTTATTTCTTATAATTTTTGGTATGAGGAACCTAAACACATCGATTTCACTTCATAAAATTAGAAGATGGCTGTAGTAATTTAATTTGAAAAATAGTTTTTTAGTCTATGCTTTTTAAACACTAAAAACGCTGTCCACCATGATAGTGACGTCAACATAAAAGCAAAATAACTGATAATCATTGTCGTGTTACTATGGTTTCTTTCGTCCGACTAAAATATATCTAAAAACTCTTGTATCTTGAAGAAAAGTTTCCGTTTATTGGTTTTCTTCACTAAATTAATGCTGGACGCAGGATTCTTAAAAGCAGAAACGACAAAACTCTTTGACTTAGTAGGTACATTCATAACCTTAAAAATTGAAACCACAACTTTTTTTTCTGGAGTTTTAAACGATGTGTTTCTTTATTCTCGTATAATACAATCATGATAATTACTATATTTATCATTAAATCTAACTAGAAATCATGGTTTTGTAATGTAAATTCAGATAGGTTATATCCTACGTGCTTGCGAGTGTTTGTTTACTATTGTTCCCGTCATACCATAGATAATCTATAGACTAAAATAGCCGACAGCGTTTTTGTATATCCATGAAAAATCTATTTTAAAATTAAAGTTTTGTAGCTTTCTAGGTAAAAAAACATTACAATACATTTTTTTCGGTCTAATTGAACAATTATTAAACATTTAAAACATATTTCCAAAAAGTGTCAACTAGCCTATTTAATTAATCTGTATTTATCATTACCTATACTTTTCAAAATGTTTTTTTTTTAATGTGATTTTGTGATGTAATGTGGTCAATAAAAATTTTCTCTCTCTCTCAGATTTGTTTTTAGATTTAAACAAATGTATGCAGTTTTTCCCCTGCAAAAAATGGCAGAGTGATTTGATTGAATAAAACCTATTATACCGTTGTGGCTACTCCTTTCCGTGTTGCCATAAGTACGTAACAAACAGCGCAATGTAGATGGAATACCTAGATAATAACAATGGATGGGCTCACCATTGAATTCTTGCCAAACTGTGGGAAGTTTACTAAATTTCAACGAGGAGTGAGGACGTGCTAACTCAGTTGTCGAATGAATTAGACACCTGCTGTTACAAAATTGTATGTTTTACTTACTATTTTAAAACATAGTAAACTGTTTGTATTGAAACCTTTGAAAAAGGTGGAGGGCTGATAACTTGAAACACAGTCATTTCTAGTTTATTAATGGTATTAAGAATTAGCTGATTATGGTGAGAAATAAATAAAATTATTATATCTATCACGACGGAATCCAATTCAAAAACGTAGACAAAAAAATATAATAGATATTATAATAAGATTTTTTTATGATCATCATCTTCAACCTAATAATGTCCCCACTGCTGGGACACAGGCCTTCCCTATGGATGTAATAGGGGGATTGGACCATGACCCACCACGTGGGCTCAGTGCGAATTGGCGGGTGTTAACGACTGCAGATGCAGCCGGAACCAACGACTTAATGTGCCTTCGGAAGCACGAAGAAACTCGAGATAAAAGATTTTTGGTCACCCATCCAATGACCGAGCATTGCGAAAGTTGCTTAACTTCAACGTTCGCAGCCGAACGCGCTAACTACCTGCGCCATCGAGCTCCTAATTTATTTCATTTTTTTGACGAACTCCGTGGCTGAGTGGTTTGTACGCCGGGTTTCATGGTGACGAGAGTGAAAAAATTGTGACTTTGACCTTCAATATCTCCATAACCAGAAATGTCCCAGGCACGGTAATAATATCATACAGTATTCTATCTTCATACAAACGGTCGGAAAGCGAGTCATACCTACGCCACTCGAGTTCGATGTGCGCTCGACGTGCATCCAGTCGCGAATGCGCCGCCGCGCCGCAACGACGACCGAACGGTCTGAATTGTTTTTTATGCAGTTAGCCGTGCTTAAACATGCGTTTTGTATTGTAAATATTTGATTTAATTAAGTAGATACCTACATAATTTAGTATGGAAAAGAACAAACGACGATCAATATCGTACAACAGCACAATTGCTGTTTTTGGTTGCTTGAACTCTTCAATAACACACCCAGAGATATCATTTTTTAAATTACCTGAAATATTGGAAAGGTGTCTTACATTTATAGAATATTTTTTATATACCTATCTACTAGTACGTTATTTTCTAATATTTAGGTTTTTCGGTTTTTCCATCGTGTAAATACACACATCAAAAGTGTCTAGGGATCAACATATATTTTTGCAATAACTTTTCTCCTGATTGATATTAATTAAAATTTTCTTTAAGGATTCATCAAATAAAGTGTTTTCGTTTGTCACAGTAACGATAAACCAAGTCACCTTTGCATTAATAAAGAAATTTGCCATTTTCCTAATAAAGGGATTTTTGACATTTGAACCACTAACACAAAAGTTCGAAAAAAAGACTGAAATAACAGTTTTCTCTAAAATTTTATTGGGTAACTTAAACAATTAATAATCCGTATTTCTACCGCGAACACTAACAACACAAGAACATCGGTTTGGCATACTCAAAATGAGTTCATCCAAATCACGCTGTGGAATGGCCGCCCATGTTCGTTGCAACAACAAAAAAAGGTCTTCTTGCGACTGGATACCCTCCATATTCGGCAGAGCTCTTCTCTGTAGCATATCCCATGCATGCTCAATCGGGTTCAAGTCTGGCGACTGAGCAGGCCAGGGCAGGACATTGATGTTAGCTGCGGCGAGAGTCTGTCTTACAACTCTTGCGGTATGCGGTCGTGCATTATCATGCATTAACTGAAATAAGGGACCGATTTGCACTTGTAGAGGAACGATGACGTCTGATACAATCGTCTCAGCATAAATTTGAGCGTTGAGGTTGCCTCTGATCCAAATCAACTCAGTTCTTCCGCCGATCCAAATACCCGCCCATACCATGATGGTTCCACCACTATAAGGATGGACTTCCTGGCAGGATTTTAATCGCTGTTGGCGTCCAGGGGTTCTCCAGTGTCGTATACGTCTTGTATCCGGTCTCATACCAAAACGAGACTCATCAGAAAAGCACACGAAACGCCATTGTTCTTCTGCCCAATTTCTGTGTTCAAGAGCCCATTGATATCGAATCCTACGATTGTGCATTGCTATAGGTGGTACCCGTACCGGTCTTCGGGAATGAAGGTTCACTTCATGCAAGCGGTTTCTGACTGTTTGGTCGCTAATTAAGTTCCCTGAAGAGTGATGAAGCCTCACGGCTAACATCATGGCGGTTATTGTTGGAGCTCTTCGAGTTAAGATTTGAATGTATCGGTCTTGTCTCCGTGTGGTGCAGCGATACCGTCCTCCATGGCGCTCAGCCACGGTACCAGTGCTTCGGTATCGTGTCCAAAGTCGACTGATAACACTCTGACTTGTATTCAGAGCTAAAGCCACAGTACGTTGCCGGGAACCAGCTTCTATCATTCCCACGGCTCTGAGCATTTCTTCCCTGCTTAAATGACGTCGCCGCTCCATAATAACGTTGGTTTTAATCAGTAGTAGGGAAACAGTAGCACTAATAATGTCTTCAATGCGTTGTATGTTTTTATAGGGAAAATATTGACAGCTGATTTTCATCTTTTACTCGAATTTGATTCACAGTTCCTGATTCAAATTATGAAATGCACCAAAAAGGATCCATATAAATTTATAAAATCATAAATTTATTACAAAGCCACATCTCAATCTCAAGAAATCCGCATAAAAATGCTTGATCCCTAGACACTTTTGATGTGTGTATCTGGAATAAATAAGTGGTTAGGATAAAAAAAGAGACAAACGAGTAATCTACCTACACTCGCGTTAAAAACAAAACTACATAAAATACTCGTACTGTAGGCTGGCGGCCCTACCGCGTGCCAACGCAGCGTTCGGTGTAGGCATTTATTTTCAAGGACAGGGCGGAGTCACAATACTGTATAGATAATATTACCGTGTCCCAGGTATGGTCCACAGGAAAAAAATGATCGTCATGATGTGGATAATACGTAACATTCGACTTCGTTAAAGGTTTTTTTACAACCTGTATATACAGTATATATAATGTATTCTTTTCGTTACCCTAGTATCCCGTTGGTCCCGGCTGCATCTGCAGTCGTTATCACCCGCGTGGTGGGTCATGGCCCAATCTCCCTATTCCATCCATAGAGAAGGCCTGTGCCCCAGCAGTGAGGACAGTAATAGGCTGAAGATGATGATGAAATATTTTTAACTTAGTTCCAACCGTGTTTTCCACGAAATACATGCATTTTTTTTTCAAGTATAGCTTAGGCTGTAAGGCAGTATATGTCTGTTAAACTCAAAGGTGATTGGCTGACATAGTGATCTATCAACGCACAGCCCAAACCACTGGACGGATCGGACTGAAATTTGGCATGCAGGTAGATGTTATGACGTAGGCATCCGCTAAGAAAGGATTTTGATCAATTCTACCTCCAAGGGGATAAAATAGGGAATGAAATTTTGTATGAAACTTTGTCAATTTTAAACCGATCGGGCTAAGACTTTGCATGGAGGTATAAGAAGAATCGTAGATGAATGTTTTTGTGTATAATACAATAGTCTACACTTCAGCTCTACACCGAAGCGAAGCGAGGGCGGTCCTCTAGTCTACTATAAATAAGCACAAAACCGGCCAAGAGCGTTTCGTGCCACGCCCAGTGTAGGATTTCGTAGTTGGGCGTCGTATAATATATTTTGGAAAGAGTCTACTTTTTAAGCAATTACTTCGTCTAAGTCACTAGTTTTAATATTTTCTTCTAAGGATTTTTTATTACGTCAGATTTTTTCTAATACATAAGTTGAACGACTATTACTCTTCGTTATAATTTTTAAATCTAAAGAATATATAACTAGAAAAAATTCCACGCGGACCAGGCAGCAGACGGGACTCGAACCAATTATGCTACCGCGGCCCTCACGGACCGCGTCGAAATTCTTCTAGCCATTCTTAAGCTGCATGGCAGCGTCATCTCTTCGCATTATAGGTAACCCACAATGTCAAATGAACGTTATCATTTCCCTTAAAAATTCATGAAAATCATTATTATCATGATTTTTTCCAGGTTTTCGAACCAATAGGTTAGCTCTTAAAGGGGAAACGGGGGAGGCCCTACACGAACAAAAAATAGCACTTTGAAGTTCCATATTTCGCAAACGGATCAAAAGAGTTACTAAATAATTTTAAAACTTTGACGACCTCCCTGGCCGAGTGGTTTGTACTCCGGGTTTCATGGTGTCGCCGACTCGAGAGGTCCCTCCCGGGTTCGAATCCTGGTGCGGGCAGATGTTTGTGTGTTGAATACGAGCATTTGTACTCCAGTCATGGATGTTAAATATGTATTTCTATATAAAAATTTACTTATATATTATGTACAGTTTAAGTACTCTATCCGTTACCCTAGCATCCCATAACACAAGCCTTACAGTGCTTACTTTGGGGCTAGGCTAATTGGTATGAGTGTTGAAAATATTTATTTATATATTTATTTGTAAAAGATATATTCACCCTACACGATGGGTAGACAGTGAAAAAATAAAATCATCTCCCGGTTACATGTAGGGGAGCCTTAAACCATTTTGTCGGCATGATTGATATACAAATCTCCAGAAAATTACAGCTCTCTAGTACTAACAGTCTCCAAGCGAAACCGGAGACAGACAGACGGACACGCTGAAACTTTATGGACTACGGAACCCTAAAAAGGGAAAAATACATTGTTGAATTTTTATGTTACCTATCTACCTAATTTTATGAAAATGTCCTCGAACCGATACGAGCCATTCCCCGCGTAATGTTATTTTGATAGACCTAAGCTTAGTTCGGCTTACCATTCAGCCACCCATTTTACCCAGAAAAGGACACATTACAATATTTTACTTGATATTAATATATTTTTGGGTTATATAAGATAAAAATAAAATAGAATGATTTAGTTATTGGAACATTTAGCCATTAAGAGCGAATGCGAGCTGAGAGAGATTTGAGAAATAGGTATTTGGAAAAACTATTGCGGTAGTGCATTGGCTTATATCGGGTGGTAGGGACAATTGTAGCTAACGCTAAAAATTGCGAATGTCGAGGTTTGGTTTTCGACGTTTTCCTACTCGAAAATGAGATATATCTAAAAGAAATTTTACTCATAGAATAATAAGTACTTATACTAAGGCATCTATGTTTTTTTTTTCTTGTAAATGCTTTTTGAATCTCCACCCTAGGCGTTTTTAATGATAGTAAAAAATAGGTAATTTTTGGCATCATTAAGGGCTTTTAGTTTTTTGAATAACAACTTATCGAAAAAAGATATAGGACCATGGAACGAGTTTTTCGTATGAACATCATTTCTTGTATGATCAAAATCAATGAGTAATCTGTCGAGACCGCTTCTATGGAAAAAATATTGCCCGCCTCCCCTCTCAATACTACACTCGTGAGTTTTAAAGTTATGGATAAAAACGTCGAAAGCTAAGCTTCTCTGTCATTGGCTGTATTGTATTTTTGTCGTTACTCCAGCCAATGACAGTTCGCTTTCTCGTCTGACGCAGTTATCTAGCCTTGTCGTCTTTAAGCAAATGTGTGATAAAAGTAGTGCTCCACTGACTTATATCCATGAACTGAACAATATTAGGTTTAATAAATTATTTCACATGAAGATAAGTATGAGTGGAGAGAAGTACAAACGTAAACATTACAAAAGGAGACGACGATTTCCTGTGTCGTCAATAATTCCTGAATCGCCCTTTCAAACCGATCACAACCACTAGTATATATTACCTACTAGCATACGAGTTTTAAACGTACCTCCTAAGGTTCGAGTGTTCTAGAGACTCCGTCGGGAGATGCCATCCGCCTGAAATACTTCTAGAGGCATAGGCAATTCTCGGTTTGAGGTCCCCCTGAACTCCCGTCCCCAAACCCGGTAACGCTGTAAAGGTCATCTACGACCAACACCAAACAGACATAAAAATAAAATGGAATGATTTAGTTATTGGAACATTTAGCCATTAAGAGCGGATGCGAGCTGAGAGAGATTTGAAAAATAGGTATTTGAAAAAACTATTGCGGTAGTGCATTGGCTAATATCGGGTGATAGGGACAACAGTAGCTTACGCTGAAAATTGCGTATAAGAATTGGGAATGTCGAGGTTTGGCTCTCGACGTTTTCCTACTCGAAAATGAGATATATCTAAAAGAAATTTTACTCATAGAATAATAAGTACTTATACTAGGCATCTATGTTTTTTGTTTTTGTAAATGCTTATTGAATCTCCATACTAGGCGTCTCTAATGGTAGTAAAAAATAGGTTACTTTGGCATCTATACGGGCTTTTAGTTTTTTGAATAACAACTTATCAAAAAAAGATATAGGAGCATAGAATGAGTTTTACGTATGAACATCATTTCTTGTATGATCAAAATCAAGGAGTAATCTGTCGAGACCGCTTCTATGGAAAAAAATATTGCCCGCCTCCCCTCTCAATACTACACTCGTGAGTTTTAAAGTTATGGATAAAAACGTCGAAAGCTAAGCTTCTCTGTCATTGGCTGTATTGTATTTTTGTCGTTACTCCAGCCAATGACAGTTCGCTTTCTCGTCTGACGCAGTTATCTAGCCTTGTCGCCTTTAAACAAATGTATGATAAAAGTAGTGTCCCAATGACTTGTATCCATGAACTGAACAATATTAGGTTTAATAAATTATTTCACATGAAGATAAGTATGAGTGGAGAGAAGTACAAACGTAAACATTACAAAAGGAGACGACGATTTCCTGTGTCGTCAATAATTCCTGAATCGCCCTTTCAAACCGATCACAACCACTAGTATATATTACCTACTAGCATACGAGTTTTAAACGTACCTCCTAAGGTTCGAGTGTTCTAGAGACTCCGTCGGGAGATGCCATCCGCCTGAAATACTTCTAGAGGCATAGGCAATTCTCGGTTTGAGGTCCCCCTGAACTCCCGTCCCCAAACCCGGTAACGCTGTAAAGGTCATCTACGACCAACACCAAACAGACATAAAAGCAAACTTTTATAAGTACTTATTTTTCATCGCAACCTCCATATAAATCGGCTTCTATAAACCTATCCAACATATATCTATCCTAACCTTACCCTAATGGTGTAGATAACTTTCCCAAACTGGCATTCCAAATCGAAATTAAATCCGATTCACCCCAGTTCCCTTAAAATATACTGTCCTCAGAACAAGAAATACTGTCGCGCCTATTGAGATATCGCTTTATGCTATGCAAATGAATATCCCACTGCGCCAGTTGCAATGAATAATCTCAAAGGTTCACACTCCAGTTACCAGCGGCACATTCGCTAATTCGGTCTTTGTCTACGGGTTAGCGTTCTGCCAACCCATAGCGAGCACGTTACAAATTGCTCGTACTGTTGTTCGGAATTTGGACGAAGCCCCGTGAAGTTCACATTCGGTTTTATTTACACGAGACGCTGGAATTGTGCCAGGCTGGTAAGAATACTGGAAGGAAACCTCTTTACATCTGATGAGTTCTGTGTTGTCCTATTTGGTTTTGAAGTTTACGGGTTTATTTGAAGTTGTTTTAATGTAACCAACCTTTTTGGTGAAATACTTCTTGGGCTTTTTGTTCAAATTAATTAACATTGACGGCAATCAGACAGAGGTAATTTTTTTTTTATTCCAACACACACCAATTAGCCTAGCTTCAAAGTAAGCACTGTAAGGCTTGTGTAATGGGATACTAGGGTAACGGATAGAATACATATATTGTACATATATAAGTATATTTATATAGAAATATTTATTAAACATCCATGACTGGATTACAAATGCTCGTATTCATCACACAAACAACTGCCCCCACCGGGAATCGAACCCGGGACCTCTCGAGTCAGCGACACCATGAAACCCGGCGTACAAACCACTCGGCCAAGGAGGTCGTCAAAAATTTATGTTTGAACTTGGTTAAAATTTATGCTGTCATTTTCTTGACGCTAGAAACCTCATATTAATTTATCTGAAATAGACATTACCCCAGCAGTAGAGACATTAATACTTAGCACAGTGCGGGTACATTCTTGCCTCTCTGATACTCCATAACACCTACACGTTAGTATACACCTACACCTAATTCTGGTATGAGAAATCAATTAATATTCGCAAGTAATAAAGCGTAACATTTATAATTTCAAAGCGAAACCAGCATAAAATTTCATGGAACTGCGTTGTTAACAGTTATAGGAACTGCCAGCGAGACTATTATAACCGGTTATTGATCGTCAGAAAGGCTTAATTGTTTTACGTAACTTCCTCGTAATTAAATCCGTTGTACTGGTATTTTTATTACCACAAAATAAATTATGTAAAAGATATTTTATTATTGTAAATAATGAGCAATCTTTTTTATGGATAGCAGCTTTGATTTCCGCTCGTACTCGTAGCTACCGAATATTCTTGTATTTTAGCAATGTAGCCCGAGGCTAATATTTCTGACCGAAAACACAGGAATTTACGGATTGATATTCAGATCCTTTCGGGATAGTCAAGAAGGGTAGCTGTTATGTAACCACTGTGGGAGGCCACTGAGTGTCTCTTTAACTGAATATATTTAACAAGTATCCGTCTATCTACAGAATCTAAATGTGCGATCATGAAAGTTAAGCAACTTTCGCAATGGTCGGTTATTTGATGGGTGATTGAAACTTATTATCTCGAGCCACGCCGTGCTTCGGAAGGCACGTTAAGCCGTTGGTCCCGGCTGCATCTGTAGCCGTTAGTACTAACCAATTCGCACTGGGCCTGCGTGGTTGGTCATGGCCCAGTCTCCCTATTCCATCCATAGGGAAGGCCTGTGCCCTAGCAGTGGGGACATTCATAGGCTGATGATGTTGATGACGACTTGTTTTAGAAAAACAAACTCTCGCTTCGGTCTACGAGCAGTTTTCTCTTTTGATTTTTGCAGGCTTTAATTTTTTATTTATGGCTAGCGCCCCGCCCCGCTTCGCTTCGGTGTAGAGCTGAAGTGTAGACTACAGTTTTGTTCTCAGGCTTGTATTATACACAATGACATTCATCTATGATTTTTCTTATACCTGCGTTCAAAGTCTCAGCCTGATCGGTTTAAAATTGACAAAGTTTCATACAAACTTTCATTCCCTATTTTATCCCCTTGGGGGTAGAATTGATCAAAATCCTTTATTAGCGGATGCCTCCGTCATAACACCTACCTGCATGCCAAATTTCAGCCCGATCCGTCTAGTGGTTTGAGCTGTGCGTTGATAGATCACTATGTCAGTCAGTCTGTCACCTATGAGTTTTATAATATATAGATTTTTTGAATTTTAAATTTCTTAAGATTGTTGATGATATGTTGGATATATTCTTTATAGGTTTCCACTCTGGTTTCTTTACATAAAACCCTACTATTATCTTATTTAGACTCTGCCAGAATATCAGCGCTGCAGCAGCCCAGATGTTGCTGTAGTACAGGTCGCGGCGCTAGCTAGCTAACTCTAGCGCTGAACAAAACGCGGAGGGGACAGCTGCGCATGGGTACGACTGGAGAGCCAATCGGTGCAAAGCACGCCCACCCGCGCACCTCGTTTCCCCCCAAGACATCTTAATATTTACTTCTGTGCAATAGCGGTCAGAACTAGAGTTTCATGCCGCGACTTATATTAAGCTGAGGCAGGGACCTAGTTGGCCAGTCTTTTTGTGTTTTGTTATGTAAATATTACTGTGTTCAAGGCTAATATTTTTTTTCTTTCTATTTTTAGTGTTGCTATGGCGGCAACCGAAATACACATTCTGTGAACATTTCTAACCATCGACAGACGGATACACAATATCTTATCACGAGAACGGAAGCCTATAGAACCTTCTTAAAGAAGAATCCTTCTTAAAGTCGGTCAAAAATGTTCCACACAATAGCCCGCGATTTGCTTTTCTTTCACAAGACAAATAACAAATATTTGTATTAACCAAATAGTATTGTATCGATTCCATAATTTCATTTTCTACGAAGATCTTATTACAAATAACCAATAACCGTTTCAGTGATCCTGGTATCAAATTATTTTCCCCATTATTTTGGCCGATTATCTTTGCTTATGGTGCTATTCGTGGAGAAATACCATAGCAAAACTGATTTTATGGTGGAATAATTCCATTGGTTCACAAATCTGTTTTGTAGCCTATATTTATTATAACTATATTTCATTATGTAATCATGGTATAATAGGAGAGGAATTTTTAGGAATTTTGTTATAAAGATCATTATTGAAGAAATACATAATAAGTGTAACAGTTCCCAGTAATAATAAACTAGGCGAGACAGAAATTTTGTATGCGGAACGAGAGCCCTTTTTCGATATACGCTGCTGAAATTCCTAGACCCATCAAGATTCCGAGGCCATGAGTTCGTTTAGCCCAAACCTTTAGTCACGACACTGTATTTTGTTCAATTATTCCATAATTTTAGAGTCTTGAGCTATGCCTATAAGCTGAATGTTTAAAATTATTAATGGTGAACAACATTTACAGGAGAGATACAGATGAAAATAAAGTTAACTAAATATACATTATTATTCTCATTAAACTTAATTCATTCTTACCTTTCTTTCGTAAACTACTCAATTAGACGACCTCCGTGGCCAAGTGGTTTGTACGCCGGGTTTCATGGTGTCGCCGACTAGAGAGGTCCCGGGTTTGAATCCCGGTAGGGGCAGATGTTTGTGTGATGAATACGTGCATTTATACTCCAGTTATGGATGTTTAATATGTATTTCTATGTGTATATATACTTATATATGTACAATATATGTATTCTATCCGTTACCCTATTATCCCACAACACAAGCCTTATAGTGCTTACTTTGGGGATAGGCTAATTGGTGTGTGTGTTTAAAAAAAACCACCGACCTGTCGGAGGAACTCAAAGGAGTGACTGCAGAATGGTTGTATCAGGTTCATTTATAGTCTCCAAAAATTTGACCACGTATCTCACTTCCGTTGTAAACTCAATTGACTCCCCATACGCCGGCGCAGGGATTTACTCTTACGTTTCTCTATTCTATACTTTTCCTGCCACCTTCTCCGTCTTATCTTATGCAGTGTTTCTTTTTCTATCATCTTTTTCACAGCTCTTGTTGCGATCCTCTCTTCTAACTTTCTTATTAAAGTTCGCTGTAACTCTTCTCACTTCTTTTCTTATTCTTTTTCTGTGCACGCTGCTCGGCTGTAGTGAGAATTCCTCACCCTTAAGGAATCAGAAAGACTCGTTCGCTTAATTCCTTGAGCGATTAAAAGCGTTCTTTGTGTATCTTAAATTGATTAAGCATTCCATTTCCTCGCTTCTCTTAAATATTTGTGTAAGTATATCTCCTGTATTTACTTTTACACCCTTCTATATATATATATATATATATATATATATATATATATCTATATTTTGATTCCTTTACCACTATAGGTTGCAAGAAAGAGATTGGAGTTTAACAGTAAGGCCGTGTACACTTTCTTCTATTCTATTTGTTCTTGTTCTGTGTCCTTTGTTGTGTGTAAGAATATTTATTATTATTGTTATTAATCAATTCTAATTTGCACTTTATAAAACAGGAAAATTGATTTTGGTGACATAAATAATAGAAATATCTATTATTTTGTAAATAATAATTATAAGCATAGTAATTAATACCATAAATAAGATTTAGACTATTAAAAATATTTACGTGCATAATTAAGTAGTTGGATCATATTAGAACGATAATATAATAGACAAAATAAGATCAGTTATATTGTTTTAAATTTCCATGGTCACTAACACTTTAATATTTTTTATTTTTAAATGTTGCTATCGTTAGTTTTTGTTTATAGTTTTTTTTTTGTTTTTCGAAAAATATTTCATTTGTCATAAATTATTCCCGTCACACCCCTACGATCTCGTCTAAAGAGATTTTCGCAATACCTAGTTTCGGAATCTCATTAATGCTTTAATTACTCAACGAATTCCAATTTGATCAGCACAGGATAAGTATTCTCGACGCGGCAAAAAGGATTCGCTCGTTCATGAACATCGATTCTGCTAAACGCGATTGCAAGTCTATTCGAATGTGTCCATTTAAGCGTAGGCTTTCGGTCTGATTGCTGTTTAGAATTCAGAGTTACTCCAAAAAGAGCAACAAGTGTCAGGACAAGTCACAGTTTTTTTTTGTTTCTTTTTGACGCAGTTGGGGAAGGCAAATGATACTGGGTCACATATTTTTTTATATACAGGATGTAAAAAATCTTTTAACGAAGTCGAAGGCCACGTATTTTCCTCATCATGACGATCAGTTTTTTCTTCTTGACCATACCTGGGAAATTTATGGTTATGGAGATATTGAAGGTCAAAGTCACAAATTTTTTTCCAAGGTTTTTTACATTAGTATTTTCAAAACGTTATTTAGAAGCTTTTTTATCGATGCACTTACACACACGCACACACATACACACAGGCACATTCTTTGCGTAGCGCGCCGCGCTATACATTGCGTACAGGATATTTTTTTTGTATTTATTTATCTAAAAAAAACAAATGTTTCCCACGTACAATATTTTGTAATATTACTTTTGGGTTTACTAAAATGCGTAGTCTTAGTCTTTGCCATAGGATTTTTTACACCCTGTATATATTAAAAGTTTGGCAAACAATTTATTGGCCCGCCTGTTGGTAAATGGCCACCATAGCCAATAGGCGCTTGCGGTACCATAAATATCACACGTATTGTTGCCTTCCCTGGCCCAATCCCCTACCAGTTCCAAGGCTCGCGAAGCCCTGGAACCCTACTCACAGACAGAAACACAACACCACTAAAAGGTACTTTTATTTTACTGTGATATTCTGTAAGGTGGAGGAATGGTTGCCATGTAGCACTCCTATTAGAGGATGAAAGTATGATGCCAATGTAGCACTCCTATTAGAGGATGAAAGTATGATGGCAATGTAGCACTCCTATTAGAGGATGAAAGTATGATGGCAATGTAGCACTCATATTAGAGGATGAAAGTATGATGCCAATGTAGCACTCCTATTAGAGGATGAAAGTATGATGGCAATGTAGCACTCATATTAGAGGATGAAAGTATGATGCCAATGTAGCACTCCTATTAGAGGATGAAAGTAAAATATCAAAGTTATACCGTTACAATGATTTAGTCAACTTTAGTATGTAGGTAGGCACATAGACAGTAGAAGACAAGGCTGTGAGTAAGTATATACACCAGCCAATATGTGCAATAAAGTCCGCTCCACAATCACTGTCCTGAAGTTGTCGGATGCGCCAGCAGGGTTTCCGGTAGGTAGGCAGGTAGACGCAGGTAGTATGGGTAGGTTGCCCGGGTAGCCGTCACCTCTCCGTAGATGAGATTCCCCGATTAATAGGTATCGGTACGGTGAACCCTGGAATCGTAAATATCTGACATTTTACAATTGTCCGCGCTCCAATCCGCTATGCCCTACATGTAAACATTATGCGATATTTATCTATGTATGTACTTCTATGTATTGTTTATTGAAATACTATGAACCATATAGGCCATGTCAGAATACCTGTATGCAATCTCTTTTTCTTCCAGCATCTCACTCTCTGCGGCCCGGGAATATGTGCGGTCCAATTACCGCACATGTTTCCGTGTCAGCGAAATAGTTTACTTATTTAATATTATTTGATTGTATAGTCAGTCGTGTGTGTATCAAGTAATTGTAAGCTTGGTATACGAATACCTATCAAGAAAATAAACATTCTATAATCGTCAAGGAGTTTTTATTATCAAGTTATCAAGATCTATGAAATATTACGTTAGGCCCTTTTCACATGCACACGGCAACCGTGCTAGCTCTTTCACATGTATACGGCTTACACACGGTCGCCGGCTATGGATGTTGCAATATTATCGAGAATTTTGGGGAACGACGACGTCTTTCATCATGGAACAAAAAAAGATTCTTTTCATTATCATCTAATTCTTCGAAACTACTATTTAATCCTATACATACTTCTTTCCACGGTTCTTTGTCTCGTTCCTGTTTTTATAAGACGCGATGGTTTTATCCCATAAAGTAGGACGCGCTTCAACTAGCGAAATCAACACATCAACATCGATTTCGACAGACATTCTGTAACAATCGTCCGTCCGTTCCCCTATGACTTTAGCTGACGAATGGTATTTGCGCTCGCCATGCCGTACCGAGCCTGTGTTCATGTGAACGCGTCTATACAAGTCCATACAATATTATAAAGACGGTTGCCGCGTCAAAACCGTGCTTATAGTGGATAAGGACGGCTGACACGCGGTCACGGCACGGTCGCCGTGCAATGTGAAAGCTCTCATTGTTGCTCATACATTACTATTTTACACGGCACGGCAACCGTGCCATGTCCGTGAACATGTGAAAAGGCACTTAGGCAGCATCACGGCAACGTCCGACACAAGCGTTGCTGTGTTTAGCTACACGTCACGGCGGTAATAATAATTAACAAACTTTTGTACTGCCTTCTCTTTTGGTTATATTTTTTCCACTGTCTGTATTCATGTGCTTGTTTTTATTTAGGCAATAAAATGGATCTCCATCTCAGACTCTCGCTCTCTCTCTCATGTACAATATATATAACTACCATTAATTCGGAGCACAATATTCTTCACTCACGAGTAGTTTATAGTGCATACCTACTTGCGACATTCTAAGATCGATTCCAAAATGTATTAGTTCAATCTATTATGCAACAAGGAGTTGGAAGATTCCTTAAATTTCCAAAATTTTTTTTTTCATGGATACCCTCCGCAAAGTAAAAACACTCAATCGTGAAGGTCGTTCACAAATTATGGCGTGACCTATAGAAATAAAGATTAATAAATAAATATAAAAGTGACCGTCTAACTACAGTTTGGAATTCGTGCAATTGTTTCAGTACTAGAAACCTTTCCTACGGGAATACATAATGGAACAGGCATAAATCTCACGTATTAACAATTCAATTGCGTCCTCCGTCGCCTCCTTGATAACGACCGTAGACACAGTTTATTACAGCTACCTACATTGTATCGCCAACTCACTGAAATGTATCAGATATCCTTAACATTGTTTGTGGGTGGAAGACCCTTTAGCGTAGTTACAAAAAAGTTTAACCTGGTTACTTTTGACCATACACCAAAAACTATATTAATTTATAGGGGATGACCTGGTTACTTTTGACCATACACCATAAACTATATTAACTTATAAGGGATAAAGCGATATCCTGCTACCAACAGCCAGAACAGTGTGCAAGACGTGTAGCGATTGAACTATCGGAAGTTTGCGTTCTAATTTATCCGACAGCTGGCTAAGGAATATGCAGTGACATTTTAGGCTAATCATTGTGAAATATTAGGCTTTAAAGTTTAGAAGTTACATCCTACACCATCTGGATGCTTGGTGATCTAGCACCATACGTTACACTCATTTTTTTGAAGTTATACTTCTTTAGGCGCGTTATGAAAAAATGATGAGAGTGAAATTTTAAGATGCGCGCGCATCACTGTAACACAAAATTTTGTGTTTACCTTGTTGTTGTTTTTTAATTACTTTTGTGTTTACCGCACATTAACAAAATCTACCAACAAAATAGAAATAGAATCTCTATTTAGTGGGTGCTAACGACTGCATTGTGAAGGCCTATCAAAAGTATTTATTAATCTGGAACAACGGAACCAAAGCGCGATTCAGGAGACTACAGCGCCATCTCTTGACCATTGGTGTAGTAGAACCAAAAACCACATCTTTATTTTTTGTAATAAAGTAACAGTTATGGGTATTCATATTTATAATATTTATCCACATGTTTCTAGTTTGTATATTCGGAATACGTGTTTGAGTTTCATACAAGTGCAAATCACATATGTTCTAATAAATTATATTCAGTAGCGATTTTAATTGAATATTTTGATTATTTATTTATTTTTTCAAATTAAAACTGATCTTTATTGACTGTGTCCTTTTCCAGACTTTTTATTAATTTATTGTAATTAATTATTTGCATGCAATTAAAAGCTAATTTTAAACGATGCCAAAGAAGGATAACTTCTCACGCGCCTACATAAGTACACGCACCCAGTTTTTTTCTTTTTGTAAACCAGAAAGATCTGAAACGCAAATCTCTCAGAGGTTTTGCCTCTTAGCTACGATATGACGGTCTTCAAAAAGCGGGAAACCTTTTCCTTCAGAGCCGCGCGATGCCTGAAGGTTGTCCTTGATGCTGCAATGGTCCATGTTATTAACCACTTACCATCAGGTGGACTGCCAGCTCGTTAGCCTGCATTAGTAAAAAAAGGTCATCCTCTGTGTATCTATGGTTTCGATGGTAAATCAGAAGCTCTGGACATCGTATCTTGGCTTGAGTTCCCTTATGGATCTCTCTACAAAGCCGGTGACGCTGCGAATATCATCTGTAGCTATCACTATACACACTCGAAACAAAATGGCCATCGTGAAGCATTAAGAAGGAGTACTACTTAAGTAGTCCTAGTAGCATTTTTACATCATCACCATCGGCCAATGGACGTCCACTGCTGAAAATATGCAACAAGAGGTTTCTACACACAACTGTCCTGCGCTTTCAGCATCCAGTGGGTCCCTCTGACTCGCTTGATGTCCTCAGTCTACCTGGCATGGGCGGATCCAGCTTTATCGCCAGGGGGGGGGGGGTCATATAGCCAGCTTTGGCGCCAGGGGGGGTCATATAGTCGTGGTATATTAAATATTGAAAGTACTTAAATAAAATCCCCCTGGGTTTGGTCCATCTGTACCCAGCCCAGGGGGGGTCATGACCCCCATGACCCCCCCCCCCTGGATCCGCCCTTGCTACCTGGTGAGGGGACTACCGACACTGCGTTTCCCGGTGCGGGGTCGCCATTCAAACACATTGGGATCCCGGTTTTAACATGTCTGAACAGAAAGGAGTGTAATGTTTTCAAAGTCTCGTATATTTTAAAGAAAATATAACTAGACTAACTATAGTAATTTTTGGTCACCCATCCAATGACCGACCACTGCGAAAGTTGCTTAAGTTCAACGATCGCAGCCGAACGCGCTAACCACTTGCGCCATCGAGTTCTAGATAAAATTCCACGTGGACCAGGCAGCAGACGGGACTCGAACCCGCACTCTTCGCAATCCGGGCGAATGCACTGACCAATTATGCTACCGCGGCCCTCACGGACCGCGTCGAAATTCTTCTAGCCAGTCTTTTATCTCGTATATTTTTTTTATAAAAAGATCAAGATAAGATATGTGTCGTTACTTATGCAATACTAGTGGAGAGATCGATGGCGCTGAGGTGATTAGCGTGTTCGGCCTGCGATCGTGGAATTTAAGCAATTTTCGGACGGTCATTAGATGGGTGACCAAAAACCTATTATCTCGAGCTCCTCCATGCTTTGGGGGGTATGTTTAGCCATTGATTCAGCTGCATCTGTAGTCGTTATCTCCTACCTGTCCGCAATCGCATGGTGGGTCATATTAGTATTGAAGGTCTTAATGAGCATATTTCAAAAAGATGCAACGTCAGGAAAGCGAAACAAGAAGTAAAGAATTAATTCAATAAGTGATTGCAGGCGTGGAACTCCTTTGAATAAATTAACGTGGTTATTCTAATTGGAACACGTTTTAATTTAAGTAACAGGTCGCCTGACTGCATTAACTTTTCGGTTTAGACTTTTTGTATTGTTTTATATATTTTGTTTGCTTAGTTTAAACCAAGGCACCTTTTACTTTGTAAACTTTTCCTTTCAACATATCTGTCAGTCCCTCGTCAATCTATACCAAATAACAAACCCGAAAAGATAGAGAAACTTGGACAAGGACAAAAGGGTTTTTTTTCGAAACTATAAGTTTAAGGGGTATAACAGGTTGTGTGAAAAAAATATTGCGAGCAGACTTGTCTGTCGTTGATAATTTTTTAATGTTCAAGTTGTATTATAGTTTTGTATATTAGTGTTGCCGCACACGGGCCACCCACCACAACCGCAAAACTCCGGCACCGGCATATTTCTTGAAGTTTTCATACATTTTATATGGACTCGCCACACACGGTACGCCGGTGGCCGCCACACGCTACAAATCGTCGTTGCTCGCTTCTTGTGGCCCGCACCGGCCACTCAATGCGCCGATACAAAACGCCGCCCCACGTCACTCGCCCGATTCCCCACCCCTCTCTCCCTTTCCTTAGTCGGCCGCTGTCGCGTGCTTCAGCCACTTTAGTAGCCGCTTCTAGCTTCTCGTGGCGGTGTTTGTGGCTGTGGCGTGTGGCCCGTGTGTAAAAGCGTGGTACACAAGCATATAGACCTGATGGTAAGCGGCCACCATAACCTTTAGACGCTTGCAATACCAAAAATATCACTCACGCCGTTGCCTACCTTGACCCAATCCCCTACCCCGTGGAGCCCTGGACCCTTACTCACCAACAGCACAACAACACCACCAAAAGGTATTGTTATTTTACAGTTTTCTGTAAGGTAGAGTACTCCCCAGACGGGCGCTCCTCCTGTAAGGTGGAGTACTCCCCAGACGGGCGCTCCTCCTGTAAGGTGGATTACTCCCCAGACGGCGCTCCTCCTGTAAGGTGGAGTACTCCCCAGACGGGCGCTCCTCCTGTAAGGTGGAGTACTCCCCAGACGGGCGCTCTTCCTGTAAGGTGGAGTACTCCCCAGACGGGCGCTCCTCCTGTAAGGTGGAGTACTCCCCAGACGGGCGCTCCTCCTGTAAGGTGGAGTACTCCCCAGACGGGCGCTCCTCCTGTAAGGTGGAGTACTCCCCAGGCGGGCGCTCCTCCTGTAAGGTGAAGTACTCCCCAGACGGGCGCTCCTCCTGTAAGGTGGAGTACTCCCCAGACGGACGCTCCTCCTGTAAGGTGAAGTACTCCCCAGACGGGCGCTCCTCCTGTAAGGTGGAGTACTACCCCGGACGGGCGCTCCTCTTGTAAGGTAGAGTACTCCCTAGACGGGCGCTCCTCCTGTAAGGTGGAGTACTCCCCAAACGGGCGCTCCTCCTGTAAGGTGGAGTACTCCCCAGACGGGCGCTCCTCCTGTAAGGTGGAGTACTCCCCAGACGGGCGCTCCTCCTGTAAGGTGGAGTACTCCCCAGACGGGCGCTCCTCCTGTAAGGTGGAGTACTCCCCAGACGGGCGCTCCTCCTGTAAGGTGGAGTACTCCCCAGACGGGCGCTCTTCCTGTAAGGTGGAGTACTCCCCAGACGGGCGCTCCTCCTGTAAGGTGGAGTACTCCCCAGACGGGCGCTCCTCCTGTAAGATGGAGTACTCCCCAGACGGGCGCTCCTCCTGTAAGGTGGAGTACTTCCCCGGACGGGCGCTCCTCCTGTAAGATGGAGTACTCCCAGGCGGGCGCTCCTCCTGTAAGGTGGAGTACTCCCCAGACGGGCGCTCCTCCTGTAAGGTGGAGTACTCCCAGGCGGGCGCTCCTCCTGTATGTTGGAGTACCCCCCAGACGGGCGCTCCTCTTGTAAGGTGGAGTACTTCCCCAGACGGGCGCTCCTGCTGTAAGGTAGAGTACTCCCCAGGCGGGCGCTCCTCCTGTAAGGTGGAGTACTCCCCAGGCGGGCGCTCCTCCTGTAAGGTGGAGTACTCCCCAGGCGGGCGCTCCTCTTGTAAGGTGGAGTACTTCCCCAGACGGGCGCTCCTGCTGTAAGGTAGAGTACTCCCCAGGCGGGCGCTCCTCCTGTAAGGTGGAGTACTCCCCAGGCGGGCGCTCCTCCTGTAAGGTGGAGTACTCCCCAGGCGGGCGCTCCTCCTGTAAGGTGGAGTACTCCCCGGACGGGCGCTCCTCCTGTAAGGTGGAGTACTTCCCTGGACGGGCGCTCTAATTCGAGTTGGAAATCCGCTATTTCCTTACTCTTTATATATATTTCAGGCTTGCTTTCATAAAGGTAGTGTATGGATCATAATTCATATTGTAGTTAATTTCTGGTGATCTTAGGTACAAATTTATCTGTGTCCAACACAGGCAGTTTTGTTTTGTATTCAATAAATTTATTGAATACTTTATTATATATAGAATAATTTATTCTGAATGTCACTTTAGATAGAAATGAAACAAGTGTAATATATTAATAAAAAATATGATTACGATGACATTATCTATCTATTGCACTTCTAATCATTGTATGACCCCCCACGACAACGGCTAACTATAGCCGGGGTACGAGTCTCAGAAACGCCCTTTAGTTGAGCCGACCTCCTCAGGTTCAAGTGATCTAGAGGCTCCAGACGGAGAGGAGACTCCCCCCGTGGGAAGATGCCATCCGCCTGGAATACCTCTAGAGTCATTCGCCAATTCTCGGCTTGAAGTCCCCTTAGGATCTCGCCGTCCCCAAACCCGATGACGCTGTAAAGGTCGTCTGCGAGCAACAGCATAAACACTAAAAAAAAAACAGTTTATGGTTCTACTTACACGTGATCAAGTGAGAGTAGAAGAAATAGTAATATTTTGGCAATTTATTTCTCTTCACGTCTTTGCGTTATTATAATATACTAGCAAACCAGTGAACCAAATGTTCACCAAAAAAAAAAAAGAAATGTATTTAATTAATTGAGAACTTCGGAGATTTTGTGTGGTTTCGTTTAAAATAGGAATCACGTGATTTCTCGAAAACCGGAAGTGCTACGTTACTCACATCCGGTTTGTAGTCTTATCAGACTATTCTCAACTTATAACTTAAACATTCTCTTTATCTATCTCTTACGGTTTGGCCGCTGAAACAGCACCACGGACGGACGGACTTGTCTAATAGACAAGAGATGTTTAACAATAATAAACTAATGAGTGGAAAACACATAAAAAGGTCATATCAAAGTTCAATAATATGGATGATGACATTTTTTTTTAATTTATCAGTTAGCTTATCAAAAAGTATTGGATACGTTGTTTCTTTATTCACTTTTTATTACAAAGATATATTGATTGTAAATGTCGCATGACGACACATCTTGGTACGATTTTCACTTATAAGGGACGTCACGAGCCCAACCCCCCAACTTTTAGTTTGATTGACCAAAGATAAATTATGGTTAAATTTTTATTTGATAAACAAACTGACGCCTTTATTAAATTTCTTATACTTTACACCGTCATCATCCCTATTCGAAAGACAGCAGTTTTCAATAGCGTTCAATGCTAAAGTTAAAAAAGAAAACGATACTTATGACATTTAATTATTTGCAGGCTCGTAATTAACAACGGCCATTGCACGCAAGTTATTGGCATTTCAGTCTAATTGGCAACTGACTGGCGTGGCCTGGCAAGGCTTATTACCTACCGCTACTGATTAAAGAAAAACAGACGTAAAAGAAACTTAGAGGATTTGTATTGTGCAAGTTAAATTCCTATAAGCTTACAGCAATACCAAATTGGGTCATTTCAAAGCCATTTTTTGGATGGATTTCATGTTATCTAGGTCGCAGTGTGACTAGCCCCCATTAATGTCTATATCGCAAAATAGCAAGATTGACGTGACGACCTCCGTTGGCGAGTAGTTTGTACGCCAGGTTTCATGGTGTCGCTGACACCATGAAACCTGGCGTACAAACCACTCTCTGACTCGAGAGATCCCGGGTTTGAATTCCGGTGTGGGCAGAGGTTTGTGTGATGAATATGAGCATTTGGACTCAGTCATGGTCTAGTAAATATGTATTTATATATATATATATATACTTATATAGGTACAGTATATGTATTCTATCCGTTACCCTAGCATCGCATAAAACAAGCCTTACAGTGCTTACTTTGGGGCTAGATTTAATTGGTGTAAGTGTTGGAAATATTGATTTTCTATACATATAATAAAATGGTAGGATACTTAAAGAATAGTTAGACAAGAAAAGAATACTTAGGGTGTGATCTACAATTACGAAATCTCAGACACTATAACATCTACAAACTTAAAATTTGGCAAGTAGGTTCCATATAGGGCATAGATATCCGCTAACAACGAATTTCACGAAACTCTACCCCTAAGTCCTATGTTTTTGATGTAAGAGAAATGCAATTTAACATGTATGCTCTATAGATGGTGTAGAGGTGTATTAATAATGTATCTTTAGAAATAAACCACCTTTTGGGGTCAAAAAGTATGTGCAAATAACTAACTCCACGCGTACGAAGTCGCGGGCAGCCGCTAGTATATCATTTCGTATATTGTTCTGACCGTACACGCATACCTTATTTTTTTACATGGTTTTGCAAATGTTTTGAGCTAGGAATACATATTTCATGATAAAGTAATCTAAAATGAATTATTTTTAGCGACTAGAGTGAGGAACATAAAAAAATTGAGTAAAGCCAGAAACATATTAACGTGTCGTGTCGTGGCGCGCCAGAAGCACATCGGTTTCATACATTTACTATGGTTAGAGACATATTTACGTATCGTGTCGTGTCGACGCTTTAACCTCTCTATCTCTCTCTAACCCATAATAAATGTATGAAACCGATGCGCCGCGTCACGCCACGACACGTTAATATGTTTCTGGCTTAAGTTAAAAATAATGAGTAGCATGAGACGTCATAGAATGAACACGGAACAACCCCATCGGGGTTGAGGAACAGATTTAGTCCTCTTTCACCTGGGTCCTAAAAGACATAAATACCATTGGAACATAATACCATAAATTTTATTTGAACTACAATAATCATTTTGTTGAGTCTGTATGTTAAACGAAGCTAATAGCAATTGTTCTTATACATAACTTTGTTAATTTCTGAAGCAAACAAACATTGTAATGGTTGCTAACATTTAAATACATCATTCAAATCAAAATAAAAAAAAAACAAATCAAAACATTACATGGAAACGTATAAAACATAGTGTGTAATCATAAATTAAATTTGAATAAAATCAAACCAAAACCTTATATTATTATATTCCTATTTGTCTTCAAACAGTTCTGAAACCTAATGTTCTTAACTGCATTAAAGTTACATTTTCGATGTCAGAAGGTTAGTATCGTCTGCTTACTGCGAAAACCGAATAAGTGAAGAATGTGGCATTCTGAGTAAAACGATTTTAAACATTTGGGCTCCTCTTAAAGTAATATAATAATCTTTCACAGGCTGATCTTTATTGAAAAAAGTTGAAACAAATGCCCTTCTTTATAGATATGACCTTAATTTTGTGTGCTGTAATAGTAAAAACTGTTTTAAATTGAATTTTAACAAAGGAGGGTGTGCATTTATCAGGTTTTGCCTGAAATTAGAGAATGTATTGTATCTTCGGAATTTACCGTCTTAATTGTCTAATTTCAACTTAATGCTGTCGGTGTTTTGTATTTGAGAGTAACTTTATTATAACACTGTGTAAAGCTAGACATACAGCTATAAATGCTAGTTTTTAGTCATGTAACAGTTTTTGCTTGAAGAGAATTTCTTATTTTTTTCTCTTATTCAGCTTTTCACCATACAAAATGATACACAAATTTGGTTAAGATGTAAAGGACTTTGTTTTCATTTTACTATGGGGTTAATAAATAAAACAACCTAGAAAATATATAAATTTAAAGAATTCAAGTAGCTACAATAGCCAGGAATAATAAGAATTAAAATAACAAAGAAACGTTTGCATTATGATTTTTATAATGTTTTTCCTGTATATTTTTTCCAAAATGTGTGTACTTATAAGGTTTTCATTCTAGCTATCTTTGCAACCATAAGACTTCTCATTTATCCGATTTTACCAGTAGAAAGAGCACAAAAAGTTACGTATAATTGTGTTCATAACTCAATTTCGTAAAAAAATGCATTTATTTGGTTTTCGCAGTAAGCAGACGGTATGTAATGCCCTAAAAATATTTCCACAAATGAAAAAACGATGAAAAACAGAATAAATAAAGTATCGTACAGATTGAGCTGGCAAAGATTGCTGCGTCTTTGTTCGAGTTGTCGGTGTGACAGGCCAATTTCAGTGGACGGGCGAGGCTAATTACTGAAGCGGCAATTAGTGTCACTACTGATTATAGGGAGACAGGCGAAGACTCCTCCTCCAAGGCAAAAGTTCTAGGAGAAAGTTTGTCAAACGGAAAATCTACTAAACAGTCTGTTCAGTAGAGCTCTAGGATAGTGGTAGTGCTACATGAGTTAATTTCATCTGTGTGTGTATGTTTTTTAAGTACAGTTTGATGCGTACTTGAAAGCGGTCGTGCGCCGCTGTACAGTAAGAATACCGATCAACTCATAGCTAACGAGTTGTTGGCGTTTATACAAAGAGGAGCTTGACGGCGCAGGTGGTTAACGCGTTCGGCTGCGATCGTTGTAGTTAAGCAACTTTCGCAGTGGTCGGTCATTGGATGGGTGACCAAAAAATTCTAACTCGTGTTCCTCCGTGCTTCGGAAGGCACGTTAAGCCGTTGGTTCCGGTTGCACCTGCAGTCGTTAGCACCCGCCAATCCGCACTAAGCCCGCGTGGTGGGTCATGGCCCAATCTCCCTATTCCATCCATAGGGAAGGCCTGTGCCCCAGCAGTGGGGACATTAAGAGGCTGATGATGGTACAAAGACACCTTTCTTTTTGTTGACGATGGATAATGCATTTACGCACCGTACCGCGAGCTGGCTGGGCGCGCGGCGTGTGTGGGACAGCGCGCCCCAGCGCGGTACAACGCCGGTCCTACCCACTAAAAACCACCGGTACCCTCCTACGCCCATGTGGGGGCGTCTCAGGATCGGCGCACCTTAGTGTGCGCTACTTCACTGGGACACCCTCGGGCTGGCCCGGCCCAACGAGTGGACCGGGCGACGTGCCTATGGGCTATTACTCTAGGGTACTAGGTAATCCCCAGACGGGGTGGCCTATGCCGAGTGGCACCAAGGACGCGCGGCTGGCATGCCGCGCCCAGACCACATTAGGGCCGACGAAGACCGGCAGTCACAGCTGCCAGCCTTCTTCGGCCAACCCGTCTACGTCGGAGGGTAGCTGCTAGAGCATTCTCCTCCCTTATATAAAGACACCATGGACAAAATCCTGCAAATCTGTAAGTCCAACTTCAAGGAGGATCAGGTTTGCAGTGGCAAGGCGCTGCTTGCTGTTCCGGTCTGTCCGCAAGGCTGACAAGATGCTGATGATCGACCGCGACGGAGGGATGGAACCGAGAAGAGTGCGCACGATATAATTACCAGAGATCATAGAGTACCTGCGGATCAAGACCAAATTCTCCCTTAGAGTCGCACGATTGAACAATGTGAATTTTAAATTCCTTTATGGTGCGGATGCCGACCGAACACCTGGGGGCCATTCGCCTAACGGAAATGCTTAGGAAAACGCTAAAGCTTTCGATTTCATTTTGTTATTTCTAGGCGCCTGAGGTTTTCAAATGCCTTGCGCTCTTTTTTTTCTTTTGCATTGCTAATAACAAAGAAAATGAGCGTGAGGAATACCTAATTAGGAAACCTTCGGCGGTCAGAAATCACAAAATGAAATCGAAAGCTTTAGCGTTTTCCATAGCATTTCCCTTAGGCGACTGGCCCTCTGGCGACTTTCATGAATTAAGATCTTTGGCCGAAAGGTGTTGTGTTCCGGCGATTCCGAGGCCGGCTACCTGACACCACTTCGCGTCACACGTCGCCGTCTATACGTGTTAATTAGGTTTCTACTAACATAGTTATTATTTTTTATTTACTAACATTAACCCCCTTATTAGTACGCTTGGAAGATTACGCTTGGATTAGTTACTCCTTGTTTCGTCTCTGTCTATTGAATGACAAATGGCTTTGAAGGAACAAAACACGGAGTGACTAGTCTGAGCCTATTCCTTGTTTATTAATAAGGAGGTTCTCTCTCTAAATTTAAGAGCTACGCTCTTGTCGGTGCAGTCTAAGCATCCACCTCCATCTCCCTCTATCCTCCGCCAACTCTTTGAGCCCCCTGTACGACTCGACGCCAACCTTTTCCTTGATTTGCTTCATGTAGGCTATCCTCGGTCTTCCCCTTCCTCTCTTTCCTTCTCTTTTCCCTCAATGATGGTTTTTATGAATTCGTCGTGTTGCACAAGGTGACCGAACATTCTTCCCCTTCTGTTCTCTGTGTCGAGCAAAGTTCTCCGTTCATCCACAATGTCCAATACCCTTTCATTTGTTAGTTTCTCTGTCCAACTAATTCTTTCTATCCTTCGCCAGCACCACATCTCAAATGCTTCCAATATTTATCTGTCTCTTTGCGTCATAGTCCACATCTCGCATCCATATAGGGCAATACTCCAACACTATGTCTTTATAAATTTCTTCCGAATCTCCTTTGAAATTTTTGATGAAAAGATCTGTTTCATATTTAGGAAATTTTGTTCTGCTAGTACTATTCTAGCTCTTATGTCTGGTGTGCATCTCGAATCTGATGTGATAAGGCTTCCCAAATACCTGAATTTATTTACTGTTTCTAATATTGTATTATCTATTGTTATAGGGTCTTGCAAAATCTATTCCGAATTTAGAGGTTATCATATTTTTTGTCTTTTTGACATTTATGTTAAGAGAAATTAGGGGGTTAATGTATACTTACATGTTAGACTATAAGGTCTACTATCTATGGGCCTACGTTGCCAAAACAAATAAATAAAATTAAATACCTAAATGTGAAGGCCATACGTTTGTTTGCCACCCTTTCGATATAAAAGTGCCGACCAAGTGGGAGTCACACTCGCGCACCGAGGGTTCTGTAAAATATGTGATATGTAACTAAAAATTTACGGTTTTAGCAATTTTTCCTTTATCTGTGCTATAAGATGTCTTGGTACCAAATTGCAAGATTCTGAGGTCACGGGAAGTAGCCCGTAGGTTTTAATTACCTTGCGAGTTTCAAACATTTGCAGCATAAACGGCGGTATCTTTTAAATGTGTTGTCTTAGAAGTTTGACTTATTTCACAGCTCGATACTTCTACGCGTTTCTGAGAAAAAGGGTCTTGACAGACGGACAGACGGACAACAAAGTGATCCTATAAGGGTTCCCTTTTGTCATTTCGAGATAACAAAATACGAAAGACTTCCACGCAATCATAGGGAAGAGATCCGCTGACATGCTCGCTAGGCTCCATTCCAATACCAACAGCCTCCTGAGGGTGTTAAATGACCGGCGGGACACTCCTCTGCTGCGACACTGGATGAAGCTCCATATCTTTTAATATACAATCTCTGTAAGACTGACTAACACAGCTTATAAGTATACCATATGTCACTAGCATTGTGGAACCTAGTTCTGAAATAAATGGTTTTAACTGAATTAATAAGCTAGTGGTGCCTAAAATTTTTTACTATTTTGTCAACAGGAAATAAACTATTTTTTTCCATTTTGTCAACAGGAAATAAACTATGACTCTCCGCGTGGTGGCGTATCGGTCATTACCGAGAAGGGTGAAACCACGACTTCTCATCTGCTGGTGCAGAAGGCGCGAGGGCCCGACTCCGGGCGGTACACCTGCGCGCCGGCCAATGCCAACCCGAGATCGGTGCTAGTGCACGTACTGAGCGGTAAGAATACTAGTGTTTTGTTATTACTAGTTTTAAATGGCCGCTTACATCATATGTAACCATTTAAAACTAGACATTACATATGATTTAAGCGACCATTTTAGCATTGTGGCAGCGACATCTACACGCCCCACATATAAGTAACTAGCCGTGCCCCGTGGCTTCACCCACGTTTTTCTCGTTTCCGTGGAAATACCGAGATAAAATATTGCCTATATTATAGCCTCCTGCAATAAATGGACTATTGAATATTTTAACAGTTTTAATATCAGATCAGTATTTCCCGAGATTACCGCGTTCATAACAAACAACCAAACTTTTCAGCTTTATAATATTAGTTACAAAATAGCAATTTTATTACGGATCCCTAATTTTGAAAAAAAAATATAGCCTATAGCCTTCCTCGATAAATGGACTACCCAATACTGAAAGAATCATTCAAATCGGATCTGTAGTTCCAGAGACTAGCGCGTTCAAACAAACAAACAAACTCTGCATCTTTATAATATTAGTATAGATAATGGATGGAATCACTCGCCTTGTTAAGAGATGGCGCTTCTGGTGGTGTACTCCATTATATGGAAAACCTACACCGCGCTAGGGAAATGCGGAAAATACACAACATATATATAAGTACAATGCCCAACAATTTTAGGACGGGCCTCCGTCCCCCAGCTAACATCACCCAGCTCGGTGTAAGGTACAGTCATCACCGAATAGGGTAAGACTACCACATCCCACTTGCTGGTGCAGAAGGGGCTAGGACCTCACTCTTGATTGGTAAGAAGTTTAGATACATATTGTTTGAAATGGACACTAACATCATTATCGGAACAGTCATCACTGAGAAGGAGACCACCACATTCCACCTGCTTCTGCAGAAGCGTGTGAGGGCCTGAATCCTGAGCGATAAGAAGATTATTGATATATTTTATGCTATTCCCCAATACGGCCACAGTTTCCTCAGATGTACCTACACTATTTTTTGTGCCCGGTCTGCTGTCCACGGCACATGTTCCCCTCGCTCCAATTGACGCAGCAACTTAGTAAAGATCCGCTACCCTATCAGTGCTGCTACGCATCAACTTCGTGCCTTTATGAATCCGGCTCGAAGGACCATGTTCAAATCCAAAAATATCAATTTCAAAATAATATTAAACTTAAGCCTATTCAAAACAAACTAAATACCGTAATTCAGAACAATCATAGAAAAATATTGAACACAACAGTAACGCCATCCGTCGATGTCTTTGAAAACTAAATAATATTATTACAAACTTAACATTTACTGTGCTAGCTAACGACCAACTGTCAGTGTCTTCCGCCGGCGCCGTCTGGATATTAAAAGAGGGGGGCTCTTCTTAAGCGATTTAATGATCAGCTTAGGCAAACTAGAAATTATGCAAGTTACGTATACCTACCAAATACCTACCTGCCGGTCGTCTGTTCACTATCGTTAATCACTAAAGGTCAGACCGAATGAGCGTAATTTTATTTCAACAAAAATTACAACTCATTTCCTATCGCGTGTGTTACAAAGTGGACGTTTATACCTTAACTGTCAACCCAACAATCAGATATTTAGGTAATTCTAGTTAATTTTATAAAACATTTCATGATGTTTTTTTTTTAAATTGCAATTTTAGAGTACCTAAGCATACCTTTTTTTATGTTAAAAAGGCAAACATATTATGGTCTTTCTGATTATAAACCGCCACCATAGCTTAGACGCTTGCGATATAAAAAAATATAATCCCCGCCTTTGCCTACCCAGACCCAACGCCTTACCCCGCAGAGCCCTGGCAACCTAATTTATATCTTATTTTTTCATTGACTCATGAGTCAGTAACTTAGAACCTATCGACGTTTCTTGTGAAGCATTCATGTACTCTATTCATGGAGTTATATATTCATGTAATGAAAATTCAACTGTGATTGCAACACACAATCTCGTAAGCAATCCATGTCACCCCAATATTATTAAAAACTTGCTCAGTTGTTTGTTTATTAGAAGCACAACATTATGATTAGAAATGGCAATCGCACTAAAATATTATTATTTCGTCCCTTTATTGGTAAAACCAATTATCTACCAAAAACTAAACTTGTGGCAATGATGATTTAAAAGTTTGACAGAAAAAATATGTAACTAAATTTCATATATTTTAACTGCAATCATGTAATTTTAATGAAAAAATTAATAAAGTATGTTTGTAAATCATAAAAATAGTAGTAATTTATTGAAAATGCTTGAAAAAATGCCAAAACCTATCTTTAGGGAGGTCATTTAATTGGTTGTTCCTGAATAACGACATAAGTATATATATCATTAATTAAATCACTTGCAGCTTATCTTATAGCTTCACCGGAATTTTTCCAAGAAAATAATAAGGTACCAAAAATAACTGTAAAAATAACACTCTGAAACATTCTACAAATTGAAATTTAAAAAAATATAATTGGTTTTGCTTGAGTAAAATAAAGAATTGTGGTAAACTATCTGCAAAATGTTCATAGTTATACAACGAACTAGTCAAAACCTGGTCATTGTTATTTTTATAATTATAAAAATACCAAAAAATCATTACTTACATGAAAGTTACAACTGAATAAAGTAGTAAAATAATAAGAATGTTATATTAGGAAATAATCAACTTTAATAGAAATTTTTAATTTTTATCTAATTATTCAAAACAATCTGTTAAAAAATGAATTAATTTAGATTTTCTATCTAAGTACTCATACAAAACAATTTGATTGATATATTGCATTAAACTAAGAACCTAAAAAAATATAATGTAATAACTAAAACTAAAAAACCTTAAAATATATAATAACTAAAGTACATTATTAAAAGGAGTCCCTTTAGGCAAGGTTCCAAAGATACTGGCAGCGTTCCCCCTTTGAATAGCTAGACTAATTCTTTGTCCGAGGTACCTGCCACCTCTTCGGTCTCCTGTGACGTCGACTAACGTTTTTGCCATTTCCTTAAAAAGCCCTCCAGTGCTAGGACCCCACGAACCAAGGGTCTCGACACCGAATGGGACAAAATCATATTCGGAGCCTAGACCCCCGTATTTGCAAGCCTAAGCTTTTTCAGCCGCTTCGCATTTATTAAATGAATTTGACATGTCATATTTATAGTATATTTTTATGTCTCATTTTATGTACTTTATGCGTTTTTTTTCTCTCTTTATTGGATCACCAACAGTTACTACATCAATACATCTTATATAATACAATTTTACATTCAGTGATATAATGTGTAACCACTTATAGGCGAACTCAACATGCATTACATTAAGCTTAAGCAGATAATGGTGTCGATTCTGGCGTGATTCTCTAAACTTAAAACTAAATTTAACATCATTCTCTCCTTTTCATTCTTTATAGAGAATGAGAAGGATATACTGTTGTCAAATTTAAGTTTAGGTTTAGAGAATCATGGTAGAATCGTGTGTATGGTGTGTGTTTCTTTAAATATGTTTCAAAATATTTTTATATATTTTTTATGAATTCGGAGGAATATGTAGGAGGATTGTTTCGCAATGAGATCACAGAGTCATGATGTATGTCGACAATGTCACTATATTTGTTTAGAGTATAGGATAATCACGCAATGGGCGAGTTGAAACCAAGTACCGTTCTTCTTAAGGGTGGACAAAGTTGTGTAATTGGTTTGCGCGGTATTTAAGATGGTGCTCGGAATTTGAAGAGTGCTAGTAGCTGCGAAGAGTCAGTGGTGTTTTATACCAATTTAGATAGAAATATAATATCTAGTAATTCCCGGCTGTCTGTCAAGGACAACATTCCAAAAATCTTAGCCTTTCAGTGTAAGACCCAAAATCCTTATCTTTGCCAATGCAAAATGCCAAAACTTGCACGAATCTTTTTGTTTCCTTTCTATCCGTCCACATAGGGGAAAAAGTATGGATGATTCAAAAGTGTTGTACCTTGCATCCAATTTGAATAAAGATATTTTGACTTTTATGCGGAGGGGATGGGTGGCATATGTGGTTTTAAGACTACACTATACATTATTCCAAGATAGATCTGATGAGACTGTAATATAGTATTATTTTTGTTTTTGGGTTTCGAAATTGTTTGGTACTTCTTATCAAGAATCCCAGTAGTTTAGATTCTCTTTTAATAATATTTTCTATATGAGGCACAAATGTCAAATTGTGATCGTAAATAACACCTAAGTCCCTAATTATATCTTTATCTTGAACGAGTGTATCTTCAATACGATAGTCACAATTAATTTTGTTTTTTTTTTCGTGAAAAGTTAACCACAAAACATTTTGCATTGTTAAGGTTCATCCGGTTTTGATTACACCACACCACAAGCCCATCTAAATCTGACTGCAGTAGTACTGAATCAGCTACTGAATCAATTATTTTCCCAAACTTTAGGTCGTCCGCATACGTAAATTTAATTTTTAACCATTTAACTTCCCGTCCATCTGTGTTTTTGGTTCTATTCAAAATTATTGTATAAGCCAGTTTTTCAAGTCTTTAAATTCATTGTATTTAAATTACTTGACTTGATAACAATTTTTGAAGTGAAACTTCTTTAGGCACGCTTGACTTGGGGGGTGAACTGGCGAATTTGTTTTGTCTTTGAAAAAAGTCAGAGACGTGCGCTCGGAGTGCAAGTGAAACAAAAGATCAAGGGTCGATATTTGGTTTTAGCTGAAAATATTTATGTAGAAATATCACCATACGCTACGATGAAAAACAACAATTTAAGCATAGTTGCTTTTACTTGTATTTTAATCTTAACGATACGATCTCTGATGTTGTGGAAAAAACAAATAAATCTGCTTAATCTCTTTTACTTCAATTAAAATCTGCACAAGTGCGAAGCATTATGTTCTGTTAAAAGCAAGTAGAACTACTTACTCTCTTTTTAATGTGTAAGATTCTAAGTACTTTCCAATAATTCAACAAAACCAGAACCATTTAAAGTATTGTAATTTGTATTAGTACAACACTACAGTATGCTCAGAGTGTAAGCAAATTGCAACTAAAATAAGATATGAAACGGAATGTGGTTTTGATTGCAAGGCTTCCAAAAAATTGTACAGGTATAAGACTTTAGCTGTTATTGAATGCAGATGTTACTTAAAAGCTCATAATATAGTTGTTTTTTTGCGTATCTTTCTCGGAAACTATGCATCGTATCAAAAAATCGGTTTTACCTGTAGATAGAGCTCAAAAAGTTGAGTAGCTTGGTGTAAATAACTCATTTTTGAAAAAAAGTGCAGATAATCGGTTTTACCAATAAAGGGACGATTTATTGAATACAGGTCTTGTTCACCGGTTAATTTTCAAATCTAAATCAGTATCAAGTACATTAGGAGCTTTTTATTTAGGTTTGGCTCTACGTTAACCTTAAAAAAACGGTTTTCCTAAAAAACGAAATCAAATAGGGTTTGAATCAATTTAGCGGTTTTAAAAGGGTTTCATTTCGCTCTCACTGACGGCATCGATAATAAACGAATAACTTGACTCACTAGACGCTAGCAAACGTGTCAATAAATGCATCAATCTCTGAGCATTAAGAAGTTGTGACTTGATTAGTTCAAACAAAACAAACTTCAGGCGATGCCGACGCGTGCACGTGTCGCTCTGGATTAAACCGGTTTATTAAGGTTTTAGGTACCGCTTTCATTTCGGACGCGCTCCGAACGAAAGCTTTATTAAAAACCGGTATAAACCTTTATTTACCGGTATTTTTGAAACCGGTTTCAAGCCCTGATTGAATGCCTAATTTTTTCCCAGTTTCAGGTACTAAAAATATTTATGAATTTTTTAATGGTAATACCTATTAATCAGTATTTAAAATATTATAATTTAATATTAAGTCATAGAATACCATCATTAAGGTTAATTTTAACCACTCACACACCTCTTAACTGTATGTTATAGCAATAGGGTATTTGACAGTGTTAAAAATAAAGTGCCAATTGTTAGCATCTGTGTTTATAGTGAATATTGGCAGGGGCTTTTACTATTTTTACAAAAAAAAATATTCATAATTTTACTAAAAACTAAAGAGAACGATAAAAGTTTTCTTATCTATTGTCACGTGACCCATAACGCTTGGGATTGGCGGAGCCTAAAATGACGTCACACGCAAGTTATTTTATCCCCTTGGGGGTAGAATTGATCAAAATCCTTCCTTAGCGGATACCTACGTCATAACATCTACCTGCATGTCAAATTTCAGCCCGTTCCGTCCAGTGGTTTGGGCTGTGCGTTGATAGATCACTATGTCAGTCAGTCACCTTTGAGTTTTATATATATAGATAACTCGTTCCAATCACTGAGTAAGTACCTTAGGTCAGCAGTTTATTTTATAGATATTAATAATGAATCTAATAAAACAAGTAACGATCACGTCTCAGGATATAACAAAAATGGTATAGTACTAATCTTAGATGGTATTGAGCGACAAATACTGAATAGTAAATATAAAATCATGATTGAAAATTCTTTATTGCCATTTACCATAAAGTATACGTCCAATAAACAAGCTACCAAACATAAAACAAAAACTTGTTTGACAAAAATAAAAACGTGAAATAAACAAGACACCCAACATAAAACAAAAACTTGTTTGACAAAAATGTAAACTATATGTTTCACAAAACTAAAATCCTTTAAAATTTTGATTGTAACACTTATCCTTTAATTGAAATTTAAAGTACTTTTTAAGTAAAATAGTAGCAATATATGGAATCGAAGCTATGCCAACAAAATATAATTGGGGCACACGCTAAATATCAACATTCATACGCCTCCTACTCTACTCTACGCTGTAGGTACGGTAATGTTATCATTTACCGTATCTACGGCATTACAAACTATGTAAGTTGCTACAGGAACATAAACGCTGTTGACGATCACGATAAATCGGAGTTCATTTGTATAAGACTAACATTATAAGTACTTAAATTTGAAATTGAGTCAGCTTATATAATATAATATTTGTTTATTCCATGTTCAGGAATATTCATTATAATCATCGGCCTGTTAATGTCCCCACTGCTGGGGGATAGGCCTTCCCTACGGAAGGAATAGGGAGATTGGGCTATGACCCACGTCGTCCCAATGTGGATTGATGGGTGCTAACGACTGCAGATGCAGCCGGGACCAACGGTGCAACGTGCATTCCAAAGCACAGAGGAGCTGGAGATAGTAAATTTTTTGGCCACCACCCATTGACCTGTTTAACTTCAACGATCACAACCGAACGCGCTAACCACTGGTGTCATCGAGCTCCTCTCCTTCTCTCTCTCTCTCTCTCTCTCTCTCTCTCTCTCTCTCTCTCTCTCTCTCTCTCTCTCTCTCTCTCTCTCTCTCTCTCTTATTCAGATCAAATCAAAAGATATTTCTATTTTAAACAATAAACTCCTACATTTTCTATATTGTTAATAGTTTAAAGAAAGTTAAACAGTTTTTTTCCAAAGATATGAAACAGAAAATAAGCGAGAAAAAACGAATTAATGTCTATTTGCTGTGCCAGGCACAGGCAGGCACAAAAGACATTTAGGTTTTTTTAAGCATTTAACTGCTACATGTTAAAATCTAAAGAAAATGCAAAAAAAAACGTAACTACAATTGCTATTTCTTCTTTCAAATGTATAATACTTGAAAAAGTATTCATTTGACATTGTGGGTTATCTACAATGCATAGAGATGGCGCTGCCTTGCAGCTTAAAGCTAGGAAAATTTCGACGCGGCCGTCAGGGCCGTGGTAAGGCATCAGTCAGTCAGTGCATTCGCCCGGATCGCGAAGGGTGCGGGTTCGAGTCCCGTCCGCTGCCTGGCCCGCGTGGGTTTTTTTTCTAGTAAAACTTTTCTTTAGACCAAAAGACATTTACATAAAACCTTCTTAACAAGGGCTTGTGTACACAAAATATTTGAATCCATCAAAACCGAATCCATCTCGAGGTGACACTATAGCGGAACCGGGATGATGAAATTAATGACCTTCACGCGTAACTATGGTAACGATAATTATTCCCATAGTTGCCGGAATGCTAACTGAATCTTTGGAAGTTGTATTAAGTTGGTCCGGGCCTACATCCGACCTCTTGTTTGAGGGAAACTTCTTAGACCGACTTAGTATTGAAAACGGAACTTCAGCTAAACCTGCACCCTTAGCATGCACCAATATCGAATTTGAAAAGTTTGCAAGTGCAAATGTCATTTTCAAATTTAGTGTGGAAACTTGAACAGCAGTGCCGCATTCCTCACGACAACGGCTAACTAGAGCCGAGGTCCGAGTCTCAGGGACGCCCTCTAGTCGAGCCGACCCCCTCAGGTTCGAGTGGTCTAGAGGCTCCAGACGGAGAGGAGACAGGGGAGACAGGGGAGACAGGGGAGACCGGGGAGACAGGGGAGATAGGGGAGACAGAGGAGACAGGGGAGATTCCAGGCGGATGGAATACCTTTAGAGGAAATCGCCAATTCTCAGATTGAGGTCCCCTGAGGATCTCGCCGTCCCCAAAACCGGTGACGCTGTGAAGGTCATCTGCGACCAACAGCATACACACTCAAAAAAAGCAGCGCCACAACGGACGTAAGGAGAACTGAAAATCAGTACACATTTATTCTTTCAAAGTAGATCGAATTTCATTTATTTACTACACAGTATACTCACAGTGCTAAACCAAAACGAACACTGGTTAAAAAAAACAAATCTAACAGCTAAACACTATGCATACAACTTAAATATGACATTAAATAATAACAAAACACACATAATTTTTGGGATAATATGTCAGCCTCCGGAATTCGATCATATACAGCGTTAAGCAAAGAGATTGCTCTCGAAGTCGGTGCATTTTGAGCTCCTCACGTACGGACTCCCTTAAGGCGCTTTGCAGACGACGGGGCGGGGCGGGCTTTTTGTCCGCGAAGCAATAAAAATCGCGTCTGCCCGTTGCTGTCTGCGGCTGCCCTCGCCGCGTACACAAAGCACACGACGGGCAGAGGCAGTCAGTTCAGGACGTTCGTTCTAGTGAATAGTCCATCACTAAAAATCGCGTGGCGCGGACTGAGCTAGCCGCCCCGCGCCGCCGTCTGCGTTACTGCATATGAACTGGTTTGTATGATCCACGGCGGGCAGCCGCGGACATGCCGCGCCGCCAGTGCCACGCCGGGGCACCTGCGGCTCGGTCTTTTTGCCCTCTGTGTGCATTTGTAGTATAGGATTCACTTTGTGCTATCGTTCGCGGCGAAATTGACCGGCCCGCTCCGCCCCGCCGTCTGCAAAGCGCCTAAGCTCCGCAAAAACTCTTGTTCGTCTGCGTGGCGCCCCTGCGTCGTTGCCCAACGCTCCGCTCATGTGTCTTTTCGGAACGACCAGTTTCATATCAGACCAGCAAGAACCACTGGATTGTCAACCTTATTATGGATGATCGCATGGCAATGCAAAGCCAAAGAGATTTTCCGACGCGAGGCGAGAGTATCCTGCCCCACCATACCAGATTCAAACATAGATGGGTACATAAATGGAATAATAACCATACAACCACTTATAAAATATACCTGAGAAATTTGCGTTGTATCTTCTCAATCATATAATTGTATTTATGTTCATACGGGTCCCAAACAATCGCGTTGTATTCCAGTTTGCTTCTGACGTATGCATTATACAAAATTAAAGGTATTCTAACGTCGCTGAATTCAACTATTCCAATTCGATAATGGTTCGTGCTAAAGGTACTAATGATGTTATAGTCTGTTGATACTGAGAACTGAGGAGTGATTAAGTGCAGGATTAAGTTACTAACAACTTACCTATAATGTTATGTATGTCACCTCGAAACACTAGAGATGGTGATAGATTTGTTTTGGACTTTGCACCAAAAACCTCGGTGTACCAGAAAAGCTCTTATAACATGTGTATTAAGGTATACAATAGAATTCCAAATCAATTCAAGCACGGACCTATAAAATTAATGGCAAAAAATTTACGAAACTGGTTAACTGGTGTAATCCTATTTCACGTTTATTAATATGGGGGTAGGTGAGATAAGATGATATTTTCTCTTTCGATTTTGACGGAACCAACGTTTGGAGAATACATAAAAAACAATGTATTTCAAAGTAACAAGCGTGGTTGTTAGGTTACGATAGTCATAAAACTTTAAATTCGTATCTCGTTTTATAGGATAAAATGAAAACTTTAATTGTGTCTTGAGAGATTAATAAGTAAATATTTTTATAGTACAAATGAATTTTTATTATGAATTAATAATTGTAATTTTGTTGACATAATGAAGAAATGGCCAAAAGTCAATAACTTAAAAAAGTTGACATGTATTGTATGGTTATTATGTGTAATATAATGTATAGTTATTATATTAATTTATTATTGTAATTGTGTTGACATAATGAAGAAATGGCTATTGAATTAGAAAATTCGACATGTATTAATTGAATAAATAAAAATAAAATAAATAATAAATTTGACATTTGGAATGCAACTATTACTCAATTTAAATTTGAAATTTTAGATAATTTATTAGTGTTTTGTATGCTCTTCCAAGGGCGAAACATTTGGAACTTTTTATATATTACCAGCTGTAACAAACTATGTTTCATGCAAATAAACTTTCATTTCATTTCATATGAATTTCAGGGCCACTTCTTACCAAAGTTCTCAAATTCAAATTAATGCTTAATCGTATTCAGTGCATCATTTCATCCTTGTCAATTCTTTTAAGTCAAATAGAGATGGAACGAGATTGAAACATGATCAACCTTTATATTTGAAATAAGGGCTTTGGTACAAACAGACCTCAAATATTGTTATGTAATAATTGTAAATTGAAATTGATAATACGAAATCGCTGTTACAAGTGATTCGACGTACACACCGTGAATTATGAGTTACAGTACGGTACCATTGAGAAAGTAATCGCTACGGCTTAAGAAGCTACCTAGAAGCTACTAAACTGAATTAGGAACCTAGTTTCTACTTTCTACCAACCTGAAAATGACAGTCAGAGACCTCAACATTAAAGTGTCAATGTCAATGTCAAATGAAAGGTATTTACAGGTATTAAACATTTGAAAGAAGAAATAGCAATTATATGTAAAGAAAAGTTTTAATAGAAAAAAATGGACCAGGCAGCAGACGGGATTCGAACCCGCACCCTTCGTAATCCGGGCGAATGCACTGACCAATTATGCTACCGTGGCCTCAGGGCCATCGACCATCAGTGGCCGCGTCGAAATATTCCTATCCTTAAGCTGCAAGGCAGCGCCATCTCTTCGCATTGTAGGTAACCCACAATTTCAAATGAATACTTTTTCAAGTATTAAAGATTTGAAAGAAGAAATAGCATTTATAGTTATGTTTATATTCGCCCGGATTGCGAAGGGTGCGGGTTCGAGTCCCGTCTGCTGCCTGGTCCGCGTGGATTTTTTTTCTATTAAAATTTAGTTTAGATTTAAATATCTAGCAGTTAAATGCTTAAAAATCAAATAAAAAAATGATGTGGTGTCGTGGGACACCAGGTAGGAACGAAGTTGAGTATATACTATGCATTGGCGGGGTGGAGTGATAATAAAAAGAGAAGGGATGAGAGAACAAAAAGAAAGAGGGAGAAAGAGAAAGATATTATACACTACTCGCTTGTGTATGCGACTGTCGCGCCTGCGCACGTCTCATTTAACGGTTTTATTCCACGCACTTTTTTCCACGGATTTTTTCTTACGGTTTTACTATCACATTTTTTTCAGTTCGGTCGCGCAGCAAAATCCCTATCCCCTCCAAGCCTGCCGTAAGGAACTTCGTTCCAAAAACATAAAAAGAAATTATAGTTCTATTTTTTTAAGCATGTAAATGCTCGATCTTTAAATTATAAAGAAAATATTACTAGAAAAAGATCTCGTCCCGTCTGCTGTTTGGTCCGCGTGTTTATGTAAAATGTAGTGATATTATAAAACTTTCACTTTAAAATAGGTATTATAAGAAGTAGTCATATCATAAGCCAAAAATACATGTAATTTTAAAAGATCCTTCTCTATTGTTAAATCCGTCGGGCTTTTGCGACCCCCGTGGTATAATTAAATAAGCAGTTTATTTATAACGTCAGGATATGAGAGTGTCGGGATAAACCTCCATATTATATCGAGTAAGCAGGTTTTACGTAACATCGCGAGGGTAAGGGTAGGACCTTATGAACTATATATTGGCATCGCTTCGTTAAACTGATGAACTGAAGGGTGAACTTTCTGGAGAGGGTTTGGAGCATATACCTTAGTTAATTTGCTCCCGTGCAATGTTATTTACTTATAGTGCCTTAGTGTAATATAACTCAAGTCAGGATATGTACTTAACAACAGTATTTTGTTAATGCTTTATAGTAAAGAAGAAGTTCCTTAGAGCATGTTTTAAATGCTTACTCCATTTGCCCCATAGATGGAGCTGTATTAATTTGTACTAGGTGTGGGCGTTCTAAAGACGAACCGGTTTCAAGGACCGTTTTGTGTTCCGCGACGATAGAACCGTTTTACGTTTCGGATCAAAACAGTCTTCGTCGAACAACTAGTCCTCGGATTGTCTGCACGCCAATATGTACTTTATGATGAAGTAAATACAGTCTATAATATAACGCAATGATATGAGGCCGTTTCGTTCTATGATAATTAAGCTTTGATTTTACAATAATAAAATCTTTATCATTGAACACTTATTATCGATTATCGTATAACACTACATTTATTTCGATGTTTCATCGTCTCGTTCGCAGCAACGAAACGAACGTAAACAAGATTTCATTTAGTTCAGTTTCGTTGCGTTACATTCGTTCGACCGTCGCGTGTCGTTTCGTGGCGTCGCCCAGCCGCAACCAAAACCAGTTGCGAACGAGAACTGTTTTGAGGACTAGTTTTCGTTTAAGAGAAAACGGTTGCGTTTCGTCGTCAGAAAATTTGAGAACGACCCACCGCTAGAAAAAACGGTTGCGTTTTGTCGTCAGATTATTTGAGAACGACCCGCCGCTAATTTGTACTCACGGTATGGTTTAGTTCAATCACACTAATATTATAAAGGCGAAAGTTTGTGAGTATGTGAGTGTGTATGTTTGTTACTTCTTCACGTCTAAACGGCTGGAACGATTTTCACACTAATATTATAAAGGCGAAAGTTTGTGAGTATGTGAGTGTGTATGTTTGTTACTTCTTCACGTCTAAACGGCTGGAACGATTTTAATAAAATTTGGTGTGGAGGTAGCTGATACCCGGGATTAACACATAGGCTACATTTTACTGCGGGAAAATATCTTATTTCGATGGGAAAATCGATGCAAATTAATTTTGTTTAAGTAGGTACATATTTTTTGACATTCATGTCAAAGCTATTTTGAACATTCATGTCAAAGCTATTTTGATAGATTAATATTTCATACATATTTCTAGGACAATGATATTGTTATAATTTTTTTGTGTATCTAATTATGACTCACAATTGTAAACCAAATCGTTCATAGAGCTCACAAAGAGCTTCATCTATGAAAATTGCAAGACAGCAAGAATCTACTTATGATACTGAACAGCGCAGACGTGACCAAGCAACACGTCAGGCTGAAGTCAGAACTGGAGAAACTTCTGCGCAAGCTGATGCTCGGCGTCTGGAAAATCCTATCCGCATAGCTTCTCAGCGTGAATAAGAGACAACTGATGAGGCAGCTTTTCCGCATAAAGAAAACGCACAGCCTATGGCCACACAGTGATCCAATCAAACACCTTATGAAGCAACTTCTCGACGGCGAGAGCATGCCCAGTTTATGGCTAATCAGCGTGCATTAGAGACACATGAAGAAGCAGCTACTCGGTGTCAAGAAAACGCACAACGTTGTCCATTCAGCGTGCCATTGAAACACCTGATGAAGGAACTTCTCGACGGCGAGAGCATTCCCAGCTTATGGCTAATCAGCGTGCGTTAGAGACACCTGAAGTAGCAGCTACTTGGCATCAAGAAAACGCATAGCGTATGTCCACTCAGCGTGCCATTGAAACACCTGATGAAGAAACTTCTCGACGGCTAAATCAATCCCAGCTAATGTCTAATCCGCGTGCTTCCAAGATAGTAGATGAGACAAATTCTAGACGACTCGCAGTCGCTCAGCATCAAGCAGAGTGTCGGCAAACATTTACCAGAAATGCTTGGGGGTTATTTGAACAATGTGGTTTTGAATATGACTTGACATTGGATTACAATAGCCACAGGCTCATAAAAATTTGCCGTATGGAAAATGTGTGTCACCATTGTGGGGCATTAAAATGGAATGAGGAAAGAGCGGGAATGTGTAGCTCTGGGGGCAAAGTAGCCATTCCTGTTTTAGAAGAGCCTGTGGAACCCTTAAATACATTATTTACAGGTGAAATTGATGAATCTTGACGGTTCTAAAACTGCGTACAACCCATGCTTTTACATGTCGTCGTTCGGGGCGGACATTTGGACAATGGCGAACTCCCATACAATTTTTTGTTGAAATTTTTTCTTGCGTCTATAACTGAATTGCATGTTAAATTATAGAGTTTACATTCTTGATTTGATTCATCTTATTTCTTATATTATAGGAAGTCCGGATTTATAGATATTCTACTTTGAAGTTTTGGAGGTTATGTCCTACCAAGGAATGCAAAAACGAATTATAAAAGTTTGTTTCAAGAGTATTTTTATATCAAAATAAAAAATACGTGGAACGGAACTATAGAAGTACACCGGTCCTGAAGATTAGTGACGAAAAAAAATGTTTTTTAAAATGTATGATCAGTTGGCTTTCTTTCTTTCTTTCTTTGGCGTAGGTACTGACCAACCGCGTCAAAATACTTATTATCAGACAAGAGTTATTGAGTTCAAATACAATGTCTGTGCTGTAAGAAGTACTTAACAATTTGAAAATGCCCACTGCAATAATAAAGTATAAAAAAGGATTTCTAATAATGTACTAATGGGATATTAATTAAATATGCAACACTTTTTATATATTTTTTATTCCACATCTTTGATCACAATATCGTAGATAGTAGATACAATGAAAAAAAATCCACAGCAAAATATCAGATTCGAAAGTCTTAGGCAAGCACTACTCAACAGTCGCAGAGAAAGATTTCGAAAGTCCAAATACAGTCCAAGTCACATAAAAAAACAAATCTCAGAAAAACACAATACGCCGATTAAATTCTTTGCAATATGCATGCACCTAAGCATAAACAATGTTATATAATGATAACAATAACAACAACCATTCGATGACAAGCATGACAGTGACAATTATAGTTTTTTTTCGTTAGAATTGTCGCCATACTCTTTTTGTATTGTGGAGATTATTTAATATGGTTTCAGTATAATATTGAAAAATAATGTTTCCCCGATATTTTTGTTATATAATTAAATACAGTTCAAGCGTAAAGCGATGCAAAACATACGAACAACATAATATTTAAAGTTGATTTCATCACAAAAATCACTTAAAATGAATGGCTCAAAAGCCATCATGGCCAAGCCACAATAAAAATAAAAAATAAATAGTCAATTGTGTTTCCCTTTTTTTTGGTTTTTAATTCCAGACTTAGACAACCCTCCTCAATTGTTTAATAAATCTTTTGAAATTATTTTATTAACATTTCTGATAATGACATCTATAGACGCTATAGATTTACTTCAACAAATATTTCGCCATTGTCCTTTTTGCAATGCCTGGATTTTCCCCAACGTTCACAGTGCATGGCTAACTACATCACAAAATGGGTGATGATCACCTAATGAACAGCCACAATTTTTACAGGTGTATTTTATGGGAGACGACGACGCGGAAATTGACAAACGGTGTCTAATCATTCAAGGTATGGAGCGAGCAACTGTGCCAGGAAGACGAGTTTGCTCGCACGTGGAATGCGTCAAGAAAACAATGGAACGTTGCGTGCAGGGCGCACCCGTCGACGGTTGGCTTGGTGTGAAAGCCTTAGATGCCTGATGATGATGGTAGAATTTATACCGTACACATAACACACTTTGAGTGCTATTGTGTACGGTTGCTGTTGCTATTACTAGAATCCGGGGTCCTACCACTTTTCAAGCGCTCAAAATCGTCGATGGGCAGGAAAAGACCACTTTTCAAGAAGCATGTGAGGCGATGAAGCTGCTTGAAGACGACGGCCACTGGGACGCAACGATGGAGTGCGCAATGTTGTGCCGGTCAGCGACTACGTTGAGAGAGCTCTTTACGATTATGATAAGCACCTGCGGACTCGCCAACCCCCGGCAATTGTGGTGCAAGTATAAAAAGCGCTTTGTCAGAGGACATTGCTCGCCGGTACCAAGGGATCATCATCATCATCAGCCTATTAATGTCCCCACTGCTGGGGCACAGGCATTCCCTATGGATGGAATGGGGAGATTGGGCCATGACCCACCGCGCGAGCCCAGTGCGGATTGATGGGTGCTAACAACTGCAGATGCAGCCGGGACCAACGGCTTAACGTGCCTTCCGAAGCACGGAGGAACACGAGTTAGAATTTTTTGGTCACCCATCCAATGACCGACCACTGAGAAAGTTGCTTAACTTCGACGATCGCAGCTGAACGCGCTAACCACTTGCGCCATCGAGCTCCTCGACAAGGGATAACACTAGACATAATTTTTAAAGAAGCGCTGAAAGTCTTATTTCTTGGACGCACCAGGGGGCACCGGCAAGACTTTTTTAATGAACTTGCTGCTGGCACAGTTGTGCAAAGACAAAGTGGTTGCGCTGGCTGTTGCATCCTCCAGATTAGCCGCAACCTGGCTGAGTGGTGGCAGAACCGGACACTCAGTATTCAAGCTCCCGCTGAAACTTGCAAGTGAAGAAACGCCCATTTGCAACATCAGTAAAAGTAGTAGTCGTGGTGCTCTATTGCAATGGTGCAAATTGATCGTATGGGACCACATGCTCCCGTGTGTCGAGAGCAAGAAACACATTTTATTTACGCAGAAAACAATAAGTCCCGCATTGTGGTTTACTGGGATGTGCTGCAGTAAAGTGATTTCTAGGTCTCGCTCTACGACCCGAGACAAAAAACAATTACATAAGACAGCATAATCATCTCTCCCGTTCTGTCAGTTATCAAATTTTGTAAATTGATCTTTCCGATGTTTAAGTTTAAATTATTTTGCTTCTAAAAATGTGAATAGTCATTGTTTTTACTGTTAATACACAATTTATTTTCCCTAATAAGCCGCGGGTAACACCGCGGGTAACACCGCGGGGCACAGCTAGTTGAAATATATAGGGTTTAAAACTAGATTCCGGAACGTGTAGACAATTTATTTGGAAATTATTTAAACCCTATATATTTCAATTGAACTAAACCATACCGTGATTACAAATTAATACAGCTCCATCTATGGGACAAATGGAGTAACCATTTAATATAAGGTACCACATTGGACAATATGCTCTAAGTGCACTTCAACTGCAACAGAAGTGAAACGTAAATTCAACTCTCTAAATTGTTTCGAAAACTGAATAATAGCTTATTAAAAGAAAATAAATAAAATGAATATCATTTATATAAATTCTCGCGTTTGGGTTAAGTTCGGAGAACATAAGCGATAATTGTACTTAATCAAAGTCAAATCAAAGTTTCAAAAGCTAAGCATGTTCAAACCTCATTCTACTAACATTTTAATTAAAACAATTGACAAAGATAGAACGATGTATTTAGCAGGATTAAGTCTTAATTTAAATAATGTTGGCGCAAAGGGTCCATAATAATAAGAAAAAAAAATGGGTGCGTGTACTTATGTAGGCGCGTGAGAAGTTATCCTTCTTTGGTATCGTTTAAAATTAGTTTTTAATTGCATGCAAATAATTAATTACAATAAATTAATAAAAAGTCTGGAAAAGGACACAGTCAATACAGTTCAGTTTTAATTTGAAAAAAAAAATGGTTGCCTGTAAAGTCGGTTTTACGGGCGAAGATTTTACGTGACAACGTCTTTTTCTCGGTAGAATATTTATTGATATGAATATAATTAAATTGCACAATAGGAACAAGGAATTGAATGAAAATAAGAATTGCACAAATTTTAACTATAGAAATATATTTTGTTTACTAAAACATTGTACATGTAAACTTAAACTTAACACGAGAGACTCATCGTAACGTTACCGAGCGTTACACTTTTTCATAAGTGACTCCCAGCCGCAACCTAATTTAAGACGTTGTCACGTCAATAAATAAATAATCAAAATTTTCAATTAAAATCGCTACTGAATATAATTTATTAGAACATTGTGATTTGCACTTGTATGAAACTCACGTATTCCGAATATACAAACTAGAAACATGTGGATAAATATTTTAAATATGAATACCTATAACTGTTACTTTATTACAAAAAATAAAGATGTGGTTTTTGGTTCTACTACACCAATGGTCAAGAGATGGCGCTGTAGTCTCCTGAATCGCGCTTTGGTTCCGTTGTTCCAGATTAATAAATACTTTTGATAGGCCTTCACAATGCAGTCGTTAGCACTTTAGCACCCACAAAATGGAGATTCTATTTCTATTTTGTTGGTAGATTTTCTTAATGTGCGGTAAACACAAAAGTAACAGCATGAAGTTGGTCGCTTTAGCGACCTTAGCTGACCTTAGCGACTTAATTTTTTGTGTTACGGTGATGCGCGCGCATCTTAAAATTTCACTCTCATCATTTTTTCATAACGCGCCTAAAGAAGTATAACTTCAAAAAAATAAGGACTATAGTGGCTTAGTATTTGCATAATGTTAGTGAAGCTTATGAAATAAACAATGTCTAATACAGTCGTCTCTTTCCTCAGGTGAGCATCCAGCTGCGATGCAACATGGAGGTCAGCTCCGTCTTCAGTATCCGCTGTCAGCTGCTCTACTCAGCGTCATTGTAGCCCTTATGGGCTGCTAGTATAGAGTTGAAACTTAATCGGACTTACCTGTTTATATTATAATGATAAAATTTATACTATTTGTTTCTTAGGTTTTCACGAACACCACTCATTAAATTAAACAAGTTTCAACGGTATAGATGCACTGATTTATTTATTTATTGACGTTTCTGTTTTTTTTTATTTTTTTTTTAAATTTGTCATGAAAACTTATTTCTATTCTGCCAAACTGTGCAACAGTTTGTCGGTAGTATTAGTAATAATGATTTTATTTACTCTGTCGAGCTGGGAAAGTTGTACCATCTATCCCTTTTTTTAAATGTAGTTAGCTATCTTCGAAAGACTTTTATTATAATTATATTTCATTCGAAGATTTTAAAACTTGAGAGAAAGAGATAGAAAGCCTCTCTGAGTTTGCGTTTGAGCCTCATTTTCGCCAGTTCTTTTAAGAAGGGTCTCCTAATTTTGGAACTGGTGATAGTTTACGGTAGTTAGGGTCAAATAAATAAACTCAAATTTATAAAAAAGAATTAAATAAAGAACTTTATTAATTAAATTAGCAAATAATTTCATACAGAGACAATAAAGTTTTAAAATCTTAAAATGAAATATCCGAACGCTCAGTAAAAATCTTTCGAAGGTAGCTCGACGAAGTAAATAAAATCATTGTTCAGACGACGTATCCTGTAAAGGACGTCAATAAATAAATAAATCAGTGCATCTATACCGTTAAAACTTTTTATTTTATTTAAATTGATACTAATTAAGGCCGAAAGTCCACCGCAGCCGTCACCGAGACGTCAACAAGAACAAGACGACGGCGCCGAAGTGAAGACACATACATTTACTATAGCCGCTTGTTCTCCGCAAGCCCGTTATGTCATCTCGACCTCATACAGAAATAATTTTGTTCTCGGTGACGGCCGCGGTGAACAAAAGGCCTAACTCTTCTTGCATGACGATACTTAGTACGGTATGGCTGAAATCTATTTATATAAAACTCAAAGGTGACTGACTGACATAGTGATCTATCAACGCACAGCCCAAACCACTGGACGGATCGGGCTGAAGAAAGGATTTTGATCAATTCTATCCCCAAGGGGATAAAATAGCGAATGAAAGTTTGTATGAAACTTTGTCAATTTTAAACCGATTGGTCTGAGATTTTGCATGCTACCTGCATGCACCAAGAAGAATCATAGATGAATATCATTGTGTATAATACAAACCTGAGAACAAAAACTGTAGTGTACACTTCAGCTCTACACCGAAGCGAAGCGAGGCCGCTAGTGATGATATAAATTTAAAGTTAGACGTTTTTAGTTAGGTGTTTGTTATTTGTTATAATGAAGTCACGTCGGGCAAGTCGGATAGTTCGGTAGGATTCGATACAGAGGTGTGCATGCGCTCGGTATAGAACCTGAACAGAAACCACTCAGAGGGGAAGGTCTCGCTTGATTGCATGCACTCCACCAGAGAACCACTTCTTGAAGGGTTTGGTTTCGATGCGGTGTCATTTAGTTTTGTTCGCTACGATACTTCGGTAGGATTCGGTGCAGAAACGAAAGCGAAGCGATACTGCTCTGTACCCTTAGTACGAGTTTTACCATTACGAAAACTATGATAGTTTTCGTGAGCTCGCGCTCTTACCAAGGGTACTCATTTTATTGTTTTCGTTTCAATAAAAATAAACAGTGTTTAAAAATATTATCATTAAATCATTTGTGTCTTCTTAAATTTTAAGTATATTTGGTTTATATATGTATTAAAACTATGATAGTTTTCGTGAGCTCGAACTCGTACTCAGGGTACTGATCCGATGAGTAAGGCGCCTCACTTGAAACCCAAAATTTTGATCCTATTCAAATTCAAGTGAATGTTTGAAACTTGGAACTGGAAATTATTGAAGTTTCAAACATTCATGTTCTAGGCTGATTAAGTATCAATCAATCTAAAATAGTCACAAATAAATGTCGCCGTGAAATATCTCATGCCAGCACTTGGCATGGCTGTTCGTGTTTGCTTGACAGCAGTCTCACCTTTTCTTCCCCTTTAGAATGTGAAGATAAAGAATATGATGAAGTGATAAAGAAACATGCTGTCAAAATGACATATAGAAAATACGAATGAAGGTGAACGCAGACTTGGCCGCACCGCAGTCTCCGCAGTCATCGCTTTGTGTTAATGCCCTCGCACATCTATCCGCACCGCAGTCACTGCAGTTGTTCCCGTCGCCGCACGCATCGCACTTGATTTCATTCATTCAGTTGATGCGAATGACGTTTTTTTTTTATATTAAGGTAGGCAAATGACTCTACCCCACCTGATCTTAAGTGGTAATAAAGTCCAAACGCGAAGATAGCTGGTACAGCAGTTATAAACTGTTACACCAATCATCCTCACCTTGCCGGCCTGCAAAAATGCTTCTTCACGCCTCTCTTAAAGGACCCCAGATTATAGGAAGGAGGGAACACTTGCGCGGGTAAAGAATTCCACTTACGAATAGTATGACAAAAAATTGAGTCACCAAATTTCTTTGTTCGTGTAGGAATAGTGGCCACAGTAAGTCGGTGGCAACGTAGGCCAGCGCGCGTGGTCCTCTGAAGAAAAGGTGATGGAGGGATAAGAGAGAATAACTCCTCAGAACACTCGCCGTAGTATAGACGATAAAATGCGCTTAATGATGCCACATCGCGGCGTAATTGTAGAGACTCGAGTTCGTACGTCATCCGCGCCGCGCTAGCCGCAGCGTCCGCTGCGTGCGGGCCGGCGTTGGTGACGTCATCAGCTGCGGCTTGGGGAGTATGGTCGTTTCAGGGACTGCGGCGACTGCGACGCGGGCGGGTGTGCGAGGTTGCATAGAACTTCATATAAAGAATTCGAATGCGAAGACTGCGGCGCATGCGGGTGCGGCCAAGTCTGCGTTCACCTTAACCATGTGCATCACTGACATTAACGAATCACAATATGGATGGAAAACAGCCGTACCGTACGGGACAACCGGGAGACCCGCCCAGCTGGAAGAGATGAACCATTTTCCATTTTTTTTTAAATGTAGTGCAAACATAACCTGTATTCGTTCATTGTTCACATTCGAGATGCCAATCACAACAAAACAGTTTCGCATGTGACCAACGAACGAATTGACGTTTTGTTTGCGCTAAATTTAAATACAATTTTTATCTCCCGATTTTGCCCTAAGTATTATGATGCAAGAAGGCATTCATAGTGTCGACTCTACGTCAATGATATAAAATCAAAGATTTTGTAAGCCTTTGTTCGATATTATTTGAGGTTATTGATCAACTCAGGTTAGATGGAGAATTATTGACCAGTGTTTGAACATTGAGCCGCTGCTTATCAAATTTCGAGTCCTGATTGAATATTGCCCCAATCTCCCTATTCCATCCATAGGAAAGCCCTGTGCCCCAGCAGTGGGGAGATTAATAGGCTAATGATGATGATGATGATGATGAATAGTCAGAGCAATAATAACTGTGGTTATGTCTATATGACTCGTACTGTATCATCTATTTTTCTTTCCACGCAAGCCACTCCAAAGAAGTGTCCAAAAAAAATTAAAAGACATGCAAAATAGAGAAGATAACTTATTTTTTTATCGTCTTCTATCAGGTAGATTACAAAAAAATATTGGGCACGTATTTTATCTTTACTCACATAATCAAAACATTACAGAGATATATTGATTTGAATTTGTACATGACGTTACGCCTTGGTACAATTTTTACTCAGCAGTGACGTCACGGACAAGCTCCCTCACTCCCAAACTTTTACGCGCTTCATCATTGAATTTTTTGGGTTGATTGACAAAAGAAAAATTAAGTGTCCGTTATTTTTTGATGATATTATTATGTATACCTGACGGACTTACTTAGATTTCGATTACTTTTCTCTGTCATCTTCATCAACTCTATCATAATTTGTAACTTTTTGAGGCTAAAATAATAAAAGACGATTTTAAAAATTACTTTGCAATATTCCACCTTGACTGAGTTGATTACAGCATTATGAAATGAAAATTCATTATGAAAAGAATTATGAAATCAAAATGTCTTGAAAAGACAAAAAAAATACGATTGATGTTGTATAAACTAATTCATTATTGTAAAGCAAAACCTAGTTGTTTATCTCTTTATAATTAAGAAAATTGTATTATATGATGTTAAAGGAGGTATGAATTTAATATAAGATAAGTAGATTTTCTTTCAAATAGTTATTATGCTGTAATTCACAAAAGAAGTAACTTTATCTGAAATTTTAATTAATCTTAAGTTTCAGTTTAGTCACCATTGAATATTCTGTAAAACTAGTGGACGCTCGTGACTTCGTCTGCGTGAAAAAATTTGGTTTCTCTTACAAACTACCAACCCCTTTTCTCCTTCTGAAAAGACATTTTTGGGGTAAAAACTAACCTTTGTCCTTGGACTCAAACTATCTTTGTAGCAAATTTTAACTAAATCGGTGCATCCATTTAATCGTGAAGAGGTAACAGACAGACAGACGCACTTTCGCATTTATAATATTAGTATGGATAGAGAAATATCATAATTATTTCAACGTTACCCACATTACATAAGTCGGTGAATTTATTTATAAACACCGAAAATAACTTCTCATCATCGCTGCAAACGGGCTTTAAAATCATCATATTTTATTTATTTATTTTTTAACATAATACGAGTAAATACGACCTCCGTATCAGAGTGGTTTGTACGCATGGTTTCATGGTGTCGCCTACTCGAGGGTCCCGGGTTCGAATCCCGGTGAGGCCATATGTTAGTGTTATGAATACGATTCGTACTCTAGTCATGGATATTTAATATGTATTTCTATATAAATATACATATATATGTACTACGGTATACGTAGTCTATCCGTTACCCTAGCATCCCATAGCACAAGCCTTTATAGTGCTTACTTTGGGGCTAGGCTAATTGGTGTATGTTTAAAAAAAATTAGTTGTTGGTAAATTGTTAAGCCCTATCATTAAAGAATCCAAAAACGGAATTAGCGAACATTTTCCGTCGAAGCCGCATCAGCAAATAATTCCCTAAGCTCATTTTTGAAATTACAAACGGAAAAAAAGTTGGCGGGTTCCGGAGTGCTTTTAATGGTTTTCGTATAAGAGAACTTTGTTAAAGGGTTTGTTTTTGGGCGTTTAGCCGGGAATAACATGGAAAGTATACCAATTTGGAATTTCGGACAAACAACATGATGTTAAGCGGCGGTTTGGTACACGCGTCCGACCTCTGGGAGTGTTGTGTGTGATATCTTAACTTTTTTTTATTATATTTGTTTCTTAGGTTTTCACGCACATCACTCATTAAATAAAACTAGTTTTTACGGGTTAATGCATGAAATTTTATTTATTTATTGACAATCAATGTCAGTCAATGTATGAATTTATTAGCTGGTGGTATATACCAACCGGTTGGTATATACCACCAGCTTGGGAACCTATTATACAGGAGATGAAATCCCAACCCCGAGCACACACTGCAAGACCATCAGATACTATTAGTTCTTTTTGTTTGCATAATTTAACATAAGAAGGAGATAGAAAGCCTCTCTTGAGTTTGTTTCGCCGGTTCTTCTCAGAAAGGTCTCCCAATTTTGGAAACGGTGGTAGTTTACGGTAGTTAGGGTCAAATAAATAAACTCAAAGGACATTGCTCGTTCCCCATACATTGAATGCCCTAGAACGCCCAGCAATGAGAAAATGCTAGTTGTGTTCGGAATCATTCATAAACTCTAAATAAGCATTTGTTGAGATACGGACAACTTGAGGAACCGTGGCCTACTACAGAATGTATTAGATTTTGAGGTTATAATTATTATACTTAATCATAAAAGATGTACACTTTATATATTCTGAATAGATTTAGTGTTTACCTCTATGTAAGCACTTAAATAATATGCATTAAATGAACATAAAATGCAATTTATAATAAAAATAATAAATGCTTATATTCTTATTGATTTTACCTGTAGTAAGTAATGATAGATTTGTTTTCAAATGAAATTTTCAGTCTTTCCATTTACCTGTTTCTATATTTTACTAACGGTAATTAGGTATGTACCTGGTTACCATTACGATTTTCATAAAAATAAACAGATATTACATGGGATGGGAGTATAAACTATCTTTAGATAATTTCAGAAATAATCTTTTTATAAATATAATATAAATACTAGTAATAAGTATTATTAACTAAGGTACCTAGTTCTATTTTTATGTTGATAAATACCTATGGTCGCCTATATTGCATAACTAAGGTAAACAATCTTGGCACAACTTTTTAACAGAATCACCCATTTAATAATAAAATATTAACGAAGAAAATAAACTATTAAAATAAATCGTTATTATAGACTGAAACCTATTGAATCCAGTTATCAGTTGATTTTTAATGCTGTATTTTCAATAAAAAGGAGTGCCAAGTTGGATGAACAGACTGTAGTATCTAGTAAGAGAACTTTTATTTTTTAAACAGATTGTCCGTTTACTATGATTAATTGCTAATAAGTTAAAAAAATAATAGAAAAATAATAGTGAAGGACATTCTTTTGGGCATGCTAGGGCCGAATTCGTCGATGTCCTTACAAAAAAGAATTTGAAATAAAATACTTTATTAAGTAAATTAAATAATAAATTCATACATAGACAATTAAACTTAAAAATCGAACAATGAAATAACCAAACGCTCAATAAAAGTTTTTCGAAGGTAGCTCGACAAATTGATTAAAAGTTTTATTCTGACGACGTAGCCTGTAAAGGCTACGAAACGTCAATAAATAAATAAAATTTCGTGCATTAACCCGTAAAAACTAGTTTATTGTATGTGTATTTTTTTTATTATATTCGGAGACAGTGTCGTTACTTTACCTCGATAGACCTGTTGCAAATTTAATTTTCAGTTATATTTAAACATTAAATGCCGGGAATGATGTTCAAAGATTTATCATACTGTCTTCATTAATATAATCTTGAAATTACAAAGATTGAGAGTAATGTACTAACTATCGAACAAATTGATTCCTGGCTAGGTTTACCATCTGACAAGCTTTCGCCGCATTTGACAGGCATTTTAAGGTATAGATAGGCGTACAACCGGCGTTAAGCAGTCACGACAGGCATGCACCGTGCGTGCGTGGCGTGTGTGCGTGACCCACGCAATGCATTAAAGAAAAACGAAACATTGCGAATTGCGGGTGGGCGAATCAGCAGAAGTCAGAAGTCTTTATTTGCATTAAATATGGTGTACATAAGATGTTACATTTGTGTTTGATGTTATTTTACACATTCAGTATAAATAAAGTATCACATATTTTACTGTCACACAGCATGCAATACAGAAAACATATAAAATAAAACAATTCAAATAACCTCAAAAAATCTAAATTATGTCCTTTATAAATCTACACATATTCATATCAAATCCAAATGTTTAGCAGGCGGTGGGATGAATTGTTTGTTTACGCTAGCCGAACGAATAAGAACGAATGGGAGTTATATTAGTTTCTTTAGTTGGCTTGAAAGTTTTTTTTTTTTATAGACAGGCTTTATTCTAAGAAATCAGGCGCTTTGTCCATTTCTAGACAGGCATTCTCCGTGAAATAGATGGAAACCCTATTCCTGTTCTACTTGCGCGATAATTCGCTTAAAAATGTCAACAAAAGTTTTAATTATAGAGAATGTGTAATTGCACTTAGGAACTTCTAAAAACTTTTTGTATAAATATAGATAAAAGATCTATGAAAATTGATCTTAATTTTCCGAAATCTCTTTTAAAATCGTAAATGTTACAAAAAGTCTTTCGATTTTCATAATGATCAATTTTAATAATGTCAAGACATTATAAAAATCGTTGGTAAACTAATAGGGAAATCCTTAGTCTAAATCCAAAACTCCAAAATGGCTCCAAATAATTTCATATCAAAATAACGTTACATAAAGGCAGCAAAATCTGTCACGTCAAATATGACTGTTCAGAAAATAACAATGTTCTTTCCAAGAATGCTAACATTTAAGCAACCTGAATCTGTTTCCAGCGAGCAGTCTTTCTCATTTCTCTCTCACTACTGGACATTGGCGAAATTTCTGTGTAAAACGGAGAAAGCCACAGAAAAAAAAATCATTTACGCAAAGATCTACCATTTCGTTTTGAAATAGTTGTAGAAAATAAGCTAATGTATATTATATTAGGAATCAAATTGGCTGATAGTACATGTTACATTCAATTTCTATGATTGATAAACGGAACCAACCTGGTTTTTCACAATGTTTTTCATCTTTACAAACCTAATAACGTTGCGGTACCTTACGCATTCCCGAGTGATGATATATTAAAAGTGACACCCTCGTCGAGAGAAAACATTGTTCCAGATAATTGAAATAAAGCACAAATTACGTTGCGTATGCACATACAAATAGTACTATTTCAATATCAAATGTGATGTTCGCGTGAATATTACGCATTGGATCATGTTGCTTGCGCGTTTTGTTGATATTTCGCCTCCTGTTCAATGTACATGAATACAAATGTAACTTAAACACTCCCCTAAATATTTATTGGGTACCTACAGATATTTTTTTCTTGCTACCTTAGCGGTTCGTTGACCCCGAGTTTCTCTGTTTACATTAGCAAATGGACTGACAAATTTACACAAAGGTTTTCGGCAATTTTATGTTGAACAAAGATATATAAAAAGTTTTTGTGCCCAGTTTTCTGGACCTTTTCAGGGTCTTTGACACTTAAATGCTCATCTGGAATAGGGGTGATGACGGGGTACAGTAAACGAAATTCTATTTAGTCTGTCAGTTAGATGATCAAAAAATAATGGACACGTATTTTTTCTTTGGGAAATCAACCAAAAAATGACAAAGTTATAGCGCGTCAAAGTTTGGGAGTAGGGGCTCGTGACGTCACTTTTAAGTGAAAATTGTACCAAAACGTGACGTCATGCGACTTTTCAAATCAATATATCTCTGCAATGTTTCTATTATGTGAAAAAAGCAAAAATACGTGTCCAATACTTTTTGATAATCTACCTGATAAACGAAGAAATAAAAAATAGTCATCATCCCTATTATTTATTTGCCATTTATCTTGCTTAGTAAGCAGGTGGACATTGTATCACAAAATTCATTAAAAGCTAATTAATACTTTTGCTCCTATTATTGTTTGTGTTATAGAATTATTTTCTAAGTAATTATCTAATACTATACTAAGAAAACCAGTCCTTTCTCGGCTGGGTTGCGAACCCGGAGCGCCCGCAGGTAAGCTTTCAACCACTGAATTAGTCAAATGTCTGAATTTTTAATGACAATGAAAAATGTAATATGTTAAAGATGAACTAAAAAGTTTGCAGCGATGTAATAAAAAGTTTTACTTTAAAAATAGTTATATGATATTAGTGCGGTAAATTGGTTATTACAAACGAGTAGACGAAAGTAAAAAAAAAAAAAAAGTAGTAGTTGTCTCTAGTTTGTAAATACCAATTTCATACAATCCGCACGAATCTCATACAACGTTTTCCAACACATTTGCGAGAAAACAGTACCTATATCTCATTTATGTAATGAATCAAACTGTTTTCTTATAAAAAAAAGGTAAATTTAAAAAATCAAAAAACCCGACTGCTTAAATATTACTTCAAATAAAAACTGAAAAGAAAAAAACAAGTCCAGTAGTCTATAATTCTGTTAAGTAAGGAACAAGGCTACTTTAACAGTCGGGACCCATTAGATATTCAAGGATGGATCATTTATTTCCAATAATTGATTTTTGATTATTATCATATCTTTAGTAGCACTCCCATGATTAAGACGAATCGATTGATGTATAAATCATCAAAATCGGTCCACGCGTTTGTTCTCTATTGTGCCACAAGGGAACAAACATACATATATAGACTGTTAAACACTATACCCTGTCTGCGCGCCGCGCTTCGCGCTCTTGCATTGCGCAGTCGGGTAAAAAGGCACGTATTTCCAAATGGCGCCACGTGCGGGTGGTGAAAATTGGAACTACATCTAACATCAAGGTATGAGGTTCAACTGAAATTAAAAAAAAACCGCAAAGGATACGTACGGCGCCATGCATGGGAGTGTGCGGTAAAATGTTTTACCACACACTCCGTTGTATAGCCCGTAATTTTGAACTTTCTAACAATTATACAACCACCGTAAATGCATTTTTTGAGCAGTTGTATTGAACATTATTACCTGTTCTTTGCTATTTGGGAAATGTGACATCTTATTTGAGTTTATATTATATAATATATATAATTTATTAAAAACTGATTTATTGCTTTCATTCTGGGTGGTTGTAGTATGCATCATTTGATTAATTTGTCTGCTTAAAAATTACTGGGATAGTCCAAAATGGTTATTTAAGTAGCTCAAAGTGAAAATCCCAGTAAAAATAAATTCAATTGTGTTATATTGTATTTCATTGTATAATGATATTATTGTATTCAATACTAGTAAAATGTATTTCTAATGAATACGTTCATAAAAAAATGTTTTTAGCATAATTTTTCAAAAAAAAAATTATACAGATAGAAAATGACAATGCACCCTTTAGGTATATAGGATAATCTTAATCTCATTACACTAACGAGCAAAAATAATAGACTTTCAAACATTTTCATTCGGTAAACATGTCTGATCACTACACTTACAGTGTGGTGCGACGATGCATCATTTAAGAAATTAGGATATTGGACAGAGTTTATTCGAGTGACCATTTAATTTTGCTCGTCAGTGTACAAATTGTAAATATTCCTAGCATTAAAATATCAGATTTAAGAGAATGTTATTTTCTTTAATTCGTTTTAATAAAAGCGTTTATACATTATTTAATTAATACACCTAGATTAGAGCTCTACGTTAAACTTTGAACTCTGAAGTTATTACTTACAAAGTATAATGTTAGTCGGTAAATGTAATTATAGTGACGGTTAAGTGTAACACTTAGCTCTAAGTTGTATAATTATTATAATTATTTCAATATTGAAAAGCGAAATTGTTTCGGGATAGTTTTAATATAATTGGATACGGTTGTGTAAATAAGTGAAAATGTTATTTAAGAAAAAGGAATAAACTTATTGATCGTATAAAGTACACGTATTATTTTAGTAACCATACATCTCGCAGTTTTAAATTAAGTATCTGGCCATTAGAGTAGCTCAGCTACAACTTTGAACCTATTGAAAGCAAGCAAGCCCAAGTGAAGTAAGATAGTCGTGATCTAGGCAAAATATGTGCTTAGAGATTGCTCTATGCGCATATTTTAGAGATTGCTCTAAGCATATATTTTAGAGATTGCTCAAAGCATATATTTTAGAGATTGCTCTAAGCACATATTTTGCCTAGATCCCGACTATCTTTCTTCACTTGGCCTTGGGAGTTTTGCTACTAGCATCAACGGGAAATAGTTAACAACCTTAACACGAACTACAGAATACAGAAACAGGTTAGAAGGGCCTAGTGGGCGGGATAGGCGCGCCACAATTATGTATTAGCAAATGCTCATAACTTGACCAAAACTTGGTTCTGATTGCGTCGTTGCTCTCGAGTGTGAGCTCTGATTGGTTCCATTGTTTCGTGTCGCGTCGTTTGATTGGCTATTATCTATTAGGTGGAAGTGTATTGGGGGCGAGCCGGCGACATCGGTTCCCGTACTAACGGCATATGCCCACCCTTCTAACCTCTTTCTGTGTTCTGTGGCACGAACCAATATTTAAGTCGAATACTTGAATTCGATCTCGGTACGGATCAAATGTCAAGAAGTTTTGTATGGAAGATTTTTATAGTTCAAATTTCCATATGAAACTTTTCGACATTGTGCGCCTATAAAGTTCGAATTCAACTATTGGAATTCGATATTGGTTCATTCTAAGGGCAGAGGGCCTCTTCACACATCAACACCTCGCAAGGAGTGAAGTTGTCAACTGATCGTCAACTATTTCCATTCAAGCAGTAACACAGTTGAGCTAACCGTCTAAAATTATAATAAACGGCCGAAGCCAAAGGATTATGGGCTGTACCCAATACCTGCGTACAAATTCTTAAGCCAACCCCCGACAACTGTCCAAATATTTCCCCAACCCTTTATGCTAAACAGATTCATTAAAATTACAAGGGAAACCACTTTATAGTGCTCGACGTTCATTAATAGTCCGCAGGGCCAGGTCGGATTATCTAGGCCCTTTAACTCCACTTTATTGGCTCGCAAAGACTGCAAATTACGAGTTTTATGACTTGCGTGCCACTAAGTTTTGTTAAGATATCGTCGTGCTTATAGGCTTAGTCAAATGTCTGATAGGGAGGTTGAAAGACTCTCTCGGGGCGGTTGGAATGTTTAATAGAAAAGGCAACACGCCTCCTTCAATGCTGGCGAAAGAAAAACACAGTAGCGGCCAGATGCTGCTACTACCCCCGATGGTTGAAATGTTTTAGGACAAGAGTCAAAGTCAATATTTCTTTATTCAAATTGGAAGCGTTAATTCTTGTAAAGCGTCCACAATTTCTTACTCTCCACCCCAAATCTGATGTTAAGCGTGAGTGCAATATATTTGTAAAGATATAAGCAGAATACTGTCTTTTTTAAACGAGGCGGAACATATTACCCCACTCTACCTAATATTAACATTTAGCTAGTCGCGCCTAAATACTGACACTATTAGTCGGATGGGGTCTGTACGAACCCCAGAATTTACTTTTGAAAATGAAACAGATAAAATAAGTTTAAATATTTATTTTATAAACAAACTTTCATAACAACATCTAAATTAACAAAACAATATAAGACATCTAGGAAAAAAATAAAAATATTAACTTCTGAAACGTTAATCAAAATAATTTTAAATTATTAGGCACATGAATCACAAACTTTTGTAAGGTGTTCATTACAAATGAATTTATTACATTCATCACATTTGGTTTTTGTTTTAAAGTTTACACCTTTTGCAGAAAGGCCTGTATAGTTTGCCAAATAATTATAAAACGCAAGTTTGCATAAAATTGTGAAGAAAAAGGTTCATAAACTTATCAAAATTGTACGGGCACCAGCTGGTAACGCTAAAACATAAAATTTATAAATCCCATTCCGCGCCATACGTTTCTCGAATTAACCGAATCCCAATCGATTCTTCACTTCCAAACACTGTACCTTACGCTTATAGGGGAAAAAGATGCTAAATATTCGCCTGCAACAACGGATGGCTGGAAGGAAAAATAGTCTATCACCGCTCATCAACAAAACTTGTCGCCGTGTCGCAAGCAAGTTGTGCTTTTCTTTCGTTGGAATGGGAAGTGTGTGAAGTTTTATAAACTAGAACAGATCGCCTCGAAACAGGAGGTTTTGTGTGTGATAGTGTTATCAACAGTGGCTTGCTTGACCGCCATCTTTGGTGGTAACCGCTGGCACCAGGAAGGGACTGCGTCAGGCTGCAGGAGAAGCTGGCGTATAAGCCATCGCCACCGTCGAGGCCTTCCGCAAGCACAGTGTTTTTGTCCTCATCCTATCCCATATACAAAACCCGCTTATATTCCAAACCTTCACCTACATTCCACTCTCCGGGATTTCGATCCCACCAGATATCATTCTAAATTCCCCTTATCGGAATTACCGCACTTCACTTATTTAAGAGTTTCTATACATGGACATTTTGCTCATTAGACGTTTTGCTACTTGGACCCTAAAACAAAAAGGGTAGATACGGTACGCTCATACTAGCATCAAATAAAATATGATCCGACTCAACTACATAAGCAACTCTCGCCACGCACACGTCTGTATATAAACATCAATCGAGCGAGCGAGACAGAACTATACGCCTCAACGCAGCGTATTGTTGTCCTTTTCTTGCTTACAAAATGGCGATTACGTAAATAATATTCACGACAAACCGTGATTTTTGAGAAAAAAATGTTTTCACAGTTTTACGAATGAAAAGTGTTGTCGGGGCATTTGATTTTGAACTATTTGTGTTTTTTTATAAAAGCATCGAAGGCATTGTTATATCTTCATAACACAGAATATACGCAATATTGTTATATTGAGTGTACATGCAGCGTGTTTGAATGTCAAATTGTGACTAAAGCGAATTATGGTCGTGGAGCACAATTTAAACGGATCACTTTTGAACCGCGAATGCCGTATCTTCCCTTTTTGTTTTAATCTAAACTTGGACCTTCTGATTCTGATGGTATTATCAACATTTCAACACAAAGTAATAATTAACACAGAGGCCCCACGTTGACACAAATGTATCTGTGACGTATCGCTATACACCCAGCCACGCATTATGTCAGGGCCTCCAAACGGTCGCCTCACTGAATAATATTGTAATCATTCATTTACAGCGAACATGCAAAATGACCGACGTCATTTGCACGGTCAAATGTCTGCCGTCAAAGAGTAGTGATTAGGCAGATTTGGCGCAGTTTTCAGGATCATTAATTGCAAATTAATATTAAGCATTATTATTTCCTACATTCCCCTCAAGAACTAAAACAAACAAGCATTAAGGAGATTTTTTCTTTATACACGGGCCAGGAAGGACGTGTGAGATTATTACAATAAAGGTTGCAAGACGCGCTCCAGTTAATCTAAACCTGCCGTAACAGTGGACAGATTCCTTAACCTAAAGTACTCAAGGTATTTCCCTAACTAACCCTGGGTGAACAGAGCAGAAGCACCACCAGGTTGGACTACGTCCATTTCTACATATAAGTGGTTGTCTTATTGAAAACAACAATTAACATATTGAATGAATATTAATTCAGCATCACCAATATCGATCAAACGAGCCTCAGAATTCCTTATAAGTTTTTGTGAATGTCTAGAATTAAGAAAATCTATTTTTAAAGACTCTTAATTGCCAGTAGAACTCTTTATTAGATATAACCTTAGAACTCCTGTATTTTTTACCTTTAAGTTTTTGTTAACGCTTAGACAGCTTGCAGACACTTCCTCGAACAGCAGGGGCTCTTCTTGATGAACTCTTTTTTCAAGAAACAGCCCCAAAGGAAGTGGACATGGCAGAGCCCCGACACTATGACTAAAAATGAGATCGATTTCATCATGACGGACAAGAGGTACATATTCAGAGACGTCTCCGTGATCAACAGGTTCAATACCGGTAGTGATCACCGACTCGTCCGGGGCTCTCTGAATATCAACCTTAAGGCCGAGCGCGTCCGTTTAATGAAATCCAGGCTCCAACCTACTTTGCTCCAATCTATAACAGGATCTGAAACGTTCCAGTCAAATCTAGAGAACCGATTTGCTGCCGTGGAAACCACATCAGACGTAAACCAAAACCTCGAAAATGTGGTTCGGATTCTCAGGGAAGAGGGTACGAAACTATGTGCAACGCAGCGTAAGGGCAGGAAGTCAAAGCTTTCGGAAGAGACTTTAGGGCTAATGAAGGAACGACGTGAAAACCCACCCGTCACTTCGTCGGCAAAGCGGACTCTAAACCAAGAGATCAGTAAGCACGTACGACACGACTTCCGATGCTCCAATACTCTCTCGATCGAGAGAGAGAGAGCGATCGAGCAGAATCGAGGGTCCAAAGTGTTCGTACAATCTCTTGGAAGAACCCATCTGACGAAGTTGACCACAGCAAGTGGGGAAGTTGTTGCTTCAAAGCCGGCAGTCCTTTCGGAAGTGGAAGACTTCTACAGCCAGTTATATGCATCACATGCATCTCGACCTGATCCCGGAAATGAGGATTCTAGAGCCACATTAACACGCCACTTCACCGAAGACCTGCCAGAAGTCAGTATTGGCGAAATCGAGATTGCTCTTGGATAGCTTAAAAATGGAAAAGTCCCCGGGAGAGGATGGTGTTACAACAGAACTCTTGAAGGCTGGAGGTAAACCCGTACTGAGGGAGCTCCAAAAGCTTTTTAACCCTGTCCTGTTCGAAGGGAGAACTTCGGAGGCGTGGAGTATGAGTGTGGTCGTCTTGTTCTTTAAAAAGGGGGACAAGACCCTACTTAAGAACTATCGACCCATATCTCTTCTAAGCCACGTCTATAAGCTGTTCTCAAGAGTGATCGCGAACCGTCTTGCGCGAAGATTTGATGACTTCCAACCACCGGAACAGGCTGGGTTTCGGAGCGGATACGGCACCATAGACCACATCCACACAGTGCGGCAGATTATACAGAAGACTGAGGAGTACAATCAGCCCCTGTGCCTAGCATTTGTGGACTATGAGAAGCCCTTTGACTCGATTGAAATCTGGTCTGTCCTGGAGTCCCTGCAGCGTTGCCAAGTCGACTGGCGATACATCCAAATGATAAGATGTCTCTACGAAGCCGCCACCATGTCTGTCCAAGTACAGAATTAGCAAACAAGTCCCATACCGTTGCATCGTGGAGTGAGACAAGGGGACGTTATTTCCCCGTAATTGTTCACTAATGCAATGGAGGATATGTTCAAGACGCTGAACTGGAAACGACATGGTATCAACATAAATGGCGAACGCATCTCTCACTTGCGATTTGCAGACGACATCGTCATCATGGCAGAAATCCTGCAGGACCTACAACAGATGCTGAATGACGTGGCTGACTCTTCTATACGCATCGGCCTACGGATGAACTTGGATAAAACCAAGGTCATGTTCAATGAACATGTTCTACCGGAACCGATTGCAATACACAGCCTCGTCACCTCGTCCTCAAAGTTGTTTCTACCTAACTGCAATGTCTGCCCGAGGTATACATATTTTTGAACAACTTCGAGAACGGCACCAATTTCGAGTTCAGCTAGGTTGGGCAGCGTTTGGGAAGCTACGTCAAGTCCTGATATCGTCGATCCCACAGTGTCTAAAAACGAAAGTCTTCAATCAGTGCGTCCTACCTGTGATGACATACGGAGCCGAGATGTGGACACTGACGGCACGGCTGATCCACAGGTTCAAAGTCGCTCAACGCGCTATGGAAAGGGCTATGCTCGGCGTTTCTTTGAAAGATCGCATCAGAAATGAGGTAATCCGACAGAGAACCAGAGTTATCGACATAGCCCACCGGATTAGCAAGTTGAAGTGGCAGTGGGCTGGCCATATTTGCCGAAGAACCGATAACCGTTGGGGTAGACGAGTTCTGGAGTGGAGACCGCGTCTAGGCAAACGTAGTGTAGGACGTCCTCAGGCACGATGGAGTGACGATTGGCGCAAGGTGGCTGGCAGGAGCTGGATGCGAGTAGCCCAAGATCGATCTGAGTGGCGTGCATTTGGAGAGGCCTATGTCCAGCAGTGGACTATGATAGGCTGTTGATAATGATTATGAACGCTTAGAATTTGTAAAACTCCTTTTTTATAATGTCTTAGTAACTTGTACAACAAAAGAGTAAGTAAAATATCTTTGATAGAGCCTAATAACTATTGTATACGTTTTATCAGTTTTTGTGAATGCTTAAAATTAATACAACTCCATTTTTATATTATCTTAATTATTTAGTCCCGGAGAGGTCAGTACAATATATTATATTAACCCTATTTTTTCTTTCTTTGTTTTCTTCGTTTTCATTGTTTTTTGAGGTAAGCTATTGGGAGCAGTGGAAAGAGACACTTACCATTACAAACTAAATTTTATTTTAAAAATAAAACGAACGAATTTAGCAACACAAGGGAGTCTAACTCGCTAAATGTGAAAAATAATTACCGGTAATTTTACTGACCGGTAATTCAAAAGGCTCAATTGTGTACATCTATGGCTTCTATATGTTACTAACATAGCATGTAAAAAAGATTACCAAATTCAAGGTTTTATTTAGAAACCAAAGCGTCCTCCAGAAAGACCCTAGATGCGTTGAAACGACGGCTTTAAAAGAACAGCAGACAAAAAATTGGCACCATGTCATGATAAGGTCCACAATTTAAAGGAAACCTACTATCAAGGAGTCGCGACAGGATGAAGAGAGAGATATGGATAAATATACATTAAATCTGATTGTAAAATGAGAATACGACAAAATAGCCTAATCATATAACTCCGTTTTAAACAATGTTTTTTTTATAATTTTTTATAATTTTTAAAGCATGTAACTGCTTGATGTTTAAATCTAAAGAAAATATCTCTAGATTTTTTTTTTCACCCGGATTACGAAGGGTGCGGGTTCGAGTCCCGTCTGCTGCCTGGTCCGCGTGGATTTTTTTCTAGAGATATTTTCTTTTATGTTTTTTTTTTGTTTTTTTTTATAGCGAGGTATACAATTGACTCTATCCCACCTGATGTTAAGTGATGATAAAGTCCAAACGCGAAGATAGCTGGTACAGCAGTTATAAACTGCTACACCAACCGTCCTCACCTTGCCGGCCTGCAAAAATGCTTCTTCACGCCTCTCTTAAAGGATCCCAGATTATATGAAGGAGGGAACACGTGCGCGGGTAAAGAATTCCACTTACGAATATACGACAAAGAAATGAGTCACCAAATTTCTTTGTTCGTGTAGGAATAGTGGCCACAGTAAGTCGGTGGCAATGTAGGCCAGCGCGCGCGGTCCTCTGAAGAAAAGGTGATGGAGGAATAAGCGAGAATAGCTCCTCAGAACACTCGCCGTGGTATAGTCGCTAGAATGCGCTTAATGATGCCATATCACGGCGTAATTGTAGAGACTCGAGTTTCTTAGTTACCTCTTCATCGCCAATGATGCGTGCAGCGCACCGCTGCAACCTATCCAAGGCATCGAGTAAGTACTTAGCGGAGCCATCCCAGAGGTGCGAGCAATATTCCAGGCAAGACCGCGCTTGCGTTTTGTACACAAGCACAGTTGATCGGGCGTGACTCCGAGTTCAGGACTCCAAGTTTGCGTGAAGCTGTATTGATCAAGGTTTCGATGTAGTCCTTTGGATTCAGGTCTGAGCGAACTTCCATACCGAGCACGGTAATATTGCTCTGTAGCGCCAGTGTTGTGCCCTGAAGAGAGGGAAGGGGAAGGAATGACGATGTTTTTGCCGTGAAAGCGCAAGCCTGAGTTTTCTTGGCATTGAACTCAACCAAGTTCCTGGTACCCCATTCGGAAATGTGGTCCAAAGCCTGATTGAGTTCAACGACAAGATTCTCCCGTTTCTCCATGGTTTCTACCTGTCCAGCCACCGCGTGTCCAAAGTATCTCGCACGCACTGTACTATCGTCTGCATAGCAATGAATATTCGCAAGTGGAATCAAATAATTGATATGCAGCAGAAAGAGTGTGGGAGATAGGACTTAATTTATTTTTACGAATATCAGGTACCTAAATAATATGATTGTTACATTCCACGAATCCTGTTATTTTAGATTTAGGTCTACACCTAAACCTAAAATCCTATTCGCCGAAAATACTAAACCACAGAGCGCTGAGCTGAACTGAATAAATTAAATCGTAATCTCCTAAATCACGTTCTACTGGTTCACTTCGAGTTGGTCGTCGATGACCTTTACAAGATGTGTCACAGGCCAATCACAAGCACATCAACTGGTACCGTCGACCAATGGGGTATTAGGGTCTGTCTAGGAGCGCGTGCGGTGGCAAGGGTCAACTTGAAGAGAACGCGTAGTACGTGCGTTGGTCAATTTAATGCTGCGATATATTTCAAACTGTTTCTTCCACATTGCCTTTTTCTTTATAATTAGATGACCTCCATGGCGCGAGTAGGATGTACGCCAGGCTTGGAGGTGTTGCCTACTCAGAGGTCCCGGGTTCGAATCCCCATGAGGCAAATGTTAGTATGATGAACAGGAGCATTTGTACCTAAGGAATGGATGCCATCCGCAGGGCCCTCGCCTCCGCCTGCGTGCCAGCCGTTTTAGAACCAAGCGGCCTGGCGCGCGACGACGGTAAGAGGCCCCACGGCATGACACTCGTTCCTTGGAAACTGGGAGTGGGCGTCGGCACTCTGGCCCCATCTCATATTCCCGGCACCTCGATGCAGGCTGGCGCGGCTGCTTGGACCACAGAGGCCCTTAAACGCCGCAAGTATGATTGCCTCAATGGCCTCACATTTGCGGCCTTTGGAGTCGAGACTCTGGGACCCTGGGGCTCCGGTGCCCACCACGGGCTTAGGGCAGCAATTTTTTTATATTTTTAATTTTTGTCTAGTTTTGGTGTAGTTTTAGTTTAATATCTAAATGTAAATTCTTTTTTTTTTATTGATTTGATTTAGAATATAGGCATGGATATTTGTAAATATTTCTAAATAAATATATATGTATCAGTATGTATTCTATCCGTCACTCTATTATCCTCATAACACCAGCCTTAAGGATGATTCACGGTACACCGTGTCGCAACCGGGCCGGGTTCCACCCGGTAGCTCGTCCACCGTGCGCCTGCCGGGCCAGTCATTCATGTTACACCGGGCTGCTTGCGTGTATTCTTTGCACGGCCGTGTGTTAGAAAAGGGTTTTGTGTCAACTAATGATTTCATCAGTCGATAGACGTGACGCTTAAGTAAATATGCAATTTTCACACCTTGAATTGACAGCTATTGCAATTCCCATCGTTGACGAAGTATTGGAAAAATGAAGTGAAACTACTAAAAGAAGATGGGGTATACATCCAACCTGGAGAAAGTGAGAAGCAGAAGGAGAATTTACCCACATTCTAATAATTTTTCATCGTCCATTTTGCTGTTGAGTTGCTCACCTCACTAAGGTTAGATGTTGACTGCTCTGCGGGCGCCCGGGCGCATATGTTCATGTTACAACGTGTCGAGGCCGGACCGTGCCGGAGCCGGGAACCAATAACCACGGACACTTCAACGCCGTGCCCCGGCCGAGTCCCGGCGGCACACGGCGTGGGCACGGTCGAGCCACGGACAGGCATGAATTACTTCATAAAAAAGTATACCATAATGTCTTGACCAGGCCTCGGCCGGGGCACGGCCCGGTCGCGACATGATTATTGGTCTTTAGGCCAAACATGTATGGAAGCTGAGCAATCTCCCTTTAATATATATATTTTTAGGCATAAGTTTTAGATCATTTATTTGTAATGGAAAGTGACTTCATGAGTTGTCTCATATTGAAGTTTTTTTTTTTAATTTGACTACTCTGTATGTAATACAGGAAGAAAAAACAGCCCTTGCTGAGTTTCTTGCCGGTTCTTCACAGTACAAGGTCTCCCGCCGTAGATTTGCGAACCGATGGCGTAGCTTTTCGACATTCAAAAGTGTTTGTAACAGCCAACAGCCCTAGACTGAATAAACGATATTAAATTTAAGATTTTTTTTTGGCCCCAGCCGGCACGGGCACGGCCCGGTCGCGACACGGTGTAGCGTGAATCATTCTTTACAGTGCTTACTTTGGAGCTGCTTAATTAGTGTAAGTGTTAGAAATATTTATTTATTATAATACCTACTTATTGAATCTATGACGGAAGCATTGCGAGCGCGGATGGTGACATTACTTGCAAAGTCCGAGGCGGCGGCGTCGGCGTGACGAGGCGGCCGGATTAATCTGTAGGCATTACAGTGTTTAATGTGCCCGGCCGGACATACGTGCGAGGGCATTAGAATATCAGAGAATGGAATGACGTGATTTATTTCATTAGAATGACGCAGGTTGTTTTCAATTTTTTGGGTTGGCTGGCGGGCTCCGTGGGCGGCCGCCGGCCTACGGCGAAGTGTTTAGCACTTTTTTGCGGGTAGCTGTGTGTAACTTTTTTCCGACGGTCGTGTTCTTCGAAATAGAAACGGTGATAAATTGGGGGTGCGTCACGGGAACAGTTTGAGTTTTCTCCTGTTTTTTGCGGTCTCGTTAAATTCGTAAATATTTAAGCGTAAATATTCAGAAAAAAGGGTGGACTTTCATGGGTGTTATAAAAAGATGAAACCAAATACAACCACAGACACACACACACACAACATATCATGTACACACGACCGCAAATAAACCGGGTCGCCCACTAGCACAAGCTCCGATTCGATGTTTTGAAAAAATATAAAATTTTAAAATATCAAATCTATATTTTCTGAAAGTAGGTTTCGTGATGATTTTCATGTTAAAAAGAAATTAAGTACTTTCAACTTACTTTGTAATGAAGCAAGAGCCGTAAATCTAACGATTAGCTAATTTTCAAATATTGTCAATGAAGTTTAAACTTCTAACAATAGGCTAGTTGACCCTTTTTGGAAAATGGTTTTAAATGATTAATAAATGTTCTATTAGACCGAAAAAACATGTATTGTATTTTTTTTAAACCTAGAAAGCTACAAATCTTTAATTTTAAAATAGACTTTTCATGGACATACAAAAACGCTGTCGGCCATTTTAGTCTATAGATTATCTATGCTATGACGTGAACCGTGGTAAACAAAAACTCGTAAACACGTAGAAAATTACTTTTAACTGAGTTTATAATAAAAAAAAACATAATTTCTAATAAATACCACGAAAACTAAAGTAATTATCATTACTGTATTGTACGAGAATATAAAAACACATCCTTGAAGACTCCAGGAAAGTTGTGGATTAAAGTGCCGAAAGAAATTAACCTACGCAACTTTATTACACTTATTCATATGTTGTATCAGTTTTATGTTTATTATTACATTGTAATACTAAATGCACTGTACTTACATAGATGCCTTGTCGTTTCTCTGCTCCGCAGAGCAGAAATCGGGGTTTAGTGCAACAAATTCACCAACCATCAATGCGTCAATTCTTGGCAGATTTGTGCTTTCTGCTTTCACAAAGCCGGTTAGTTTTGTCAAAAAAAAAACTAAGTTTACTGTTTTTTTCTTTCCTAAAGTTAAAAGTGTTTTAAGATAAAAGTCAGACGAAAGAATCCACCTACAGTAACACGCGACGCGAATGACATTTAGTTGTTTACCACAAGAGACGTCAAAATCATGGCGGATGTGGCGAACAGCGTTTTTAGTGTTTAATAAATATAGACTAAAAAATATTTTTTAAAATTAAATTTCTACAGCAATCTTCTGCTTTTATGAAGTGAAATCGATATATTAAGGTTCCTTAGACTAAATACTTTAAGAAATAAACATTTATTTAATATAATTCGACATGAGTAAACTAGCCTATTTCTTTAGTTTTTGTCCATCGTTTCCTTAGACATGTCTATTATTGCTACGATATCTACTACAACTGTGAATTCGTATCGTTTGCAAGTCCGAAATGTCAATGTCAAATTAGCACTGATTTTTAGTTCTCGTTACGTACTTTGTGCCGCTGCTGTTCAAGTTCCATACAAAATTTGACATTGACATTTCGGTTTGCAAACTATTCGGATTCAATAATGGTTCGTGCTAGGGGCACTGGAAAACGAATCTTTCCTTGGAAAATTCTGAAAAAAAAACTCAATAAATAAATTAATCTCGATGGTTTCCTATTTATTTTAATCATCTTGAAACGTACTTTCTGTAAGTATAATTTTGATAGTTATACATAACTATATAATTGTAGGAAAACCAAAGTTACCGATATCGCTCAAACGATGGCTCTGCTGAAGTGGCAGTGGGCGGGACACGTAGCAAGAAGAACCGATGGCTGTTGGGGCGGAAAGGTTCTGCAATGGCGACCACGCACCGGACGACGCTCTGTGGGCAGGCCCCCTACAAGGTGGACCGACGATCTTGTGACGGTCGCGGGAAGCCGATGGATGCGAGTGGCGCAGGACCGATCGGTGTGGACATCCTTGGGGGAGGCCTATGCTCAGCAGTGGGCGTCATATGGCTGACATGATGATGATGATGATGAGTTATATATTATGTCCCGGTTTATTTGTAGTCCATTGTAATATTTAGATGATCTGTAACCCAGTAAAACACTTTGAATAATACATCCCAAAAAAAATCTAAATTCAATATCGTTTATTCAGTCTAGGACTCTAGGCTGTTACAAACACTTGTTAATGTCGAAAAGCTACGCCATCGGTTCGCAAATCTACGGCGGGAGACTTTGTACTGAGAAGTAGGTACGTTATAATAGATCAGTATTTATTACATTTATGTAAAATATAATAAATTGTATATAAATCATATAATTTGCTAACACAAATAATGAAATTAAATAAACATTGGACAAAACAAAAAGACAAAAAAAAAGAAATACTTTCACTAAATACCCATACAAAATGGTTTTCAAGAATTTGTCACATGATAACCTTATGAAGTGTGGGTATGTGTGCGTGTATGTGTGGGTGTGTTTGTGTATGTGTGTGTCCATGCAGCTGCAATGCTATGAATTGTAACGAGATGGCGGGCGTCGCGCCCCGGGCACTACATCATTAAAGTTCTTTAGCGTAAGTGCTTGTAATTGTAATTGTAGGCTTACATGGCGCTGAGAATAAAATCAAATAAGTAAATTAAATTGAAATAAATGCCAATGAAAATAACTTAAGTCATAGTTGGAAATGCATGCAAGTGTAGTCATTTTTGATATTTATCAATAAAAATAAAAATTCAAATAAATTGTATGAATTAATAATAACAAAAAGCTTATTTGGGTCTTGTCTTTATAACTTTAAATAATGCTGATTTAAAAGCAACTCTAGACAAAGAAAACAAGTCGATATCAGAGAAGTACTTGTTGTACGTTTATGGCAACCTTACCGTCATATCATTGGCTCGTAATTTGTACGCACAGATGGTAGTATGGTATGATATATTTTACATTTTTAGGTTTAAAGGCGAAACAGGGAGGTAGCTATTTTATTTTATTTTAGCTCCGGTCGCCTCATCGTTGACCGACCTCTGCGAAAATCCTTAACCTTCCAGATAAGGTAACAATGGATCTTAATACTGTGTATTTATTTTTAGACTAGAGGTCGCCCGCGACTTCGTCTGCGTTAACTTAGTTTCTTGGAAATCCCTCTGGAACCTAACATTTTTTCGGGATAAAAGTAGCCTATGTGTTAATCTAGGGTGTCAGCTAACTCCATACCAAATTTTATAAAAATCGCTCCAGCCGTTTAGACGTGAAGAAGTAACAAACATACACACTCACATACTCACAAACTTTCGCCTTTATAATATTAGTGTGATTTTGACGTTTACGTAATACGGCTCAATCTCAACTGTCCCCGCCTGTCTAAGATATCCTTTGAAAAGGCTTTCGCCTCAACACGAACCACAATCTTCAGTAAATAGAGCTACACAACACAGCAGCATTAATTAGCCTTTGCTTGAGTTACCTTAATTAAGATTAACGTAACAGTCAGCGTAACAAATAAGGGGGCCTCTTAACGTTTGTAGCCGTCGTGATAACGTGTTAACTGTTGGGATGGTCGAAGCAACAATTTATCTGCGTTGCCACTCTGAGTTACCACGAGGTAAGCAAAGATTGAAAATCACTTGGCTCATCATTTCAATCTTTTTGTAAGAAATAGTTATTTATGATACTAGGGCGGTAAGTTGGTTATTACAAACGAGTAGACGAATGTCATCATCATCATCAGCCTATTAATGTCCCCACTGCTGGGGCACAGGCCTTCCCTATGGATGGAATAGGGAGATTGGGCCATGACATAACACGCGGGCTCAGTGCGAATTGGCGGGTGTTAACGACTGCAGATGCAGCCGGCACCAAAGGCTTAACGTGCCTTCCGAAGCACGGAGCAACTCGAGATGGTAAATTTTTGGTCACCCATCCAATGACCGACCACTGCGAAAGTTGCTTAACTTCAACGATCGCAGCCGAACGCGCTAACCACCTGCGCCTTCGAGCTCCTCACGGTCACGAGTTTGTAAATACCAATTTCGCACGAATGTCATATTCCTCGTTTACACCAAGGTATAATAAATGTACCTATTTAACAAGTTTTATACAAGATTGCAGTAAAGTGTTCCTTTGAACAGTGTTGCCGTGTTGTGTTTGTGTTACCAGAAACACATTCAATCATAATACAAAGCTTGAAGGTCGGAGCATACATACACTTTCAGACACATCGGCCTACCTAGCATTTTAAGTTTGCAAATTCAAACTCATTTATTCAGACAGGGCTGTTACAAGCTTTTGTGAAAGTCAAACGCTACGCCATCGGTTCGTAAATCTACGGCGGGAGACCTTGTACTGAGAAGAATCGGCAAGAAACTCAGCAAGGGATTTTTTTTTTCCTGAACGGACAGTTCAGATAAAAATAACGCTTGCTAGGTATTGTAATAAATATTATTGCTTGTAATAAATATTACATTGAGCAAAAAAGTTATTACCAACGCAGTTTTGAAGCTAATTCATTAACGCTAAGTAGCTAACTTTCTGGTGTACTTACCCTGTTTAATCTAGCCATCAGTCGAAACGACGGGTATTTAAAAAAAAATGGATGCGTATAACTTATGTACGCGCGTGAGAAGTTACACTTCTTTAGCATCATTAAAAATATTTTTAATAACTACAATAAAATAATAAAAGGACTGGAAAAGGATAGTTAGCACAGTCAATTAAGTTCAATTTTAATTTGAAAAATTAAATAAATATTCAAAATATTCAATTAAAATCACTACTGAATTTAAGTTATTAGTCCATATCTAATTAGCACTTGTAAGTAACTAAACACGTTGTGTCTATATAGAAACTAGAAACATGTGGATAAATATTATAAATATGAAAACAGTGATCAGAGGCGACGAGCGTGCCAACATTGTTTTTGACAACGCGATCATCTTATGGAGCTCCGTGGATCGTTCAAAGTACCTTTCGAACAGATGTCTAATAATGGTGGATTATTAACCACGAGGAGCTCGATGGCGCAAGTGGTTAGCGCGTTCAGCTGCGATCGTTGAAGTTAAGCAACTTTAGCAGTGGTCGGTCATTGGATGGGTGACCAAAAATTACTATCTCGAGCTCCTCCGTGCTTCGGAAGGTACGTTAAGCCGTTGGTCCCGGCTGCATCTGCAGTCGTTAGCACCCACCAATCCGCACTGGGCCCGCGTAGTGGGTCATGGCCCAATCTCCCTATTCCATCCATAGGGAAGGCCTGTGCCCCAGCAGTGGGGACATTAATAGGCTGATGATGATTAACCACTTAGTGGTTAATAATCCACCATTATTAGACACTAACATTCATAACGCGCCCGCGGCCAACTTCATGGTGTTACTATTGTGTTACAGTGATGCGCGCGCATCTCGAAATTTCACTCACATGATTTTTTCATAACGCGCCCGCGGCCAACTTCATGCTGTTACTTTTGGGTTACAGTGATGCGCGCGCATCTAAAAATTTCACTCTCATAATTTTTTCATAACGCGCCTAAAGAAGTATAACTTCAAAAACGGGCGTTAAAAATATAAAGCGATATTTTTTTGCACTGCCGGTCGAATCAACAGAGATTAGCTATCTAAGGTTAACCATCTTAAAGTGTCTGTTTTTAAATTTTCGCTCAACCATAAACATATTTTTTTGCTACAGACCACTTAAACTTATAACACTTAGTGGTCCCTCCGATTCCGTCGGCCTAGGCACGTCTTATACTACCTCGACGATGAAATCACACGCGCCAACGCGCCTCCGATTCCTCCCACACAGGCCACAAACACCAACACCACACAGCTAGCAAACGTGCACACTAGCTTAGCATTAGGCAGACACCGCACCCGTAGGATAAGAGTGCGAAGACCCGATCTACACACGACACGCTATACCAGGTACAGGTACGTACCTGGGCGTTTTTCCCCGCCCCCCACGACAACGGCTACCTAGAGCCGAGGTCCAAGTCTCAGAGCCCTCTAATTGAGCCGACCCCCTCAGGTTCGAGTGGTCTGGAGGCTCCAGACGGAGAGGAGACTCCCCCCGTGGGGAGACGCCATCCGACTGGAATACCTCCAGAGGCACTCGCCAATTCTCGACTTGAGGTCCCCTAACGGTCTCGCCGTCCCCAAACCCCGGTGACGCTGTAAAGGTCATCTGCGACCAACAGCATACACACTCAAAAAAAAAACACTTAGTGGGTCGATAGATGTGTCCAGAAGTATTTTAACTCGGAAACGTATCTTCAACTTCGATTTGTAGCGTGTGGTGGCCACCGGCGTACCGTGTGTAGCGAATCCATATAAAATGTATGAAATTTTTTTTTTTCCAACACACCAATTAGCCTAGCCCCAAAGTAAGCACTGTAAGGCTTGTGTTATGGGATGCTAGGGTAACGGATATAATACATATACTAAAGTATATTTATATAGATATAAATATTTTACATCCATGACTGAAGTACAAATGCTCGTATTCATCACACAAACATTTGCCCCCACCGGGATTCGAACCCGGGACCTCTCGAGTCGGCGACACCATGAAACCCGGCGTACAAACCACTCGGCCACGGAGGTCGTCATACTACAAGAAATATGCCAGTGGCGGCGTTTTGTGGTTGTGGTCGGTGGCCCGTGTGCGGCGACACTTAATCTCGAGAGCTCCTGGAGGTTACACGTTAAAATTTAAACCGTATATTCAGATTTACGGTCACTTGTATTTATGTGTGTGTATATTTTTGCTACAGACCACTAAAATTTATAACACATAGTGTGGGCCCATAGATGTGTCCGGAAGTATTTTAACTCGGAAACGTATCTTCAACGGATCAACTCGAGCCATTCAGTATTCTTTGCATGAAACTCCCTACTGCAACGCATACTGATAAGAATCGTAACGTAGTCGCCTCACGAAGAAACACGAGCTTGTCCCTAAGCGAGGCGATTACGTTACGATTAGTAAACTGTCTGAAGGGATTGCTCAAATTGGCCCAAACGCACAAAAAATATTGACATACACGGTAATAAAACTAGTTTTTACGGGTTAATGCTTCGTGCATTAACCCGTAAAAACTTTATTTATTTATTGACGTTTCGCAGCCTTTTCAGGTCTGCATCGTCAGAATAATGATTTAAATAAATAAATAAACTCAAAATTACAAACAAGAATTTTAAATAAAATACTTTATTAAGTATATTAAATAATAAATTCATACATAGACAATAAAATTTTAAAAATCTTCCAATGAAATAACCGAACGCTCAATATAAGTCTTTCGAAGGTAGCTCGACAATTTTAAATAAAAAATCATTATTCTGACGATGCAGACCTGAAAAGGCTGCGAAACGTCAATAAATAAATAAAGTTTCGTGCATTAACCCGTAAAAACTAGTTTTATTTAATGAGTGATGTGCGTGAAAACCTAAGAAACAAATATACACGGTAATTCTTGGTGTTATTTTTAATTTAATTTACAGTCATTAGATTTCAACGGACACCTTTGTATAATATTTTATTTGAAAAGGACTTTTAATTTTACCGGTTTGGAAAACATACGAATCATTTTTAATGGCTATGGGTGTAGTAAGTAACATTCAGCCAAAGACTGATCTAAGTTGTTTATATAACATAAAAACAAATCTATTTTCTAAAGATCGATAAAATGAATCATTTTTTTTATTACACTATTGTATTAATATCCACAACTATATTATCATTTTCACTACATGCAAATGTGCTCAGACAATTATTATAGATGGTAGGCGACATCATAAAGTCTAATGCCATACATTTTTCACCAAACACCCCATAAACACATTATAATGTGTATATAAGACTTTAAGGTATCTATTTATGGGCCTACTTTGCCTGACTATAAATTAATAAATAAATAAAATTATAAGGTGTGAGACACTAAAAATCTAAAATATGGTTATATTAAAAACATAACAAATATAATGAAGCTACTGAATATATGGCTATATAACCTAAATCTCTTAGCTTTCTTTGGTTAACGAGAGTTTAAAAATTCTCTCTAATCTGTGGCTCATTTACAATCATCACACAGTTTCTACCACAGAGTACCTTATTATAACCGTAAATGCATATATGACACCTGATTTTATAAGTTACTCATAAGCATTAACTTTAAAAACAGGCAACTAATCTGTTAATCTACATGCTGTATATATCTGAATCTAACCCATAATTTCGGTACTTGGCTTGATTTCCCTAGTTTACTATATAACTTATTTGTTTTTTATTATTTTAATATGTTCAGTGTATATGGTTTATAGAAATTCTCAGGGATGTCCGTCAATAATATTCGTTTCTACAGTAATTTATATATAATTTCGAATCTAGGAAACAATTTTTCATCATTATCGGTCTTTACGCCAAACATGTATGGAAGCTGAGCAATCTCCTTTCGCAATTTAACTAGATCCTATAGAATCCCTATTTTCCTTGAAATCATCATAACTCGAGAATGAAATTAGCGATCCAATCCATCTTTTTAAAAAGTTTCCATTTCGTTGGAGGTCCTTGAGGAATAAAAATAGAGAGGTACGCAGAATATTGGAAAATTGACGAAAACTTTACTTACAACTCCAACCAATAATTAAGTGAGGCTGCAGTCGGATCTTGGGTTTTTTTCGTCGCAAGGTTTTAATAATTAAAAACGAATAAAATATATCGTTTTTAGGGTTCCGTACTTCAAAAAAAAACCCTTATACATCACTCTGTTGTTCGTCGTTGTTGTTCGTGAAGCTAGAAGCGGCTACTAAAGTCGCTAAAGCGTGCGACAGCGGCCGACTAAGGTAAGGGAGAGAGGGATCGCGTGAGTGACGTGTGGCGGCGTTTTGTATCGGCGCATTAAGTGGCCGGTGCGGGCCACAAGAAGCGAGCAACGACGATTTGTAGCGTGTGGCGGCCACCGGCGTACCGTGTGTGGGGAGTCCATATAAAATGTATGAAAACTACAAGAAATATGCCGGTGGCGGCGTTTTGTGGTTGTGGTCGGTGGCCCGTGTGCGGTGACACTTAATCTCGGGAACTCCTGGAGGTATCAAGTTGAAATTTAAACCGTACATTCAGATTTACGGTCACTTGAATTTACGTGTGTGTATATAAATATGTCTGTGTGTGTGTGTGTGTGTGTGTGGTCATAGTCGTGTGACGCTCATGACGAATTTTCTTTTCATCGTTTCCATGGGATTTTCCATTTACATTTACTTCCAAAAAGTAATTTCACTTCAATAAAAGATACAGTTTATGTCGCGTACTAGTACAAAATTGTACGGAACCCTCGGTGGGCGAAACCGACTCACTCTTATCCAGATTTTTTATGCGTTGACCAAATGCTGCCTGCCAATTAAGCCAACATCTATGATGGCTTTCTGGGCAGGCAGCATTAGACTCAAATCACATACCAATAATTTGTTTTAACCATTTTTGCAGTTAGTAAAAGAAAGTTATTAAATAATTAATTTATACGTAGAAGTAACGTTTAAAGGAGGTTAGCGCGTTCGTAAAAGTTAAGCAACTTTCGCATTGGTTGGTCATTGGATGAGTGACCAAAGATTTACTAGCTCGAGATCCTCCTTGCTTCAGAAGGCACGTTAAGCCGTTGGTCCCGGCTGCATCTGCAGTCGTCAGCACCCACAAATCTGCACTGGGCCCGCGTGGTGTGTCATGGCCCAATCTCCCTATTCCATCCATAGGGAAGGCCTGTGCCCCAGCAGTGGGTACATGAATAGACTGATGATGAATGAAAAATGACGTAACGTTTGAAGTCCTGACCCACCGACGTTACCCATAATATGGTTACGTCACAGGGCCAATCATCATCATCATCAGCCTATTAATGTCCCCACTGCTGGGGCACAGGCCTTACTTATGGATGGGTTAGGGAGATTGGGCCATGACCCACCACGCGGGCCCAGTGCGGGTTGGTGGGTGCTAACGACTGCAGATGCAGCCGGGACCAACGGCTTAACGTGCCTTCCGAAGCACGGAGGAGCTCGAGATAGTAAATTTTTGGTCACCCATCCATTGACCGACCACTGCAAAAGTTACTCAACTTCAACGACCGCAGCCGGATGCGCTAACCACTGGCGCCATCGAGCTCCTCAATAGTAACATAGATTTGGTACAACAGTAACAATCTCGCAACACTACTTTTACGAATAAAATTCCGACAAAAGGTATTTTAGGTGCGAATCTTCTCAGCCGTTCTTTCCAAGTTAATTTTTGTCAATTCACCGTTCCAGATGGCCAATAATATTTCCTCATTGGCTCTTGACAACTCACGGAAATTATCTTTTCTCTTTCGCTCTGAATTTTAAGCGGATTAAAGTCATGACGTCCTAAAGTCCATCGTTTATTACATAAACCTATATTCATACCTTAATTTATAGCTACAAATGGTTTCAGCTCGCGATGACTTCAGAAAATTTAATATTAAGGAATCCAAGCTTCTTATCTCTGCGTCGAATTCTCGAAATTCATTCGAGTCGAAAGTTAGATAAATTCATTAGAATAACGCCTTATAAATTCATCTAGGAGGTTGCAAATTAATTCTGAGCATCCGTCCTGGCATTTACAACTTAATTAATATGATTAATGTTCCTTTATCTAATTGGGTATCTCACATTTTAATGATTACTAGCGGACCTGACAGACGTTGTCCTGTCTAGTATGGTAGCGCCGTCTGTCGGATCCAATGTAAAACATTCCAAAATCAACAACTACTAATAAATTAAAAATTAATTAAAAAAACATTGTCCAGCGGACAAAATTGTGAATCTAAACCATTCTCAGATCCCCTTGAACACACACAAAAAAATTCATCAAAATCGGTCCAGTCGTTTAAGAGAAGTTCAGTGACATGCACACTCACAGAAGAATTATATATATAAAGATGTGTTTTTATTTCTGCTACGGCTAGCGTATTCACCATGCATTTCGCTCCTTTTCTTGCGAACCAGCAAGATCTTTGAACGATCTACGCGGTTTGTGTACACAGGAAGATAACAGGTACGTTCATAAAATTAAGGAGCTCGATGGCGCAAGTGGTTAGCGCTTTCGGCTGCAATCGTTGGAGTTAAGCAACTTTAAGCAGTTGATCTCGGCTGCATAAGCAATTTTGCAGTTAGTAAAAAAAAGTTATTAAGTAATTAATTTATACGTAGAAGTAACGTTTTAAGTAGGTTAGAGCGTTCGTAAAAGTTAAGCAACTTTCGCATTGGTCGGTCATTGGATGGGTGACCAAAGATTTACTAGCTCGAGATCCTCCGAGCTTTAGAAGGCACGTTAAGCCGTTGGTCCAGGCTGCATCTGCAGTTGTTAGCACCCAACATGCTGCACTGGGCCCGCGTAGTGGGTCATGACCCAATCTTCCTATTCCATCCATAGGGAAGCCCTGTGCCCCAGCAGTGGGAACATTAAAAGGCTGATTATGAAGACAAAATTATACGTACACGCTGCTCACAAACAAATTAATTCTACAACATATGACACACATCAAATTGAATGACAGAAACAGAACAAGGGCCATTTCTAAGTCCATATCATCTGGGAAATCACCATATCATCCGGAAAATCTCCATCTCCGTATCACCGCCAGAGTTCTTCTTAGAATTTGTCTCGGGCAATAAAACAGGGAAGGCGTAGATAACCAATCGTGAATTTTTTTGCCGCGCTCGCCCCGCGAGATGTAATTTCCGGTAGGGCCTGGCCCGGTCAAAGTGTTAACCCTATTAAGATTGACGAAACGAGTACCTGTTACACCGAATCGAATGTTGTACGTTTGTCTTTTGAAGCTCCACCGTGCTTCGGAAGGCAAGGAAAGTCTCGGCTGCATCTATAATTTAATAATAATAATTTCTTTATTTGCTTCAAACATGGTAACAAAATAAGATCTTACATGCATGCAAATTACAAAGGCTTAGTCAATATAGGTTCTCCAATCTTAATATTTACTAGCGGCCCGCCCTCGCTTCGCTTCGGTGTAGAGCTGAAGTGTAGACTACAGTTTTTGTCCTCAGGCTTGTATTATACACAATGGCATTCATCTATGATTCTTCTTATACCTGCATGCAAAGTCTCAGTCCGATCGGTTTAAAATTGTCAAAGTTTCATACAAACTTTCATTCCCTATTTTATCCCCTTGGGGGTAGAATTGAACAAAATCCTTTCTTAGCAGATGCCTACGTCATAACATCTACCTGCATAAAACTAGTTTTTACGGGTTAATGCACGAAACTTTATTTATTTATTGACGTTTCGCAGCCTTTTCAGGTCTGCATCGTCAGAATAATGATTTTATTTAAAATTGTCGAGCTACCTTCGAAAGAATTATATTGTGCGTTCGGTTATTTCATTGGAAGATTTTTAAAATTTTATTGTCTATGTATGAATTTATTATTTAATTTACTTAATAAAGTATTTTATTTAAAATTCTTGTTTGTAATTTTGAGTTTATTTATTTGACCCTAACTACCGTAAACTACCACCGGTTCCAAAATTGGGAGACCTTCCTGAGAAGAACCGGCGAAACAAACTCAAGAGAGGCTTTCTATCTCCTTCTTATGTTAAATTTGTTATTATTTTGTTGTTTATTATTTTCACAAAACCATGCCAGTGTTTCCGGTCCAATACGACCCAAGAACCTTCAAAAAAAGAGCGTACTCCTTACTTAAAGGCCGGCATCGCATTTGTGATACTCCTGGTGTTGCAAGTGTCCATAGTGCTCGTATGCCCCCTATAACATAAAAATAAATAAATACGACTTTTTCAGGCACAATCGCATATTATAAGACCGTTTTATTTCCTTACGTATGTTTTCATAAATATGAACACACATGCTGGAACTACTTATGTTGTACTTAGCCGATTTTGCAACATGATCCAAAACTAGTCTGCAGTCACATACACGACTTTGTTCTAACACGTTGTTTGCTGTCGCCGCGTGGACTACTCTTAGTCGCCTCGTGGACTACTCTAAGTCGCCGCGTGGACTACTCTCAGTCGCCGCTTGGACTACACGAGGCGAAAGCTAGCAGGATCGCCGCCCCCCACGACAACGGCTAACTAAAGCCGAGGTCCGAGTCTCAGAGACGCCCTCTAGTTGGGCTGACCCCCTCAGGTTCGAGTGGTCTAGAGGCTCCAGACGGAGAGGAGACTCCCCCTGTGGGGAGATGCCATCCGCCTGGAATACCTCTAGAGGCACTCGCCAATTCTTTTATTTTTTATTTTTATAGATAGGTCCGACAATGACTCCACCCCACCTGTTGTTAAGTGAAGGTGAAGTCCAGACGCGAAGATAGCTGATACGGCAGTTCTACCTGCCACACCAGCCTCATCCTCATCCTGCCGGCCTGCATGTTGCTTCGTCACGCCTCTTTTAAATGCTCCCAATTCCCGGCTAGAGGTCGCCTTAGAATCTTGCCGTCCCCAAACCCGGTGACGCCATAAATGCCATCTGCGACCAACAGCATACGCACTCAAAGCTAGCCGGCACCCAGCTGTCCACGCGCCGCAGCTCAGAGCGACTTTCTTAGAAGTAATGCAAAAATAGCCTTCTAGCAATTAGCGGGCGGACATCACGTAGGCCGCTTACTTGCAACGCGTGGTTAGCGAGGCATTTTATAGTATTTACTTAAAGATTTATGTATATCATATATACAGGGTGAGACAAAAGTTCGAAATAAAACTTTAGGGTTTGGTTGTGTTCCTTGTATAGAATTACCTACGAAAGTTTGACGCCTTTCAGACCACTTTTATTTTCTAATTAAATTAATAAAAATATCGTTTTACACCTGCCTATGACAACCCTATAAATGCGTACGATTACTACTACCTAAACAGACCCCCCTCTTTTCCCCAGGCGCCCCTGCGCCCCGCTCATATACCTACAAATTTTTATTTCGGAATACATACCTACTAATTTTATTTCGGAATTCTGTAACACCCTGTATATATATATATATATATATAGTCGTGTAATGCTCAGGACGCATTTCCGTTTCATCCTTTCCATAGTTCTATCCATCCATTCCATATTTTTCCATTTATCCCCAAAAAGAAGTTTCACTTTAATATTAAAAATATTTAAATTATATTATTTTTGCCGGATGGCAGCGAAGCCATCTTAATACCCACTGACCGTTAGTACAAGGCCCGCGTGATGGGTGATGGCGTGTTCCACAAACACTTTACTCAACACAAGCCAAATGTGAAAAATGTGAGAGATAAAACCTTCTGCATAAACTATTTTATTAAGACTTGCAAGCCAAATATAGATTTCATTTATTCTGGCATGAGTATCAAATTACTTTTTGTTTAAATCTAAAGAAAATATAAATAGAAAAAATTCCACGCGAACTCGTGACGGGAACATCAAGCAGTTACATGCTTAAAAAATAAAAATTATAACTATAATTGCTATTTCTTCTTTCAAATGTTTAATACTTGTAAAAGTATTCATTTGACATTGTGGTTTACCTACAATGCGAAGAGGTGGCGCTGCCTTGCAGCTTAAGAATAGCTAGAGGAATTTCGACGCGGCCGTCAGGGCTGCGGTAGTATAATTGGTCAGTGCATTCGCCCGGATAGCGAAGAGTGCGGGTTCGAGTCCCGCCTGCTGCCTGGTCCGCGTGGAATTTTTTCTAGTTATATTTTCTTTAGATTATTGGCAATATAAATAAAGGAGTTTTGAGAAACCTTATTTAATTAGTTTTAATAAACTAGCAAAAATGTCGTGTAGGTCTACATCGTGGGAGGAAGCGGAAGAAGAGACATAAACAATACAGATTACAGATATTAAGAATTATACAGCATAGACTATTTCCAATATAGATTTAAACAAAAACTAATTTCAAAAATTTAATTCAAGACTATATCAGATTTTTTGTAGATATTGATGTCCCCTAAAATACTTTAGTACTTACATCACTTTGCTCTATTGTCAATGACTTGCGATGCGTACGCGATATAAGGTTATTATTTGTATTTTTTTCACACGTTGGGTCACGAAGGGATAAGAAGTTTCCTTATAGAACCCTAACTTTTTTGAAAATACTTTGTAGCCTATGTTCATCAGTTGGCATTACGCGTGTTAAAATTTATTTATTAATACCGTCATCTTTTTGCTGCGAATTGCATTCACTTTTTAATGAAAACAGTGACCAAACAATGACCGTTTAACCAAATAACCAATGGTTACATTAAACTTTGTCTCGTTAAAGTAATGAGAGTTCATTTGAAATAAAATGGTCAGTGGGCGATTCACAGAAAACGGTTCGTTCAAACATTAATGCTACTGAAAGTTCTAATTAAAAACTCTACATCACGATTATGTTAGTTACCTATAAAAGTTAAGTAAGGCTCAGGCAGATTTGGAAAATCGTGAAGAGTCCTGTTTGCTTCAGTCGTTTTAATATGCTTTAATATTTTTTTTTTTTACAATAAATACGCTTACGCTTGACGGCCACGCGACTGATGAAAAGCGACGTAGCAGCCTAAGGTGGGACGCGCTTGCCTAGAAGAAACCGATTGACTCGCGACTTGAAGAGCCCCAGATTATAGGTGACTGGAAACAGAGATTCCGGCAAAGAGTTCCACAACCTAGCTGTTCTAACTATGTAGGTGGAAACAAACCGTTTAGTACGAGTTTGTGGGACCTCTAAGGTATATCTGCGGCGTTTTGCCGTCTCTCTGGTGGTTCTGTGGTAAAAAGGTGAAGGTGGAATAATATATTAATTACTAACTAAATTATAAAAGTATGGATCAAATTTTGCTATGGTTCTTTGACATAATGATAATCCTCAGGGTGTAAGTAATTATGTACGAGTATGTATTATTACAGTAGCTTCAACAAAATATTGGACTCTATTCTTTAAACTTGTTAAAGAATTATTGGGAATGTTTTTGAACCGTTGGCCGCTGGTATTGTCAAATACTAAGGAGAAAATTAAATGGTCCCTTCTCTCAGAACGAGCTAAAGTAAAACTAAGAAAGAAAATAATACTTAAGACGAATGGATTTAATATAGTTTTCTCTACTTCTTTCGGTGGGTAAATTTATCCAAAACAGAACAGAATCTACATGAAGAGTTATTTTCTTTTTTTTGTTGTATGCTGACCGCTGACCTTTACAGCATCACCGGGTTTGGGAACAGCGAGATCGTAAGGGGACCTCAAGCCGAGAATTGGCGAGTGCCTCTTGAGGTATTTCGGGCGGATGGCATCTCCCCACGGGTTGAGTCTCCTCTCCGTCTGGAGCCTCTAGACCATCGAACCTGAGGGGGTCGGCCCAACTAGAGGGCGTCTCTAAGACTCGGACCTCGGCTCTAGTTAGCCGTTATCGTGGGGGGCGGGGAAAAACGCCCAGATACGTATCTGTACTAGGTATAGCGTGTCGTGTGTAGACCGGGTCTTCGCACTTTTATCTTACGCGTGCGGTGTCTGCCTAATGCTAAGATTGTTTGCAAGTTTGCTAGCTGTGCAGTGTTGGTGTTTATGGCCTGCGTGGGAGGAGACGGAGGCGCTTTGGTGCGGGTGATTTCGTCGTCGGGGTATTCTAAGACGTGCTTAGGACGACAAAATCGGAGGGACCTGCCATTGTAGGAAGGGAGGGCGGACCTGTGATAACTAAAAGCTTTAACTACTAAGTAACGTCTCGAGATGTTCTTCATATGTTTTGCGATGAAATGTAACTTGAGATCTCGATGCAATTCCACGGGCACATCAAGAGATACTAATACAACTTTATTGAATGCCCGTTTTTATCTTTGGTTGGACGCGAGTAGAATAGAATTAAGTTGGGGTATTAAAGTAACTCCAAATTTAAGTGATAAAACTTACGTATTTTGTTGAAGTCCTAACTTTCTGAGTGATTATTTATTCAACAATTGGAACTTGGACCTTGTTGCCTGAATTTATAATGAATTGTTGTCTGCCTTGGCTTTTTCTAATTAGTAAAGCTTATATTATTTACGATTACTCTTATAAGTGAATTTCGTTGAGATATTCGAATTATTATTAGTATAGAATATTTGATGAGTCATGAAGTCACCTACATAATAGGTATATTTTTTTAACACCCACCAATTTAGCCTTACCCCAAAGTACGCACTGTGCTTGTGTTACGGATTACAAAGACAACGGATAGAAACATATTGTATGATGATACTTATTTTCCTAAGCCATGAATTAGGTGCAAAGGCTAGTATTCATCATTTTTTTTATAGATAGGTCCGACAAATGATTCCTCCCCACCTGATGTTAAGTGATGGTGAAGTCCAGACGTTAAGATAGCTGGTACAGTAGTTCTACCTGCTACACCAGCCATCCTCACCTTGTCAGCCTGCATGTTGCTTTTTCACGCCTCTTTTAAAAGATCCCAGATTGTATAAGAGAGGCATGTTTCCCCGAATTATTGCCTACAGAGGATATACACCGACCCGCCGGACTGAAAGTCCCCTGCACCTCCCCGGAAGTGGCCGCCGGGACCCCACGCCCTGGTCACCAACCGGCACGACGGTCCACCCCGAGATTATGCGTAACATGATGGGGCAGCCTTGCGAACTGGTTCGGAACGCTCGGGCCCCTGTACTGTGCCAAGGGCGGCCAGGGGGACAACCGTTTCTACGGGTCTCCCGCAGGGTCGATGCAGTCCTCCCGGCATCGGTTCGACTCATGCCGCCCCTGGACCGAATCTGTCAGGGCAACCCCCACTCGAGCTCTGGTTGTACGCTGGCTGACGCCGAAACGCGCGAGAAGCACTTCACGGGTGTTTCACCATGCGCACGGTGGTAACAAACCAGGCGGGTGTTAGGCACCCTACCACTAGAAGAGCGGATGGAAGCTCCGATATCCCTTAGTCGCTTCTTACGACACGCACGGATAGAACCACGGATAGCAATCTTTTGCCCCGCTAGGATCCAAATCCAGAACCTCTATCATGGAGGGCATGAAGTGGTTACATTACTGTGTAATTGCAGTACGAACGTCTCAGATATCCCCTGGACAACAATCGTACGGTCTTATGTCACTAACACAGCCCTAACGTTGGGTTCAACCCGTTTAGACGATGCGAGAAGAGCTGTCCTACAATAATGCCTTTTGCCCATCGCGATGCGACGTGTCATAAAAACGACAAAAGGGCGTACTAACACGTTCCTGAATGATGTTACAGGACGACCCTTAACGTACGCACTGTACTATTCTGTTGACCTTTACCATTGGTTTACTTGAAAACTTTTTTCGAACTCGCATGACCCGCCTGATGGTGAGCGACTACCGTAGCCTAGAGACGCTTGCAGTACCAGAGTAGATGAGATGAGGAGCCTGACAGCACAAGTGGTTTGCGTGTTCGGCTGCGATCGTTGAAGTTAAGCAACTTTCGCAGTCGTCGGTCATTGGATGGGTAACCAAAAATTTACTATATCGAGTGGGTGCTAACGACTGCGGAATTGCTGATGCAGCCGGGACCAACAGCTTAACGTGCCTTTCAGAGCGAAGCACGGAATAGCCCAATATAATAAATTTTTGTTCACCCATCCAATGACCGACCATTGCGAAAGTTGCTAAACTATCACAATCGCAGTTCGAATGCGCTGACCACCTGCGCCATCGAGCTACTCATGTTATTATAACGTATTTTCAATGCCAAAGATTTGTGTTCTGCAATCATTCTCACAAAATCCCAACCCACCAACGTTAATCTTATTTTGTTCGCAGTCTTTCCCATACTTATCCTATAACGGTTTTGACAGAGGGATGACACTTTAACACCAGGTTATCCTTTTCGGAAACCGCCCCATAACAAATATCGAGTCGACTTTATTTAAATACGACATAAGGTTCATTTTCAAGCTGCCTACGTGTATTTATTGTACCAGGGGTTAGCGGCTATGATTTGCCTGTAAATTACCGTTGGAATAGCATTAATTAAATATAGGTACCTGGTAACATAAAACCGTTTTGTTATCGTGTCTCATCGGATAAAGCCTTGAGTTTTAATTTCCTATGACTTAATTGTGTTTTTAATGGCTTTTTGTGCTCACTTTTTAGGGTTCCGTTGTACCCGAAGTTGTGTACGTACTTCGCTATAATGTGATTGTATTTCATGAGCCGTTACAGATAGACAGGTAAAATTTTCGCAATTAATAATCACTAGAGGTCGCCCGCTACTTCGTCTTCGTTAACTTAGTTTCTTGCAAATCCCTCTGGAACCGAACATTTTTTCGGGATAAAAGTAGCCTATGTGTTAATCTAGGGTATCAGCTAACTCCATACCAAATTTTATTAAAATCGCTCCAGCCGTTTAGACGTGAAGAAGTAACAAACATACACACACACATACTCACAAACTTTCGCCTTTATAATATTAGTGTGATTATCAGCCTATTACTGCTTGGGGTCCGCATAAGCAGTATTTGCGAGCTATTTAAAACTTTACGGCTCTAGAGATAGGTCATTTCGCCAAGTTAATCTATGGTCAAACTTCTTCATACAAAAGTAGGCTCTAACTATCACAAAAACGGCTTATAGTCCCGTGGGTAGCGCGCCCTGATAGGGGCGTGCGGTGTTTGACCGTGCGATGTATTTTTCGAGCGCGCCCCGATCGGGGCGTGTGGTCTTATTTGATGTCATCAATGCTGGGACACAGGCCTTCCCTATGGATGAAATAGAGAGATTGGGCCACCACGCAGGCCCAGTGCGGATTGCTGGGTGCTAACGACTGCAGATGCATCTGGGACCAACGGTTTAACGTGCCTTCCAAAGCACGGAGGTGCACGAGATAGTAAATTTTTGGTCACCCATCCAATGAATGACCTGTGAAAGTTGCTTAACTTCAACAATCGCAGCCGAACGCGCTAACCAATCCGAGGTCCTCAATAAAATAAATAATACATTGAGCAAAAAGTTTTACGCAGTTTTGAAGCTGATTTATTAACCGTCTTAATCAAGTGTTTCAAACAATATATTGTTACTAGCTGACCTAGCAAACTTCGTACCGCCATAAAAATAAGGGCTGGTGGTAGAGGGTTGAAAATTCAGGGTTTTATGTATTTACTAATGTTGTATCATAAAAAAAAAAAAAAAACTTAAATTGAAAAAAAAATTAGGGGTGGATTACCCTTAACATTTAGGGGGATGAAAAATAGATGTTGTCCAATTCTCAGACCTACTTAATATGCAACAAAAATTCAAGAGAATCGGGAAAGCCGTTTCGGAGGAGTTTAACCACAAACACCGCGACACGAGAATTTTATATATTAGATTGGTCGACCTAACTTAATTATATTTTTTCTACAGACAGTTGAAACTTACTGCGAAGGAGTTCGAGATATTAAATTTTTGGTCACCCATCCAATGATCGACCTGCGAAAGTTGCCTAAATAACTTCAACGATCGCAACCGAAAAAAAAAGTCTTCTATGTATTGTTCTATGTTAACTATCACAGTAATTCAAGTTTAATCTTTTCCGATTGTTCCTATGGAGTCCTTCATTTCAGTTTATTTCATGAACGCCTACTGGCCGTTCTGTGATATTTTTTCTTAAAGACTTCAATACTAGATTTGAAGATCTCAATGGCGCGGATGGTTAGCGTGTTCTTCTGCGATCGTTGAAGTGAAGCAACTTTCGTAGTGATCGGTCATTGGATGGGCGATCAAAAATCTTCTGTATTAAGTTCCACCGTGCTTCGGAAGGCACGATAAGCCGTTGGTCCCGGCTGCATCTGCAATTGTATGCACCCGCCAATCCGCACTGGGCCCGCGTGGTAGGTCATGGCCCAATCTCCTATTCCATCCATAGGGAAGGCCTGTGCCCCAGCAATGGGGACATTAATAGGCTGATGATGAAAGATTTCAATCTGTTTGATTCTTTTGAATTAGTTTATCAAAAGATAAATAATTTCAACGCCCAATCGGATGCTTAGCTATAACCAGCTATAGCGGAATAACTAGATTTTCTGTTTTTCTTTATATCATACTATTTTTGCGTCTGTAATCTGCCTTCATGTCAAATATTAAGGTGTCATGGAGTACTATTATGCGCAAAATAAAGATTCCTGTGTAACTCGAGGTTTTGTATTATTTCCATAGTATTTTATATTGAAACTAGCTGACCCAGTGAACTTGGTACCGCCATAAAAATAGGGGCTGGTGGTAGAAGGGTGAAAATTTAGAGTTGTATGTGATTTAATGCCACATTATAAAAAAATGTTAGGGATGGAAAATCCTTATTACTTAGGGGTATGAAATATAGATAGTAGCCGATTCTCAAACCTACTGAATCTTTATATATATAATTCTTCTGCGAGTGTGTATGTCACTGAACTTCTCTTAAACGACTGGACCGATTTTGATGAAATTTTTTGTGTGTGTTCAAGGGGATCTGAGAATGGTAATTTTCATCAAAATGGTCCAGAATGTTTTAGCTTATTAAAAAAAGTTTGAAATTTTCAAATTAAAGACGTGTAGACTGGACAACGTCTGTCGGGTCCGCTAGTTCTATATATAAGAAGAGATTTCTTGACCGCAAAATTTCGATTAGGCATATCCATGTTATAATTTAAATCATCCTATTCCCATTATTAAACTTAACCTTAATCAACGGTTAAAAGCGAAAGTACTTAGGAAGATAAGTAAGGAGTAGAAACGAACAACGAAAAACAATATGAGGGTAGCATAATGTATCCTTGTCATGCTCTATACAAAATGAAAGAGAGAGACTATTGTCAAATTTACTTTTTATCACATCTCTGTGAATATATCTAGTTGGTTCTCTATTAACAGGGTCCAATATATCCGTAGAGATCAAAAGTGATTTGAATTAGGAATGTGGATATTATTAGTAAAACTTCCAATCGCCAAAGAAAATCACGAACATCTTGAACTAGTCACAGACTGCATAACTAAAAGCGCGCGCTTGTCAATTAAAAAAACGACAGGTTGCATCCGGGAGTGCTAGCAGAAGTGAAAACTTGAATATTAACGTTGTGCATTTTTGATATTTTGGAATGGTTAGGGAATAATTTTGCACGAATTTCTTTAATTGTCAGTATAAAAGTACTATCATTTATGTGGAAGAATACAATATTTATTTAATGCGCTATCGTACACAAACATGACAATTTATATTACATTATAAAGTTTATCTATCAGAATTTCACATGTCACGCACCTAGCGACATCAATTGTAAAAAAAAAGCATTTTCTTCGCGATAAAGCTGCCACCTTGACGTCCTAGATAGAGACTTATTATTTAATACGATAAAATAAAACATTACTATGTTTCGTCCAATATATTAAGAGTCAACAACCTTTCCAATTTTATTGCTTTCGTCTTACGATCAGGACACTTGGCCTGTGATGCGATCAGCCCACGTGTTTAACCTGACGCGAGTTTAACATTTTTACACATACAAAGAAAAGTGTACAACGCCGCTAAAGAAGTTTTCACTTCAGAAAAAGTTAGAAAAGCCTGAAACACATTCCACCTTCGTTCATAATAAAAAACAATTAAACAAAAACAATTATGTTTATTTGTTTTTTAGGGTAGGTTTTCCGTAGTCCTGACAAGGAACCCATATATGTAGTTTCGTCATGCCCGTCTGTCTGTCCGTCCCCGGAATTGCTTAGAGACTGTTAGCACTGAAGAGCAGTTATTTTGTGGAGATATGTATATCAATTCTGCCGACAAAATGGTGGAATAAAATATTGAAAAATGTTTCATTTAGGGTAGCTCCCATACATGTAACCTGGAGATGGATTTATTTTTTCATCGTCTACCCCATCTTCTGGGGTATCGTTGAATTTGTCCTTTAAAATTAATTAGGTGCTTCTAAGACTATTTTTCAATTCAGGGATCCGTTTGCGAAATATTGAACTTTAAACTGCTAATTTTTGCTCGTGTAGGGCGTCCCTCCCCTCTAAAAGCTAAACTATTGGCTTGAAAAATCTGACAAATTCATGACAAGAGTGCATTTCACGAACTTTTAAGGAAAATTATAATGGTTAAAATAGATTCTTTAGTTTAAAAGTAATAGTCGTTAAACGCACGTATTAGAAAATTTCTGAATAAATAAAAATTCCTTAGAAGAATACAAAGTGAGTTGGACGAACTAATTGCTTAAAATATAGGCTCTTATCAAAATATATAGTGGTGACGATGAGCAACTACAGAACCCTACACTGCGTGTCATGACACACACTGGGCCGGTTTTTTTAAGAAATAAATAATAATAATAAATTTATTGTTTTAAACTTTCATGGTCACTAACATTATAGATATTAACGGGATTGTTACCATGTACCTTGTTTTTTATGAGTCTCCTCTTAAATATCAAAGACTCATAAAAAACAAGGTACATGGTAACAATCCCGTTAATATCTATAATAATAGATTTATTTATTTGCCCCAACATTTTTACATAGTTTAAACATAATAATTGTTTTCTTAATGCTTAATAGAAGCGACAATACTATTTAAAACGAAAAACACAATAAAATAACACTTACAATACACTAGTAACCTAAACTAGGCCGAGCCCGTAAAATAGGTACTAGATCCTTCCTTTTTCACTAAATTAATATTGAAAGGATTTCATCTATAATGTTTTTCAATTTTGTGCTTGTGGATTCTGCAAGAATTTCTGGTCACATTTTGATTATATTGAAACTATACTAAAGAAGAATATAAACTATAATTTATCTAACAATATGGAATAAATGTTCAACTTCATCATACGATAGTGATTTAAGCCAATCTGTAATTATGATTTTGCATTTATAGTAATTTAATGAGTAAATATTGACAATTTTATTTATCTTGTTATATAAGAAAGGTTCACATCTGGTTATTTCCTTTTCTAAGACATCCAGTTTTCCTGGCATAAGCAAACCTCGAACATTCCAAGTTCCTATCTTCTGGATTTGTCGTAGTTTAATAGAGAAAGATGCTTGGAGTGAAGTGGACAGAGTTTCGCACCAATGCATCTATTCTCCAAGAACTCAGTGTCAAACAGCGTCTAACAAACGTAGTCCAGACTCGAATACTACAGTTCTTTGGGCACGTTTCACGACGGGACAACACGTCCATAGAGCGTCTTGTAGTACAGGGGAAGGTCGAAGGCACGAGGGCACGTGGCAGGTCGCCCATGCGCTGGACCGACCAGATCAAATCGGCAGTAGGCGGCCCCTTGCACGAGTGCACACGTAGCACAACCGACAGGGAAGGATGGCGTCGCATCGTGAAGAGGATTATGGCTGCCCGGAACCTGACCGCTACCTGATGACCACGACCGCTCTGTCAAGAGTGAATCGGCAAAGAAGAAGAAGAATAATAATAATAATATAATAATAATAAGATTTATTGACCAAAAAAATCAGTACAGTAAGATTACGTAACGAACTTAGCACTAGTTACAGAAATTATAATTTATTAGCCTCTGCTGCTGAACTAGGCAATGCCTGTATTTCAGCATTCAGCGCCATAAACCCCCACAGACATGAGAATACTAAACTAGACTAAATAAATATCTCATAAATGAAAATATCAGTAGGTCATTTTAAAAGCAAGGCATCTATGAGTATAATATTTGAATTAATATGTGATGTATGAAAATGATGGGTGGGTGTATGTGTATGTGTGTGTGTGTGTGTGTGTGTGTGTGTTTGTGTATATGTGTTTAAGTGCGGATTTATTTAGTATTTGTAGCATACGTGTATGTATCTGTTTGAATTATTCAAGTTAGTATATTTATAAAATTTTCGGTTTCTTCATAAGACATTGCTTGAAGCCACCTATAGATAACTTCTTTACATACTAACCTGGGTAATGGGTAAATATTCAACAGTTTATTAATTTGATTGTATAAATAGGGTCCTAAAAATTTAAAAAACCTGTGACTGAATTTCGTACGTGTCCTCTGTGTACGACATACTGCATATTTTCGCCGAGAAGAAAGAATTGTGCTACTCGCGTCAAAGGTAAGCAAGGCATGTTGCCTGAGAACTATATTTAGTAAAAACAGTTGTCGTACTGTAAGTACATCGCAAACTTGAAACAAGTCAAAAGTTGAATACAGGAACGGTTTAAACATGCAAATTTTCAGTATTGCTCTTTGAGCTACTTCTAGTTTTAATATTATTGTTTTAGCTGCACCACCCCAACTAGCGATACAGTAACACAATAACGATTGACAGAGCGCATAGTACACCTGCTTAAGACGATGAGGTTCCAGAACATGACGTATATTCTTAAAAATAGGCATCAATTTACGAATTCTTGCCGATAATTGATCAATGTATTTGTAAAAGTTGAGATTTTCATCAATGATAATACCAAGGTATTTAATAGATTGAACAGATTCCATGGCTAAACAGGAACAGCAACTTTCATGGTTAACATTATTGTCAGTCAAGGAAGTATGGAATCTAATTTTTAAGTTAGTATTACAATTTTGGTGATTTTTTATCGAAAATTTAATATATTTAGATTTATCTACATTTAGCGAAAGTCTATTAATTGTGAGCCATTTCTGAACAGCATTCATACCATCCTGGGCATCACGAAAAGCACTATCCCAATCATGTGCACTAAAAAGAAGAACTGTATCATCTGCGTAGGAAGTTATTTTACCATTGGGAAGCTCCAGATGCAAAAGATCATTGATGTAGATAAGGAAAAGGGTTGGGCCTAAAATACTTCCCTGTGGAACTCCATACTGTAATTTTAATTTATCGCTTATGCAAGAATTAACTTTGACACATTGATATCTATTTGACAAATAATCTGAAAAAAATTTAAGCTGTTGGTCACGGATCCCTATATTTTCTAATTTAGCAAGAAGTATTGGAATGGAAATCGTATCAAAGGCTTTTGCCATATCCAAAAATATACCTTTACATCTTCTACCTAAGTCAAGATTGCAAGTGAGAAATTCAGTAAGACTGAGTACTGCATCATTTGTAGATTTTCCCTTGCGAAAACCAAATTGATTGTCAGAAATAATATTATTTGATTCCAAATAGTTAATTAATCTGTTATTTATAATTTTTTCTAGGATTTTAGATATGGTTGGGAGAATTGAAATAGGCCTGTAGTTTTCAATAGCATCCTTATTGCCAGTTTTATATATTGGAGTAATTAAGGATATTTTGAGAGCATCAGGGAAGACGCCTTGTTTCAGACAACAATTAAAAATATATGTCAAAGGTGATACAAGAAACTCAACATTATTTTTAAGTAACTCACTTGAAATTTTATCTATACCAACCGAGCAATTGTTTTTCAGACCCATTATCAAGCGTTCGACCTCATCCTCATCGACATCTAGCATTACAAAGGAATTTGGTTTTGGTTTTTGAAAGGCTGTTCTTTTACAAGAATCTTTATCCAAAAAAGGTTCATTAAATTTATTGGCTAACTCCCCTCCCACGTTTATAAAATAATTATTGAAATTATTAACGGCATCTTTAGGGCAGGAAAACAAAGACAATAACTCATTGCTAGAACCATTATATTTATTAGTATATGTAATCTCTCTTATCGCTTCCCACATTTTTCTGCTATTATTACCCGCATTGTTAATTTTTTCTCTTTCATAGGATCTTTTAACATTTTTCAAAATTTTATTGCAGTAGTTTCTGTATCTAACATACGTTATCTTTAAAATTTCATTATCTGGCGCACTTTTAAATTTTTTGTGTAAGCGATCTCGATTTCGTATACATCGTAACAAGCCAGGCGTTATCCACGGTTTCAATATACGTCTACGCTTAGAAAGGGTCACTTTTACAGAGTTAACAGTGATTGCAGATTCGAGACAGTGTATTAGAACAGACATAGCCACATTGGGATCAGTTTCACTATATATGTGACTAAAATCTAATTTGGATATATATTCTTTAAGGTAATCATAGTTTATTTTAATAAATGAAACAGCTGCCTTTGTATAATTACTTTTACCTTCTAAACACATTAAGACTGTTTTATGATCCGTAAGAGTGGTGTTTGCAACTAATGTCATAACACGCTCCTTAGATTTTAACATTGCGTGATCCAAACATGTTCCACTACTATCCCTAGTGACAAACGAATGAGTTGGAACTAGACCATGAAACGCGGTTAAGGTTAAGTAACGTTCAGAGACAGTGTCAAGTTTTTCATCATTAATCGCAATGTTAATGTCCCCAACAATAGCTACACATTTGTAATTCACTAGGTCTCCCAAAATAGTATTAAGTGACGTAAGGAACGGATCTATTGTTTTATAACTTGGTGAACGATAAATACATACTATAGCCCATTCCTGACATTTTTTTATGATAAGGCAGTTACCTTCTTGCAATTTTGGTTCCTCGATACTATAGTTCAAACCATTTCTGGCATAAACTACTACACCGTCATTTTGGATCTTGTTATTTTTAGTAGCGAAGGAGGCGTAATCATCTATTGAGGGAATTATAGGATTCGCTAGAAGCCAGCATTCGGTTAATATCATAAAATCCCAGGCAATATTTAAGTTAGCCAAAAGCACCTCGAAACCAGGCATATTGCAGTTTATGCTTCGTATATTTTGCGTCAAAACAGTTAAATTAGCCTGCAATGGCAAAACACGAGAAGAGACCATAGCTGGCTCACACTGAAGTGAAATTGATCGTGAGATCGAGTCTAAATCATTGAGAAAATTTTGATCCATTAATTATAATTGATAGTGATATATAGAAATCCAGTATGTGAGTTTTAGTTGGCGTGTTTTTAGTTAGTGTGCAAGGTTTAGCTACAAAGTATGAAAAGTGTGTTTTATTTGTGTGGTGTGTTTGTGTGTAGAAATACTCGTAATTGTAATAGATGCTCGCATTAACAAAATAAAGATTTAAATTTAGATATACATGCAAAAATATAACATTTAAAATTAAAATTAAAATAACAACAGTAAAAGGAACTTGAATTACATCTAGTCATTCACTCTTGCGCAATATTTCAATATCTTCCGGACAGGAAATTTTCACTTGCGGTGAATTTTCTTCCTTACGCAAATAAACAACACCATGAGCTGTCCAGCAGAAAGAGTAGTTATGATTTTTCTGAAAAATTCTGCTTAAATAAAACAATTTTTGTGTATTACTCGTTAAAGTTTCAGAAATAAAAACCGGTTTTTGTTGTTGTTTTAGTTGCAAATGAGACGTGTTTAACTTTTCACCTTTAACTTTACTCTTATTAAACAATTTCACACCTTTTAGTATTTTGTCTCTCAATAGGACAGAAGTGAATTCCACAACTATCGGAGTTGACTTATCTTTTGACCCAACCCTATAAATATCCTTGATGGATGTTTCATTTATGTCAATGTTTAAATTTTTACCCAAGTTAAAAGCAATTTTACATAAGTCGTTCTTTGTTTCTCCAGGTTCTCTGTCAATATTACGAATTTCAATACCCGAAATACGAATTTTCCTTTCTAAAGCTTCTACTTTGTCCTCAAGAACCCGTATCTGCTTTCTGTCGTGATTTTTTTCTTCTTCCAGCTGCTTCAAACGGGTTAACATTTCGTCGTATTTGCTTGATATTAATTCCACACTATTAGTTAATTCGGTATTTTGCTGTTTGATAATTTTCATCGACTCCTCAAGCCCATTCATTTTTGACTCCATTAATTTAGAAAATTTTTCAAACATATTATTTAGTGTTGATATGATATTAGAATCCTCTCCATCAAATTTACGTTTTTTACGCTCTGATACATGCGTGAGAGCGTGTAAATCGGGCGCAGATTCACAATGTTGCAGTAGCGATTCGGACACAGCGGAGATTGATTGCGCGCCAGAGCTTCCGCCTGTCAGTAGTGGTACGACATTGGGTGAGGCGGGGGGTGTACGTTTAAGCGGCATAATAACGGCCCTCTCGGTATACTAGGCTCACAGAAAAACAACAAAAGGATTGTCAGCTATACCAAACTCAGTTTGAAGCGGCGACGGCGCAGGGGTCTCTTTAGATTGGTGGCAATCGACGATTTGGTACGAATCCACTTTCCGTCCAGTCTTAATTGACCTCTGTGATTCAATAACTTCTACGCACTTTGTCCTTATTTCTCGATCGGATTGATTATATTTGCCTCTTTGTCCATACGGTACACGTGCGTGTGCGAGGAGTAGTGTCTAAAGTAAGTACTGTGTATATTACTCACAAATAATACGCGGTGCGACGACGGTATCGATTTAAAAATGTAAACGTGGTAACTTCTCTTGGTTTATGCACTCTTATTAATATGATGATTTGTTTTTGGAATAAAATGAAATATTTCTAAATAAAACTGACATTAACTAGCACTAAAAACGCGTCTGAACTCCTCAGAGGTCCGGAGGGAAGGGGAAGAAAGGTCCGAGAAAACATTGGAATTTATAAACAAACTTGGTTCTAAAAACACTTTCTAGGCAGACTTTGTACTTTCTACGCGTGTCCTCCTCAAGTAGTGAGAATGAAAGTATTATAATGTATTTATCTTCCAGGAACATTGTATAGGATAGGGTGTTATTACACATTGGTGAGATATCGATAGTTTAAGTAGTTTATTAATTTATTCTGATGGCAACACTTTTGTCTGTGACGTAACTGAATGACGTGAGCCGTCAATGTCAATGTCAGTGTCAACTTCGTATCTGTCAGCAGTGCGTTTGTTCGAGGAGCTCTCTTGCTCCTGAGACAGTGCCCGCGCCGGACGTGCGCACTGATCAATAAGCGAACAACATGGCGGACCACGATGAAGAAATTATTGAGTCGAAACCGTTTGAATCTACATGAGGCTTTAGCTTAATGCAGAATCAAGGGCAAGTTCATATACATAAACGAAGGGTGTAATAGTATGAATTTTGGGCCTACATGAGGATTCACACTTGTAGAACTCAGTTGGGATCAGGGTTACCATATCTCAGGATTTGTCCTGAGATTTCAGGATTTTTGGACTCTTCTCAGGATTGCGGCTGGATTTTTCAAATCTCATGAAATCTCAGGATTTTTTGAATTTCCAATAAAATACAGCTTGCATTTTAAAGATCTCTTTTAAAATGCTAAAAAAACTAAAAATAATCTTCTGTTGGTAATAATTGCACAATTAAAATCAGTACTTTAATATCCAAGTAGGTACTTATTCAGTTTTATCATACTAAATATGTGATGATACATTTTTAAGTAAGGTTTTTTCTTTAATTATGTATTCATATAATGCGCCACATGTTAAGCTCTTCTTATTATATTGATTTAAAAGAATAAGCCGAGTATAAACGATAATATTACGACTTTTTAAATTGTAAAGTACGTTTGCGAGAAAATTCTCAAACTGTAAAAAATCTCAGGATTTTTCAATGGAAATCAATCCTTTTCTCCGGATTTTTGATTTTATCATCTGGTAACCCTTGTTGGGATTGGAATCACCTACTTTATTTCAGTAACTACATACAAAATACTCCAAAAAACCAAGAAAGCTCAGCTAGGTACGGCTAGTGAAAAAAACAATATAATTTTAGGTTCTCAATTCATCGCCACTCCAGCAATATAAACATATTTTTGGTACTCTACGCTTTACAGGAATCTAATTAGTAAATCTTCGTCGGTATTTCCCAAGTTCTGCTCTTTGATGCAAGTATCGGAAACTTTGTTTAGGAAAAGTTAAAATTTCCACTGGTACCTACTCGGTTTTTAGGATAACGATATCTACATACCTACCTGAAATTATTATGGAAGTAGCTTTTAAGTCCTTTCATAAAGGTCGGAGTTGAATTCGTGAAACTTTTCAAATGAGGTTTTATAACAGTCGAGGATTATCTGGCGGCCTGAATTTTACGGTACTCCCACACGATACATTTGTTCATACGCATATATTACGTACAAGCCATTTATCTGTTGCGGCGAATGAAATAAATCATGGACAACTGACGATCACATTATTTTCTAACCAAGCTGTAGCTCTACCATGAGTTGTTATAGAAACATGTATAACTAGCTGTGCCCCTCGGTGATACCCGAGGTTTATTAGGGATATTTTACCCCAGCCTATGTGTTTATCCTGGGTGTCAGCTTACTCCATACAAAATTTTATTAAAATCGCTCCAGCCGTTTAGACGTGAAGGAGTAACAAACATATTATACACTCGCACACTCACAAACTTTCGCCTTTATAATATTAGTGTGACGATACGTTTAGTACAGTCGGTAACATATTTACGAGCATGTATTGGTGTCTCGATGACATCTGTCAAATAAGAGGCATGGTCCCAAATTTTTATGGTCTGTCTGATGCTTATCCCACACCAGCGTAACAAAGCTTCGGGTGGTTTTGATACTGTCACAGACACTCTCGAAACGCGAAGTGCTAGAGATCGAATGTGCCAGAGCACCGCGGATCGCGATAGAGGTCGAGTAATGCGGCTCATTTTAAAATGAACCTTATGCAGTTCGGCGTAAGGGAGAAAGTGCAACGACATCTACACTTGTTTACAAGTTATGCGCGTTACCTGCGTAGGTATAAGTAGGTACTTCGTACTCGCGGGTGCTAGCTAATTCTCAATTGAACAGGTACTTTATAGAATGCGTCAATCGGCGTATATAAGCGCGATTGGCGCCGCACAGAGACAGTTGAGTTTCAACGGCGATCAAAGTACAACAAAAGTGTTCAAATGCGATAGTTTAGAGACTTGTATAGTGAAATACAGTGTTTAGTGAGTGTTTTGTAATTAACATTGTGTGTTAATTGTGTGAACTGTGTGGTAAATAAAGAACTGTTAAGCGTGAACTGGCATATAATTTCGAACCCCATCCCGACAAGTTATCATTTTCCATATGCGTCTATACTATTTCAAATTTCAATCGCTAATATGAGCGCATTTAGCGTCTCTCGAAGCTTCGTCAGTCACCAAGTTATGGTAACGGCTTAAAAACTTGATATTGAGTAGTTTTAATCTCATTAGAATACTTACACACGCTCTTACTAGTGATATTAGTTCTTTGGGTGATCCATAAAGTTAATCTTTCCAATTTTTGGTTGATTGATAAAATGAAAAATATGTGTTCATAATTTATTGATAATCTAACTGACGGACTGAACAGAATTTATCTTATTTTACCTCGTCATCATACCTTATGTATGTCAAACATGTACAATAAAATACCAAAGACGTATGCAAGATTTGGTGATTAAATTGTATGATATGAACGGAACGTCAAGCCGGAACCGACTTTGATGTATTCGGCGAATGGGATGGCAAAACTAGTTTACTAATCAACATCATCTGACACTCCCCCTCAGGTTCGAGTGGTCTAAAGGCTCCAGATAGAGAGGAGACTCCCCCCGTTGGGAGACGCAATCCGCCTGGAATACCTCTAGAGGCACACTAAAAAAAAATCTGACATTTGACATCTGTCACTGTGAACGAACGAGTGAAACGTCAGTCTTCGGGACATTTGTGATCGAGACGCCGAGCTGTTTGGTCGTGTTGCCAAGCCCTTACCGACTTTACCATGTTTCGATCTTATCCGTTTGCATCTAAAGGTCGCTTCCCACGGTCCGCGATTCTACAGATCATCACGCACAGCCGACGACCACGGACGACAACGCACGCAGACCAGGGCTCTTCCCACGGTGCGTGTCGGTCTGTGTAGATCTTTTGATAGCTTCATTTCAAAATGCAAAGTGTAAAAGAATGTATCTTCGCTGCAGCTGCGGCTGTAGTCTTATTTAACAATTACCAAATTATGCGATCTAGTAAAAGTAAAAAGAAACCACGTCGCTGGTGGATATCAGCATACAACAAAAGTCGTTTAAGGTAAGTGTACTTATATATCTAGTTTTTCCTTTTTGTCACCCATTAGTAACAGTGGAATCACGGTTGAAAATTAACGAATGACATAAAATATTCCCTGTCCTGTTATCCTACCGCGACGTACCGCACCGCAGCGCACCTTTGAAGTTACCGCCTCGCGACGGATACCTGCGCACCGCCACAGACGTCCTGTGCTACCACGGACGAGACCCTTCCCACGGTGTGTCGTGCGAGCTGGTCCGCGTCCGTCCGCGACAACGCGCACCGTGGGAAGCCAGCTTAAGCAATCATAGCTCATTTTTAGTTGATTATTTGTTCGACTATCTTCATTAAACCTAGACAATGCAAACCAAGTATTATTTAGAGGATTCGTAATGGACGACGACCTGTCGTTAAACGAACGCCATATACATATTACTATAATATCACAATACGTACAAGAGCAGTTTGACTTCATACTAACGCCCGAATCGAAGCACGCACACAGACACAGGTCGTTTACACGACCGCTAACCAATCTTGGCAAGACAAATCTACGCAGTTACGCATCGCGCGCCGCCGAGACTGGTCGTTGGCCGAGTTAAGTTAGCTGCCGTGCCGCCGACCGTGGCAATAGTACTCGGCACTAATATAAAATATTTAATACATCGAAATCAGCAAGGCACTATATCCCAATTAGTTTCCACAAATTATCGACAAAATGCAATCTTTTTGCGAGCCAGCATTGCACTGAACGAATTTTTCAAGTCTAGAAAAGACTTTGATATATTCAATTCTGGTGTAGCAACTGCAAGGCGTCTTCTATGCAGTGAATTTTTTGAACGAGTGATAGTATCTATACACTAACAATTTTGAACTTAAACTAAATAATAACATTAATTTGCTATTAATAAAAGAACATTGTTTAACATTGTTAAGAGGGCGAATTGGGTTTACTACGTAGAATAATCCTGTTATTTTGTCCACACGTTTTTAATTTTAATTAGTTTTATATGTTAAAGTATAAAGATTTCTTCAACTATGTCTGTTTTCGTGAGCTGTTGGTCTCCCAAAAATTAAATAAATAAATAAATAATGGCGGCGTAAATTCTGTAGGTACCAACCCTAGTGCTTCGCTCAATCATAAGTATCTATTTCAAGAAAACGGCTGAGTTACGCTGCTGCTTTTGTATGTATTGTGTTAACATTAAACGGTAGAACATTCTTATGGTACTTCTAGGAATATACTCATTCCATTCACTCCCACTTCACGCCCTTCGTTCAAGATAAAAACAAATCTTCGTTCTAAGAGGTTCTCCTTAATCTTTTCCTAATGAAAGGGTCTACAATTAACGTTGGTGATATTAGTCCACGAGAAATACCAACAATCGAAACATGTGACTGGGCTGAGAACAAATGACATTCGATCTATCTACAGAATCAATTCTGGTGCTAAGGTATTACATAAGAAAATACCTATTTCGTAAAGAAGCGTAAGTAATAAGCGACATCGTTCAAACTCACACTTTAATTTATTTATTGCATGTTATATTACATATAAGATGGTGATTGTACGGTGAAACGTACATGTTTCGTAATTTACTTTATATTTTATTTTGTTAATTAAGCGTTCTACTTTCATGATGTTGTATACGCAACACGTATCGAACAATGCATTACAAGCATTACTATCAATCGGTTGTTTCTTTATCATCACGTAATAACATATTCAATTATCAGTTTCTAGCATTTTTATATCATATTCTATCATATATCATTTAATGTGGAAAACACTCCCACATTTTGGTTCTTCGAGCCGGATATGAACCAGCGACCTATGAATATACAGTCCACAGTCCAGTAAATATTATGCTTAGAAAATATATGACACCCTGCAAAGGCATAGCAAATATCAAGCCAGAGGGCTCGTTATATTATAATACTTTGTTCACATTTCAATTTTACACAACAAACAATAAAATTTTATAAAATAAATAAATTGCCATGGGGTGCCGGCATAGAATATTGCACCTCCCCATCTCTTCCCGTGGGTGTCGTAAAAGGCGACTAAGGGATCGCCAGGAGAACGGGCAGCAGCGTTCTCCTGAGTAACATTACATCTACTGCTGATTATGGCAATAACCCCCCAAATGAAAAAAGGCATTAACACAACGGCCCCGAGTCACGGCGACCCCGCTATTCCGGCTCACGGTGGCGGGCCTAGTAACGGCGGGGTACGGGGTGCGAAGAATCTCCGGTCGAGATCCGGCCACCAAATAAAACAGACTCTGGCCCTGGTAACACACAACATTCGCACGCTCAGGACTGACGAGAGGATTGCCGAGCTGGAAGAGGAATTGAGCAAGATTCGGTGGGACATTGTAGGGTTGTCAGAAGTCCGAAGACAGGGGGAGGACACGATAACCCTCCGGTCTGGAAACTTGCTCTATCACCGGGAAGGCGACGACTTGTCGCAGGGCGGTGTCGGGTTTATCGTTCGTAAGTCTCTCGCAGCCAACGTGGAGAGGATTGAGAGTGTGTCGAGTCGGGTAGCGTGCCTGATACTCAGAATAACCAAACGGTATTCGCTGAAGGTCATCCAGGTCTACGCGCCGACCTCGACGCACCCCGACGATGAGGTGGAGACTCTCTACGAGGATATCTCGAAAGCCATCCGCTTATTCAAAACTCACTTCACTGTGGTTATGGGAGACTTTAACGCGAAACTAGGCAAAAGGAAAAGCGGTGAGTTGAGAGTAGGGCAATTCGGATTCGGCCAGAGAAACCAGAGAGGGCAGAAGTTGGCTGATTTTTTGGAGAGAGAAAATCTCTATATGATGAATTCCTTCTTCAAAAAGTCGCAACAAAGGAAATGGACCTGGATAAGCCCTAATGGTTCGACACGGAACGAGATAGACTTTATCTTGTCAGACAAACGGCAAATATTCAATGATGTCTCAGTGATCAACAGGGTGAAAACCGGGAGCGATCACCGAATGTTACGAGGCACATTGAATATTCGTGTCAAAGCCGAGCGGTCCCGACTGATGAAGTCTACTCTACGTCCCACACCTGCCGAGTACGAAAATCCCGAGAGCTTTCGACTCGAACTCCAAAATCGCTTTCAATGCCTAGACGAGTGCGAAACGGCGAACGATATGAGCAACAAGTTTGTGGAAACTGTACACACGGTTGGGTCAAAATTTTTCAGGACCCGCCGTTATCCTAGAACCGGAAAACTCTCTGACCACACTCTTGAGCTCATGGAGTGGAGGAGGGAAATGACGGTGCAGTCTCCAGCCTCCTGGTCTAAGATGAGGCAGCTAAATAGACAGATCTCGAAGTCTGTGCGACGCGATATTCGACTCTACAATACCAAGCGTATTAAAGAGGCGATAGAGCGGAACCAAGGCTCCAAAGTGTTTGCAAAAGATCTGTCTGCTGGGCAGACTCAGTTGACCAGACTGAAGACCGACAACGGCACTGTCATTTCTTCCAAAGATGAGATCTTGAGCGAGGTCGAGCTGTTCTATGGACAGTTGTATAAAACATCCCAAACTCCTGTTGTCGGCTTGGTCCAAGATCCACGATCCAAGCTAACCCGACACTATACCGAGGACATCCTGGATGTCAGCCTGTACGAGATCAGAATGGCTCTCAAGCAGCTGAAAAACAGTAAAGCACCGGGCGATGACGGAATCACTACGGAGCTTCTGAAGGCGGGCGGTAAGCCGGTCCTCGTGGCCCTTCAGAAGCTATTCGACTCTGTCATCCTCGGGGGCATTGTTCCAGAGGCGTGGACCAGGAGCGTGGTGGTATTGTTCTTCAAGAAAGGCGATAAAACCCGCTTGAAGAACTATCGACCTATCTCGCTCTTGAGCCACGTCTATAAGTTGTTTTCGAGAGTCATTACAAATCGACTTTCGCGCAGGCTCGACGACTTCCAGCCTCCCGAACAAGCCGGTTTCCGAAAGGGCTTTAGTACCATGGACCACATACATACGCTGCGTCAGATCATACAGAAGACCGCGGAGTATAATCGGCCTCTGTGTCTAGCGTATGTGGACTATGAGAAGGCCTTCGATTCGGTCGAGACTTGGGCGGTGCTGCAGTCCCTCCAGCGGTGCCAAATTGGCTATCGATATATCGAAGTGTTGAAGTGTTTGTATAGAAACGCCACTATGTCAGTCCGAATCCAGGAGAGAAGTACGAGGCCGATTCCATTGCAGAAGGGTGTCAGACAGGGTGACGTAATTTCCCCGAAACTGTTCACCGCTGCATTGGAAGACGTCTTCAAGCTTCTGGATTGGACCGAACTCGGCATCAACATCAACGGCGAATACATCACTCACCTTCGATTTGCAGACGATATCGTGGTTATGGCAGAATCCCTGGAGGACCTTGGCACAATGCTCAATGACCTCAGCAGAGTTTCCCAACGGGTTGGTTTAAGGATGAACATGGATAAAACCAAGGTCATGTTCAATGTCCATGTCACTCCAGCACCAGTATCTGTTGGGAATGCGATTCTCGAAGTTGTCGATCATTACGTCTACCTAGGACAAACAGTCCAGTTGGGCAAATCCAACTTCGAGAAAGAGGTCAACCGACGAATCCAACTCGGATGGGCAGCGTTCGGGAAGCTTAGGCATATCCTCACGGCCAAAATTCCCCAGTGCCTGAAAAGAAAGGTCTATGACCAGTGTGTGTTACCAGTGATAACTTATGGGACTGAGACGTGGTCTCTGAATGTCGGCCTCATGACAAAACTCAAAGTCGCGCAGCGTGCTATGGAGAGGGCTATGCTCGGTGTTTCCCTACGTGATAAGATCCGGAATACGGAGATCCGTAGAAGGACCGGTGTGTACGACATAGCCCGAAGAGTTAGCACGCTGAAGTGGCAATGGGCAGGCCACATCGCTCGAGGACCTGACAACCGTTGGGTAAGAAAGGTCCTCGAGTGGCGACCATGTACCGGACGACGCAGCGTGGGGCGGCCCCCAACACGGTGGACTGACGACATCGTCAAATGTGCTGGGAGCCGCTGGATGCGGATAGCGCAGGACCGCGCATTGTGGCGTTCTATGGGGGAGGCCTATGTCCTGCAGTGGACGGAAAAAGGCTGATGGATGGATGGATAGATGGAAAATAAATTTAACAATGTCAATAATCAATAATAATAATCAAAATGTCAGGATGGAATCCTGTGATTCGTATGTGTAAAACCGGAAATAATCAAAAAAGTGTCGTGTCGCGATCCGATACTTTAAGTGTTGTGTGTCGAGTACAGTTTCGAGTGAATAGTGAGAATGTGAACAGTGGTACGGGACGGGTATCGAACGCAATAAAAGACTTCGTCGGAGGGTAGACCGATATGTCTGCCAATAACAGCCTACCCGCAATTACTTCAGTTACTCCATGATCATGGCGCTTGCAACAGTGCCGAAATATCGGAAACTCGCTAAAAACCAGGTACATGGTAACAATCCCGTAAATAACTTATATTACTATAATGTTAGTGACTATGAAAGTTTAAAACAAAATCTTGAAAATTAGTACAGTACCTAATTCTGTTTCGTAGTTTTAAGAAATATAAAACAGGTACTGCATTCCAGCTAGATGTAAATAGTAATTGCTCCTAACATGCCGTACATAGCTATTTTGGATTGTTAGCTTAAGAAAGCTTTAAAGATTTTTTTTTTCTAAAATCGTTTTATTGTTGTTCGCGCATATATTTGAGATCGATTTCGATGATTCTCATTTTACCATTAGGTATATAAAATAAAAAAGCAAATAATAATTCTCAAAACTTTAAAACTACTCTGTTATCACTGAAAGATAGATCTGAGTCCGAAACTTTAATTACTTCATATTAAATGTCCCCGTTAAGTTAACGGGGACATTTAATATGAAGTAGTTAAAGTTTCGGAATCTATAACAATAACGTAACAACGCTAATTATATTCAACCTCTCCATCTACATTTTCAATATTCATACTCACCCTCATTTCTTTCTCTTATATGGTCAACTCTGCAAAGCATTTCCTATTATTATACGATCATCTGTTGATAAAGTACCTATAAGTACTTGGCGACCTCCGTGGCCGAGTGGTTTATACGCCGGGTTTCATGGCGTCGCCGACCCGAGAGGTCCCGGGTTCGAATCCCGGTGGGGGCAGATGTTTGTGTGATGAATACGAGCATTTGTACTCCAGTCATGGATGTTTAATATGTATTTCATATAAATATATTTATATATGTACAATATATGTATTCTATCCGTTACCCTAGTATCCCATAACACAAGCCTTTACAGTGCTTACTTTGGGGCTAGGCTAATTGGTGTGAGTGTTGGAAATATTTATTTTATTTATTTATTTATAAGAAAACAATTTTTAAATTAGTGTCATGCAAAAATGTTGGGAATACAATTACAGTAGAACCTTGATAACTTAAACCTCAACAACGTAAAAACCTCTATAAATTCATAAAATTTTGTGTTCCCTTCCCCTCGGAATCCAAAACCTCTTTTACTTAAAATACGAATCCTCTATAACTTAAACGAATAATTTTGGCATCGAACCTCAGCAACTCAATTTTTTTAACGACGACGACCTTTTTAACTTCAATCATCTATCAATGAGTCATTTTAAATGAATGTGCAAAGAAAAAAGGTTCTCTGAAGACCATTGTTATTGCTTACACGATTTTACCAAATGGCTTCAAATGTAAACAATACACTAAGGTGTCAGTACAGTAACTTATTTGTATCATTAGCTTTTAGCCTTCGTTCGACCATAGCTCGTCTATCTCTATAATTCCTTAACATAGCTCATAAACGAACCTCTGTAAGTAAATAAACAAATAAAAACTCCTCAATTCAAACCCCTAGTAAGTAAAAACCTCAATAACTCAAATTATTTAACGTTTCCCTTGGTCTTTATCTTATCGAGGTTCTACTGTACTAGGTACTAAAAATTAATAGGTTTTATGAACTTATTTTTTTAGTGGACGAAGATTAGTTTCTTCTACGAAACTAATGTTCGTCCAAAATTAAAACAATAGTTTATTATCTAACTTTATGTGAATCCAAATTTTAGTTAAATAGGTATATATACAATGTAACTGTTGAAATTTAAATAAAATACAGCGATACAAAAACAAAGTAGTATCAAGCAATTAATTGCAACTCACTCGTTGAGGTTAGGTATCTTCATAACATAGCTCTTTTTTCATAAGAACCGACTCCATTTGTTCTTTTGCAGATTTATTATGACTTATTATTTAATAAATAACTTCTCTGGCTCCAGTATTATCTGTTTTATTCACTCCATAAACAAAAAAAAAATAAAAAAATGCACTTTTTTTGTCTGTGGCTGTTTCCGTTTTACACAGAAATTTCGCCAATGTTCCGTAGTGAGAGAGACACTTCAATTCAATTCTTCTTTAATGGCTCCTTAAAGATTAAGCCAATGACTAGTGTATGTAGCAGGGATTATCCATTTTCTGCTTGTTCGGTATATTTTTGAATAAAATTTAATGACTCTACTTCAAGTGTCAAACGAAAGTTTCTTGCATGACATAACATCAATGACATTTTTGGATGACGTCTTAAAAGGGCTGCCAGATCAAGTTTTTCTGGTGTGACCAGATTATTGACTTTGAAAAGTTATCGTGGTTCGACTTTAGGACACAGGCATTCTCTGGAGCCTGCGGAGGAATTCGTTGAGTTGTCAAGATATTTCTCAGTAGTAGCTCAAAAACGGAAATCTTTTGTCTTGTACCAAGAGGGAAGTTATAGTTTCTGACAGGAGGGATCCTGACATTTCGAAACGACCCTTGTCAGCCGTTTATTATTTAATTATACCCAAGTGCTGTATCTTTTTCCATTGACATTATTTCAAATTGATAGCTGCTATAACAAAATGTTTTTACGTGAAATTTATGTTAAATTTTTGGATTATTTTCATACCTAGTTTGAATATTATACCATGTTGAATTTTGTTTTGGTTGAGTTTGAAGTAGTTCCAGAATGTTGATGTATATTACCTCCTACCTCTCATTGGAGGTTTTTGGTATTATCATTACTATCATAAGTATTGCAGTTGATGATCATTGTAGGTATTATATAACTATCTTGATGATCCATAATGTAACAAACTGTTAAGTATAATGAGCCGTCACGGCTACTTCAACAAACACCTTTGTAATATAGGTATTTCTGACAGCCCTCTGTGCAGAGCCTGCCTGGAGGCGGTTGAGACGAGCGCCCATGTCCTACTGGAGTGCAGGGGCGTTGCAAGACAAAGGACTTCTCTAATGGGAAGCCCGAAGACAATAGTAGAGGCCTGAAGCAACATTCGGGGACTGCTGAGCTTTCTGGAGGAGCTGGGATGGCAGGACTGATGCCAATCCCCACGCAAAATAGGCACTGGGTGTCAAGTTGCGGAAACAGCCCGCCGTACTACTAAGACTAAGTATAATGAGGGAATTGAAAAAGTTTAATACTACGTTTAGAACAGGACGCAGAAACGTAGGCAGCCCACCAGATGTTCCGATGGCATCACCAGAATAGCAGTAAGAAACTGGATCCGGATCGCACAACACCGAGCAAATTGGCGCACCATGGAGGAGACCTATGCCCAGCAGGGAGTAGATAAAAGTTGAAGAAGAATCATCATCATCAGCCTATTAATGTCCCCACTGCTGGGGCACAGGCCTACCCTATGGATGGAATAGGGAGATTTGGCCATGACCCACCATGCTGGCCCAGTGCGGTTTGGTGGGTGCTAACGACTGAAGATGCAACGGGGACCAACGGCTTTACGTGCCTTCCGAAGCACGGAGGAGCTCGAGATAGTAAATTTTTGGTCACCCATCCCATGACCGATCACTGAGAAAGTTGCTTAACTCCAACAATCACAGCCGAACGCGCTAACCACTTGCACCATCGAGCTCCTCATAGAAGAAGAATACTACGTGTTAATTAGTTAATCAATGGTCGAAAGATGTCCTTATTTTTCTTTCTCACCCATTAAATATAAAATTACAGGTAAATCGTAGGTTATACTTTAGACAGGGGCGCTTCATTACATAGTTTTGATGTACCTACATTTTCTTGTGAGCCTAGATTAGTTTTGACATGAGATGAGGGATAGTTTAGATATTGCTTACCCATTAAAACGTGTGTCTGAGCATTCAACCCCAGCTAGTTGCTTTCAAGATGTTTTAGCTTAAGGGTGTTCTGGTAATATTAGATTTCATCGTTTTAGTAGATTGTTAGTCATCAACTGTATTTATATTAACATTTCAGAAGACTAGGTACTGAAGACAATATTAACAGCTCATAGTAGGAGAGCTACTGAACCCTCCGAGTAATGGTCTGTCTGTAAGGCTAGAAATTCTTATGGTGATGAGTCATAGCATGCTTAGTACGGTAAGCATCGCCTGGCTCTCCTCAGCCCTGCACGTCATAAAGCCCTAAATTTTTGAGTGTCAAAAAAATATTACAAAAAAACTTGTTGCTGTAAGCTTGAAATTTGTATATAATTTAGTTTATTCATTTTTAAGTTTAAAAAAATTGCCAGGCGTTTACGATGGCACAAGTACCCGCCAGGTAAACTGGAAGGTGTGTGTGAAAATACACATTGCATTTAACCACATAAGTTCTTTCCTTGTACCTATATTTAATATTTGCTACACATAATAGTATGTGTATGTACGAGTACACCGCCCTGAAAATAATCCTGATAACATATGAATTAGGGTTTAACTTAAATCTCTAACTTTTTTGTCGCACCTCTGTCTGTGTGAACTGCGCCAAACATGTCACTTGCGAAAGTAGCAACATGTCTGTTCACTAATACTAGTAACGAAGGCAGCGCCTTGGCTTCTTAGATTAAAACAAAAAATGATAATAAATAAAAGTTTTATTCTGACGACGAAGCCTGTAAAGGCTACGAAACGTCAATAAATAAATAAAGTTTCGTGCATTAACCCGTAACAACTAGTTTTAATTAAAAAATGATAAATTTAAATAATCAAAAAACCCGACTGCTTATATATTACTTCAAATAATAACTGAAAATAAAAAGAACAAGTAGTCGTCTATTATTATTCTGTTAAGTAAGGAACAAAGCTACTTTAACAGTCAGGACTCATTAGATATTCGAGAATGGATAAATTTTTTCAATAATGGGTCCCGACTGTTAAAGTAGCTTTGTCACTTTCTAAGGTCTCTTACCAGCAGGGCCAGGGCCTCAATTTTCTCAAAAATATGTAAAGTTAAATCAAGTCGTTACCTATATATCTAATGCATGTAAGTTTGGCTTATGTTCTTTTTAGTAGTTTAGAAGTAAATATAAAATTCATTTACTTTTATTAGTCGACTGTCTAAAATTGTCAGTGGCTGCATTGTCATGACAATGTCCGGCTCCAAGATTATGATATACATAAATACAGTGTCATATCCTAGTCTCCGAAATCGATATACATACATAATTCACAGAAACTAAATATGTAGACGCCAGAGGTTAACTTCAAATGTTGTTAATCACCCTATATACAATACCAATCGATAAAGTAAATGTCACAGGTTGATCAAAGTAATTATTCCCGTCTGTTGTTTTGGACACTGGTGGCAACTGCAAATTTTCATAGCGTTTGGTACAGCACCATAGCAATCAATTTATCACCCAATGTTTAGATTTACATATTTATCGTTCTCTTTGAAAGTGTCCACCAGTTATTATATAGGTCGCAGACTTTCTAAGTTTTGTAAGTCCACCTATCAATCATGCTGCTACGCTAGTAGGTTTTACAAATGGTGCAATCATAGCAATTATTTTCCAAACATTTTTTTTAACTGTAGACAAAATAAGCATAAGTATGTATAAATTATCGATTAACGAATCACTGTTTACCAAAACTGCTAAGTAACTTTTACAAAAATAATCAAATAAACCAATTACTTACTTTTTTTTTTAATTAATTAAATATTACTGTCTTAACTTTCAATGGTAATATTATAAAGAGGCAAAGTTGTGTGTTTGCAACAAATAATCGGTCAAACTACTGACCGGATTTCGAAAATTCATTCATCATAAGGTTATTTATTATTATAATTTCAAGTATTAATCTCAATATCGTTGATTAATCTACTCGATTTATAAATCTAAAGAAAACTTTAAGTTGAAAAAAAACCACTTTGATAACATCTCCGAGAGGAAATTTTTCTAGTATTTTTTTATAGCTACATTTTATCCGAGTGACATAGGCTATATTTTATCCCGTTAAAATAAATTTCGCCCGTGCAATGCCGGGGTGGATCACTAGTTAGTATAATATAATATTATAGATGCGAAAATGAGTTTGTTGAGTGATTGAGAACAACCAGTGAGTGATTTTTGAGAAAATAATGATTTTGTCGTTTTACGAATAAAAAGTGTTGCCGAGGCATTTGTTATTCGATTTTGAACTATTTGTGTATAAAAGCATCAAAGGCATTGTTTTATCTTTATAACACATAATATACGCAATATTGTTAGATTGAGTGCTCATGCAGCGTATTTCAACATGAACATGATTTTAAGAACAAAACGTCATGAAATAATTATTCTAACATTGTTAGTGAAATGAATAACTCCAAACATTTCAATGTCAAAATGTAATGTTACTAAGTGCTCCACATACATAAATTATTATATATATGAAAGGCATGGATTACAAAAGTCGCTCGCACTAAACACACAAAAACCCTCGTCGTCGCACAGAAATCCGTCTCAAGTACCCTTCGGTGTCAATTATGAAGCGGCATTCTCGAGATTATGACGTGTGACGTCCGTTCTTCGAGTAAGATAAGATGGAGTGTTTGACTAGGTCTCTTATAGCGTGCGCGGAAATCTCTTCATCGTTATTCCGATACTCACGGTTGATATACTTATTCATATAGAGACTGAAGTACAATATTACATTATATCTCTTCTTCTTCTTAGCCGGTACGCTCTTGACAGAGCGGTCGTGATCGCTATGCACTTGTAGTATTATTGGAGGGGGCAGATGTGATGCGCTTAACTATGTTTCGCCATTGCTGCCTGCTAGAGGTCATCCTGCTACACTCGTTTAGTGAACCTCCAACGGCTGACTTGATCTGGTCAGTCCATCGCGTGGGAGACCTTCCGCGCGGTCTAGTACCTTCCACCTTTCCTTGGACGACAAGGCGTTCTATGGATAGGTTGTTACGCCGAGAAACGTGTCTGAAGAATGTTAGGATGCGAGATTGTACTGGTGAAAATAGACGCTGCCTGATACCGAGTTCTTGAAGTATCGAGACGTTCGTGCGAAACTCGGTCCACATTATATCTCAGTTATAGCTTAATTTATGAACGCATGTTGCAAGGAGCACTTACCCAGAATAATTGAACACCGGTATTGTAAGGCCGATATACAAAAAAGTTAGTCATGAAAACTATAACGACGATAAGGATTCTTTCGACGCTTGATAAAATTATTAAGAAATATATCGCTACTCAAATACACAATTTCTTAAAATCAATACAGTTTTTAACCGGGTAAGAGTATTATCCAACTACTAAGTGATTTCACCGATTCGATCAATAAACACAGTCATAATAAACTCTACATGTTCTTGTAGTTTTCATGGATTATTCTAAGGTATTTGACACGCTTGAATTGAATTTCACGTGGGTGGGTCCTGTGTTGACAGTCTCAGTTACGCTGATGACATGGTGCTCCTGAGTCCTTCTCTTAAGCCTTAAGAAGCCACTTTCAGTCTGTGAGAATTCTAAAAATTCCCATGGTCGGAAGTACAATGCTAACAAAATCTGAAATGTTGGTATTTGCATAAGGATCCGGATAAAGTGCCTGATGTGAGACTAAACGGGACGCTTGTTCGAGTTGTAAGCCAATTCCGATACTTGGGACATCTATTGACCAAAGATATGAAAGACGATCGGGACATAGAGTGTGAAAGAAGGGCAATAACAGTTCGGGGGAATATGGTCACCCACAGGTGTGGTCGCTGTACGAAGCAGGTAGAATTGACTTTATTCAATACGTATTCGGTCAGCTTCTACACCAGACAACAGGAGGTCGTATAGTACCATCAGAGTACATTATAATGATATTTTTCATATTCATCAGAATGAGTCTACAGAGATTTGCTACTTCGACAATGTTCGCGGAGGCTGGGGTATCAAACTTCTATGCTGTTGTTAGGGCGCGCATAGCTTCCTTTTGGGAGGGACTGCGTTGCTTTGGTAACGGCATACTAAAATGTTTCCACGCGGATCTTAACAATTCAATTTATATATATTGGCTATCTGTGCACGCTGGCGACTTTATTCCAAAGAAGTCAATTTTAATTAGTTTTCATATTAAATTTGTACTTTGTTTTAAAT